>OX465118.1:8670131-8820275 GCA_949987565.1 Luidia sarsii
CAAGACAATCCATTCCTCGACTTTTTTTTTCATCATGTTAGAGCTGAACAATTTTGTGATGATACAACCCACCGCAAAATCACTCGGTCTCACTTCATGTTGAAAAATTGGCAAAGAAAACTCTGACTTGAACCCGAGACCTCTGGATTAACGTAGAAGTACTCTTCCATCTGAGCTATCCAGCCCTTAGATGGCAGCCTTCCTAAATAGTCAACTAGTCTTTGCCGGGCTGGGTCGCCAGTCACCGCTATTATTTACTGCCGTATATCTCCAAGGATCACAACCCCGCTTTCATTCAGATGCAAACAACCAATTGTTGTTTACCTGGCAACGGCAACTTGGGGATTGGACAGAGTGGATGCAGCTTTTTCTATCAAGTCAATCAAACATACAAACACATTTGACCTCCAAGACATTGTGTCATTTACCGTCTCACTCTTTGGTTCTAGGCATAGAATCACTTTGTCACTGCTGTGATTCTGTCCGTTTGAACCGCAATATTGCAATGTTGCTAGCAAATTTGTGATGCCATCACAGGATCATGCAACAGAAACCCAATTGGTTGTCTTCAAAAGTTTCTGAAAATTTGTAGTTTTTTTCCTGCAGACCTATCCCCAAACCTGTTGATTTACTGTCAAACTGTATACCGGTACTTCATAATCATTTAGTGAAGGTGTTTTTCATTAAACCTAATCTGGAGGGATTAATTTGCAATATGAAAGTTCATGTTTTTTATCTTATGGTTTTAAACCGTGGGTTCCTGACATGACCGTACAATAGCGCCCTCTTTTTTATAGGGATATGTTAAAAGCTCAAAAGTTAGAGGGCCTGACATTTCGATCCTAGCAGGACCTTTCTGAAAGGCAAAGAAAGGCAGAGAAAGGTCCTGCTAGGATCGAAACGTCAGGCCCTCAATTTTTCAGATTTATGTATTGCAGGTCAGTGAGCAGTTTGCAACAGTTTTTGTATAAACTTCATTAAAGGTAAAGAAAGGATGACCAATTTTTGACTCCATTTAGAAAAAGAAGCTTGCCAATATGTATGTATGCTTCAGATCGCTAGATGACAGCAGACAGTGAGCTTGACTGATATTGATTGCGGAGAGACTTTTAGGAAAACCTTTGTGTTTAACACCAACACAGTGATGGCTTGGTTTTGCACTGCAATCTTTTTTTTGCGCAGCCAAATTGGCCACTGACTTCTCAGCGGCCTGGCGCCATATTTTAGCGGCCACAGACTGGCGCAGAGGCCGCCATCAAAAAACTGACATCCCATCATTTCTCTGTTTAAATTACCCTCATCATCATCAGCCTAGGATGGGCTACTCTGAATGGTGAACGAATCGCAATCCAATTTAAAAGAACTATTATCCACAGTTCAGTAGAGTAATTAGCTCAAATTCCGGCCCAGTAATTCATTCTGCAGTGCTTTTTAATAGCCAAAACTGTCAGTCCAGTGCCTTCTAATATAAAACCCATTTCGTGTATCGTTTTTATCTAAATTACTATTACTTATAATTTTTTATAATTTTTTTTTTATATTTTCAAACTGCTATTTTCAATTTCCTCATGTTGATAAAGGCCCTATACAACATTGGTAAAAGTCAAAAGATTGCCACAGTTTGTGTGCCAACCATTAAACTAAAAAGGAAATCCTGTGAAGGTTTTAGCTCAAACGGTAATCTGAGAAAGTAGGAAAGAGTAAAAAAAAAAGTCAAGGTTTTTGCACCGTTCTGTAGTGTAAGAAATAGTTTATTACTCGCGAGTAATCAACTATTTGACAATGTTTGAGTGAAGATTTCTCGAGAAGTACAGCATCCCAGACCGTAAGATTTCAAAATGAGGATTCTATCACAACCATCTACAAACTGTGTAAATTAGAAGTAAATATGTGGACATCAATGTTTTCCGATCTTCCCAATGTTACATTGGGCCTTTAAAAGATGTCTGGTTTGTCAGCTCCATTTGTTTTTCCATCATAGACATGATAGAGGGATTGGAATGATTAAACTGATAGCTGACTAGCGGACGTTCAGTCCATAATGGTCATGTCTGTAAGGGTTTTAAGGCAATGCTGTTCAAATCCACCCATGTCCAAACTGTTCTCAGTCTTATTTTTTGTTCCAATAAATAAGGAAAAGCTCTCTCTGTCTTTCTTTTTGTCGTCGTTTGCCAGACGCCGATTTCCACGTATCACATTGACATTTCCCATAGTTGGCTGACTGACTGGATGGTGATCATTTAAAATATGCACAAGGTCTGACAAGCCATGTTGTCAAGCCAACCTTCTCTCCCCCCCTCTCCCCCTCCCCCTCCCCTCCCCCTCCCCCCGAACCTCCTCCTCACTTCTCCGCGCCCGCCCCCGCCAATCAGAAATGATAGCATTAATTATAGACTCACTCACCCCTTTCTTCCTCCACTTCCTCTCCCCCCCCCCTCCCCAGCAGAAAATGTGAGCATTCACGCTGCCCGCCCCCCCTAATCTAAACAGCTCTCTCGGTTTGCCGCGCAGCCGCCCAGGCAAGGACCCTCCGTCATTTTTTATTAATTCATTACCATGGCAGCGGCAGGCTTTCCCTCTTTCTTCTATTGTTAACAATCTTGTTTTCACCCCCCCCCCACCCCCACTCAACCCAACCCAACCGCGGCCGCTGGTGCTTTGCCGTTCTCTCTCTCCCTCCCTCTCTCGCCGTTGCTGCACGCTGATGTCGTCGTAGGCCGCGGACGAGGACGAGCTTCCGTCACACGACGCCGTCAGAGACCTGCTGCCCTCGTCCAACAAGCGACGCATCACGCCGCCCAGGCAGCGCGAGAGGAGCCTGATCCCGACCCGGTTGCCTCCCCCCACCCCAAGCCCGGCGCCGCCTCATCGGAGCAGAGGCAAGCAGCAGCAGCAGCAGAAAAAACCCAAGTGAGTATCCCCCATGCCCTCCCCCCTCCCCCCTTTCATCCCTCAATTTGTGGGTGTGTTTTTCTTTTTCAAGCTCCTACACAACATTGGCCAGATCGAAAAAGCAGAAATGTTTCACAAAATTACATGAAACTCATACAGTTTGAAGATGGTTATGGTAGAAACCTCGCACTGAAACCTCGCACTGAAATATTTCTGCCTTTGAGAAAGGTCCTGCTAGGATCAAAACATCAGGCCCACTAAATTTGGTGAAATATTTCTGCCTAAAATGCTATATCTTTGGAGAAAAGAGTGAACAAAATCGTTTACATCTCGCCCATAGATCCAAATGATTTTTCGGAACAATTCGTTGAATGCTGCATTTTCGCAAAACAAATGAAGCGGTTTTTCACTATTTTCTCGAGACTCAGTTGGCGGATTGAGCTGAAAGTTTCACAGATGTGCTATTTCATGCATACAATGTATGTTGGATCAGACAACGTATGGATGCTATTCTTTGACCTCGACCAATGTTATGTTATCCTTTTAAAGGACTATGAAAAACAGGTTCAATCTAATCTAATCTAAAACATCATATTAAATATATAACCATGTTGTTGGTACAATCTCCTGCTCTGGTCTTGAAGCTGTCAAAGGCCCAGTACATAAATGTCTCCTTACATAATAAACCAATTCGTTTTGGTCCCGGTTATTTTACCATCACTTTTTTTGCTCATCTCTGTGTGTCTGTAGTCATTGTCTTTTGTGATCATTCAGCTGTGCGTCGTTGTCACTTTGTACCTTGCGACTGTACATGTATTGTGTGACTGTCTCGCATGATGGTATTGAATGCTCATTTCCAGTGATTGCATTGTGAACGGGTTGCGGTTTTTTGGCGTCGCATGAGTGAATTGAGCAACTCCATTGTGTGCTTGAGCGGTGACGTGCGATTTAATCGTGGCATGTATCATACAGTTGGGTTGTGTTGTGTGTAGCTGTGCATGATGCTATGATTGGTTTTTATCTGTAGTGTAGACTGTGCAGTTTTGAATGATTATGAAATGATATGATGGTATCAATTTCTTCATGTGATTATAACACATGATTGTTTTGTACATGTACATGTATCTCGATTTGAATAATTGTACGGTATCCTGTGATTTTTTGTTAAGTTTGTGTCGGCACCACCTAAGTCAACTCTTTCACGATTGAGTCTGGCTGTGAGCCAGTAGCTCAACTTCTCAGACAGTTTCTTACCTATACTGTGTATGCGTCATATGATTGTATTGCAATTTGCTTTACATGCTCTTAATATATATCCTCTTCGGGATTGTATTATGTCGCATGATCGTATCACATGGTTGTGTCACGTGATCACATAACTTGATCATTTCACATGATTGTATCACATGGTTGTTTCATGTGATCATGTCACATGATCGTATCACATGGTTGTGTCACGTGATCACATAACTTGATCATTTCACATGATTGTATCACATGGTTGTTTCATGTGATCATGTCACATGATCGTATCACATGGTTGTGACACGTGATCATGTCACATGATCGTATCACAAGTGGTTGTGTCATGTGATTGTATCTCATGATCATATCACATGATCGTATCACATGGTTGTGACTCGTGATCATGTCACATGATCGTATCACATGGTTGTGTTTCGTGATTGTATCACATGATGGTGCCACGCGATCGTGTCATACGATCGTGTCGTGCGATTATAGGCCCCATGAGTGTGTCACGTGATGCTGTCACATGATTGTGTCATTTGATCGTGATTGGGCCCCATGAGTGTGTCACATGTTTCTGTCACATGATTGTGTCATTTGATTGCGATTGGGCCCCATGAGTGTGTCACGTGATGCTGTCACATGCTTGTGTCATATTATGATCGTGAGTGGGCTTCGTGAGTGTGTCACGTGATGCTGTCACATGCTTGTGTCATGTTATGATCGTGAGTGGGCTTCGTGAGTGTGTCACGTGATGCTGTCACATGCTTGTGTCATATTATGATCGTGAGTGGGCTTCGTGAGTGTGTCACGTGATGCTGTCACATGCTTGTGTCATATTATGATCGTGAGTGGGCTTCGTGAGTGTGTCACCTGATGCTGTCACATGCTTGTGTCATATTATGATCGTGAGTGGGCTTCGTGAGTGTGTCACGTGATGCTGTCACATGCTTGTGTCATATTATGATCGTGAGTGGGCTTCGTGAGTGTGTCACGTGATGCTGTCACATGCTTGTGTCATATTATGATCGTGATTGGGCCCCATGAGTGTGTCACGTGATGCTGTCACATGCTTGTGTCATGTTATGATCGTGAGTGGGCTTCGTGAGTGTGTCACGTGATGCTGTCACATGCTTGTGTCATATTATGATCGGGAGTGGGCTTCGTGAGTGTGTCACGTGATGCTGTCACATGCTTGTGTCATATTATGATCGTGATTGGGCCCCATGAGTGTGTCACGTGATGCTGTCACATGCTTGTGTCATATTATGATCGTGATTGGGCCCCATGAGTGTGTCACGTGATGCTGTCACATGATTGTCCGTGGTGGTCAATTTCCCTTTGCCCTCTCTCCCTCTCGCAGTTCAGCCCCTGAGGACGGCTACCAATCAGGCAGCTTCCCAGCAGGCAGCGTGATGGACTCGCAGCAGAAGGAAATCTCCAACTACCGGGAAGCCCTCAGCCGGATGGGCGAGGAGATTATTCGCCTTCAAGAACACGTAAGGAAACAAAAACCAAAACACCACCTCTCATTTCTATCAAAAAAGGCCCTTATGAATATGCATACAGGAAAAAATCCATATTCATGAAGAAAGCAATCTTCATGGAATGAGATTCCTGTTGATGAAATGGAATGCGTATTTGAGAAGGGAAAGTCATGCTCACAAGATGAAGTTCATTGTTCATCACTGCTTAGTCATGTTCTCAAAAAATCCATTTAAAGGAAAATTCATACTCATGAAGGACACATTCTTGTTCATGAAAAGGGAAATTATATTCATGAACCTGATGGAAGAGAATTGGTATACATAAAGGAAACGTCATATTCAATCAATGGAATTCATGTTTGTGACCTAAACATGCATATTCATGAAGGGCGATTCAGGCATGATCATTTAAGATTCTTGTCATACAAGCAACGAAATATGATTATTTCATAACTTTAAAAAAGTAGTGCCATCTTTGCTTGTTTTACATGTGTAGAACTAACAAGTAGATGTTTTGTTGGCAGTCCAATATTATTCCAGTCGTCTATCCGAGTGTGGGTTAGGTGATTAGCGGGTCAATCCATTTATAAATGCAAAAAGTCTAGTTATAGATGATATTTACACTACCCCCCGAGGGAAAAAAAAAATATCAGAAACTCATCCTAGAATCCCTAGGAAAAAAATTCAATCATCCCAAATGGATCCATTTGTGACATCAATGAATTATTTTTTCTCTGTCTCTCACCCTCCCCTCATGACTCGATCAACAGATTGACAAGAAACTCTCAAAGGTTTGTTTCCACTTTGCTTGTAAAAAAAATAAAATGAAACATCCTTCCCCCCTCTGAGCTCTGTCCTTGTCCTCTTCGCACACTTTTTCGTTTTTTGTGCATCTCTGGCCTCTGAAACCGTACAAATTTGTTTGTGGTTTCACTTTCCAAACGAGCTCTCAGATTAATCCGTCAATATTGGTGTCCAAAATTAGGGCCTGAAGTCTTAATATTTGGAGGACCTTTCTCAAAGGAAGGATGAATTTTTATATCTGGTCAGGGAAGTGGGAAAAGGGGGATTAATTGATCTCTTGCAAGGATCTTTAAGCTTTAATATAAGGTGTTTTTTTTTTTGTTTTTTAACAAACAACGTCTTAGCTACAAGATTGATAATTTTCCCTTTCCTCTTGTCTCTGTCTGACACTTACCCAGTCTATTTTATCAATATACAACTCAATGCTCTCCTTGCTCAAAATGAATTGATTTGTGGAGTGCATAGGGTCTTCCCCCCCCCCCTCACCCTCTGCCCTCCTCCACCCCACCCCGAAAAACAAAACCCCATCGTTTATTTGGCTGTGTCTCTGCGTTATTAAGCCCCCGCTAATTACTGCCAGTCTGAGGAAGGGAGGGGGGAGGGGTGAGCACCGGCATCGAGTCTACCCATTCCCATGGCAACGCTCCCGGCTGGTTACCGGGGTGATAAACACACGAGGGGAGGGGGGGGGAGGTGTGCTGGGATAGAACGTGTCTTTCAATTGGACTAATAATTAATGGCAGTAAGCCATCTTTGCACAGTGGGGCAGTTTTCTCCGTAGGAATGTATTATTAATGTAATTGGTAAAATTCTCAATTGATATTTTACATGTACCAATACAAAACAGCCCAATCTTTCGTTTTATGTTACAATATCCATAAACTGTGCCTTATTTTCCAAATGAAAGTATTTTTTTAAATGATGAATTATACCCAATTTTGTTCCCTGTCTAAAAAATGCCAAAATTACAACATTGTCACTAATCCTCAATGCTATTTCATTTTTTAGTGAAATAGCCTAGTGTTTACCAATTCAGCAATTGCTTTTACACATTGTTTTCAACAGCATGTTTTTGTCCTCGGTGGTTTTTGTGTGGAAGCAGTGAATTGAGCAAAAAGCTGGAGAATTATTATTATTTTTTTTTTACAATGACAGCATTTTGGTTAGGCCACATCCTCATGAATATGTATGACAACATTGCTCCAATTGTTGCCTTTTGGATTTGATTCTAAACAGTATTGTAATAGACATTTTATCACTTAAATCCATGCTGCAGAACTGTTTTGCAATATCGCTAACATTCAAATGTTTTCCCCCACTCATTCTGGGGTTGTATTTGCAAGTTTTTATGCTAATGAGAATTTCAATATTCATGAGCAAATTATCACAGGATCATGCAACAGAAACCCAATTGGTTACAAAAATTTCTGAAAAGTTGCTGGTTTTCCTGCAGACCTATCCCTAAAACCTGTCGATTTACTGCCAAAATACATGCTTCATAAACATTTCGTGGAGTTTTTCATCAAAGACTTTTCTAACTTGTTTATACTGTGGGCTCCTGACATGACAGCACCCTGATTTTTATAAGGATATTTTTAAAGTTAAAAAAGATGAATTTCTGATTCCACTAAGAAAAAGAAGCTTGCCAATATGTTTGCACACTTCAGATCCCTAGATGACAGCTGAACATGACCTTGACTGTGATATCCATTGCACAGACCCTTTAAGTTCTTAATTGTTCCGTCATTCAAAGAGCCCTCGGCCTTGATCAATTTACCAAAACGTCAGTCCTTCCCCAATATTGAGACAATTTAGGGAGTCTGAATCTCAATTTACTGATGTGGATGAAATGCATTCCAAAATAGTGTATGTTCACCTGCCAACGTCATACTTCCTGGACGTAATTCCTGCTGATGTTATGCATATTCATGAACACTCTTCACTCTGATTGGCCGACGTCAGAGTACAGAGCAAACACGAATATGCATAAACGTGATGTAATGTCCATTGGCCAATCAGACTAAGGGGACCAGCAGAATAGCGTTTGCGGGAAGAATGATGTTACCGGGTGAATATAGGCTGCCTTTTAAAATAATGTACAGAAGAAGACGAAAAATGGTTTGCGCAAGGAATTAAATCTCCAGACCTGGCATTTCCACTTGGCATTTCCACCACCATGCAAACCTTCAAGTCCAGATTAAAATCTAGATTAAAATTAAACCAGACTTAATCAGGCCATGTATGGTGGATGCACTAATAAAGAGTATAGGTTTTACGGTGACGCCATGTACATGTACAAGAATCTCCTTCGTGTGTGCAAGTGTGGTTATGAAAAGAACCGAAGGGTTTCACACGACGTTTCTTCCTCCTGAAGATTGACAGAGCTCAGTGTCCAAAACGTCGAGTGAAACCCTCCGGTTCTTTCCAGAACCCGCACACTCACTCACAAAAAGTGATTCTCGTACCTATGCTCTGTAGGACTCAGCATGTCACACACTGCTTTCTTATTGCCTCAAGGACTCTACGTTTCCATTCGTTTAAGACTTTCTCTCTTTTCTTTTTTCGTGCCCAGGTTGGTTCTCTGGAGGGGGATAATGGGAAATTACGGCAACGCATCAACATGTTCGAAGATTCCACCAAGGCCATGAGCAAGACGGACGACCTGGACAACATCACTAAAGAGGAGCTCTTAGAGAAATACGGTGAGTCTACGGAGACCGCGGCCCGAACCTCAAGCTGAAAAAAAACAAAAATCCACTATGTACTACAGAGGACAATGTGTGTCGTTAGCACATTTTGGTCTGTGTGCAAGAGATCCTGAACAACTTACTTCCCCCTCTTGCAATTAGGCAGTGCATGACACAATTTCAGTTCTGTAATGCCTGATCATGCTCTGGCAATCCCTGCTGCAAGGACACACTCTCCTGATAGAAGTTTTATCCAAATAGCTGTTAGAATTTGGAATAGTCTCCCTGACCATGTCGTCGGTACAATCTCCTGCTCTGGTCTTCAAGCCTTCAAAGGCCGAGTACATAAATTTCTCCTTAACACTGTTAAATAGATAAACCAGTTTTTGTTATCCTTTATTTTACCATCACTTTTTATAACTTCTCTGGTGAGATGCTGTGGACCATTGATTGGCCTTCAGGATTCCTTTTCTTTAATTCTTGAGGGCTATTGTTCACATAAGCATTTCGTATAAAAAAATAATAATAAAAAAAATAACCAAATACCCACCTCCAGAGAGATGATTAGCACTGTATGCTGAGTGCTTCAGCCCGCTAAAAAAACTTCTTTAAAAAAAAAACTTAACCACATGACCACTGAGCTGGTTGAGGCCGTGTGTTGGACTTGGTTAGCGTTGGGTATCGTACGCTCGATCCCAGATCTTATTCTCTGCATCAAGTGAGAATGTGGGTCAATCATGATTTGCACATCTCAATGTACGGCTGTTGACTGCTGAATGGTTCTGAGGGCAGAGCACTGAGCATGAAGTGTTGGGTGTACATGATATACAGTACATTGAGTCGGGCGAACCCTCATGAAATGTTCCATGTTTGTTACTGTTCTCTCTTGTTAGTTGTTGTGAGGCAGAAGCTCGCTAGGCAAGTGTCTGAGACAGCCTCGTATCGGGACAAACTCCTTCAGCTTCAGAATGACATGATCAAGGTGAGAAAGCCAGTGCACTCTTAGTCAGAAGATGGATGATAAGTTGATCTATTTGACTTGAAAGTAACCGTGGTCTAGCAGACTGCATAACCAAACTAGACCAATGGGCACTGGACCAGTGGATCCAGTCCAGTCATTTAGGAATTGGTCTGGCAGACTCCATGAACCAAACTAGACCAATGGGCACTGGACCAGTGTATCCAGTCCAGTCATTTAGGAATTGGTCTGGCAGACTCCATGAACCAAACTAGACCAATGGGCACTGGACCAGTGGACCCAGTCCAGTCATTTAGGAATTGGTCTGGCAGACTCCATGAACCAAACTAGACCAATGGGCACTGGACCAGTGGATCCAGTCCAGTCATTTAGGAATTGGTCTGGCAGACTCCATGAACCAAACTAGACCAATGGGCACTAGACCAGTGGATCCAGTCCAGTCATTTAGGAATTGGTCTGGCAGACTCCATGAACCAAACTAGACCAATGGGCACTGGACCAGTGGATCCAGTCCAGTCATTTAGGAATTGGTCTGGTAGACTCCATGAACCAAACTAGACCAATGGGCACTAGACCAGTGGACCCAGTCCAGTCATTTAGGCATTGGTCTGGCAGACTCCATGAACCAAACTAGACCAATGGGCACTGGACCAGTGGATCCAGTCCAGTCATTTAGGAATTGGTCTGGTAGACTCCATGAACCAAACTAGACCAATGGGCACTAGACCAGTGGACCCAGTCCAGTCATTTAGGAATTGGTCTGGCAGACTCCATGAACCAAACTAGACCAATGGGCACTGGACCAGTGGATCCAGTCCAGTCATTTAGGAATTGGTCTGGTAGACTCCATGAACCAAACTAGACCAATGGGCACTAGACCAGTGGACCCAGTCCAGTCATTTAGGAATTGGTCTGGCAGACTCCATGAACCAAACTAGACCATGTCCCCTCTCTTCCTCACCCCCTCCCCTCAACACCTCCCTCCACGTCCCTCTCTTCCTCACCCCCTCCCCTTAACACCTCCCTCCATGTCCCTCTCTTCCTCAATCCCTCCCCTCAACACCTCCCTCCACGTCCCTCTCTTCCTCACCCCCTCCCCTCAACACCTCCCTCCACGTCCCTCTCTTCCTCACCCCCTCCCCTCAACACCTCCCTCCACGTCCCTCTCTTCCTCACCCCCTCCCCTCAACACCTCCCTCCATGTCCCTCTCTTCCTCAATCCCTCCCCTCCTCAACCCCTTCCTCCACATCCCATCTCCTCATCACCCCCTCCCTCCACCTCCCCTCTCCCCTCCTCACCCTCACCCTCTCCCCTCAACCCCTCCCTCCACATCCCCTCTCCTCCTCACCCTCTCCCCTTCTCACCCTCTCCCCTTCTCCCCCTCTCCCCCTCACCCCTGCTCTCCTCCCCCCGGCAGCAAAACGACCGGGAGAAGGTGTACCTGAACCAGCAGGAGGCGGCCGAGTCCTCCAAGAGCAGCGACCTGGACGACAAGAAGGCCAAGATCAAGAAGCTGGAGAAGACGTGCCGGGAGCAGGAGAAGGCCCTGGAGAAGATGGAGCAGATGCTGATGAGCAAGCAGCCCAAGAGTGGCAAGCATCACGAAGGTAAAAACCCAAAAAAAAAGCTCACCCCGCGTCATCCATCGGAAGTGTATTGTTAAAGCCCCCTACACAGCATTGGTCCAGGTCAAAGAATAGCATCCATATACGTTGTCTGATCCAACGTATGCATGAAATAGCACACCTGTCAAAATTTCAGCTCAATCCGCCAACCGAGTCTCGAGAAAATTGTGAAAACCGCTTCATTTGTTTTGCAAAAATGCAGCATTCAACGTTCGTGCAGCGTACAGGCCGTGTAATCGCTGTTTGTCACAGTCAAGAGGCTTGTGGAGTGCACACTCGTGGCAGAAGTCTCCGTGGCAAAGCCGGGCTGACCCACTCTTCCCTTCTCTGGCACAGCCACAGACTCAAGTGTTATTAGCCGTAGACCAGACTGTCCGTTGATCCCCACCCTCCCCCCATTTCTTTTTGCAGAACCCAAGAAGAGCGAGGCGGAGATGGTCGCCGCCGAGAACGAAAGACTGAAGGCCCAAATTGAACAAATACGGACCGAGTCTGCTAATAAGGTGAGCTGCCCTGGGCCAAAATACCCCATGAACTCCGCACTCTGCAAATTTAGTCTTTCCCCTGATAGAAGGGAACAATGTACCGTAGGAAGACAATGTTGTAGCCCTAGTGCAATGACCTCCCAGCAAGGTCTGTGGTGATTTCAGTCACCCAAAAGAAATTAGAAGCCACTCTAGGTGAAAGGGTCGCACACCAGACCAAAAAATTTGTAGGAAACTCGGGGAAGGTAAAAAAACCCACCATATATTGCTTCTTAAATGTGAATTTTTAAAGATTTTTTGGTAATGCAAATTCGCCCCAAAACGAGGCTAAAAAGCCACTCAAGATTAAGTGCTAATGGAAGAAGGAGATAGAGAGGGACTCAGGAAGGCCGGAGATAGGAAATGACATTCCTCTTAAAAAGGGGCAAGATCGTAGGCAGGGGGAAAGCAAGAACCGGGAAGGGAATTCCAGGTAGAGGCAGAATGAGGGATGTAGCCATTTTCTTCATGGTGCAAGAAAAAAAAACCACTACACAGCCGGTCCAGTGCAGTCACACTCGGCACTAGACCGACGCTGAAATCACTAGACTCGGTCCACGGTCTAGTGGATAGTTCGAGCCCTGATAGAGGCGGCCCTCTTTCATCGAGATGTAATGGCTGTCCCTCGACCATTCAAATGAATGTCTTGACTAGACAAGACGGGAGCCTCTTGTCCATACTCACGGCTTCAAGCCGGGAAGGGACTTTGCAGCCGAATTCCCGTCGGTAGCTGAAGGGATCACAGGGCAGCCCACCTTCTCCCCAGTAATCATAGCGTCATGTCTGCCCAAATTGAAGTCGGCTGATTTCTTTCCCTAACCTGGCTACTTTACAGGCAGCCCAAAGGAACCAGGAGGGAGAGAAGCTCATGCTGCAAGTGCAACTGGAGAAGGCCAAAGGCAGAGTTCAGTCACTAGAAAGAGAGGTAGGCCCATTGGCCTGAGAGATAGATAGAGAGAGAGATAGAGAGAGAGAGAGAGAGAGAGAGAGAGAGAGAGAGAGAGAGAGAGAGAGAGAGAGAGAGAGAGAGAGAGAGAGAAAAGCCGCGTTCGCACTGGACTTAAAATTGGTAAACTAACTGAGCAAATGAGTAAATTGACCATTATAAGTCCAGTGCGAACAGCCCAGGAAGTTTTCCTCCAAGGTTACTTAACCCGACTCAAATGGGTAGTTTAACCGACCAACTTCTGCCCGGTTTAAATTGACCAGGTCAGTTTAACCGAGCCGAAAAGTCCAGTCCGGACACGACGTCTCGGTAAACGACTCGGTAAAAAAACCCACATCCGGTCCTGCGCCGGCGCCCCGCATTGCCTCGATACCACGTGACGTGTCCCTGTACACAAGACTTGTGCGGGCATGGGGTAGCAACGTGACTACAGTACATGTGATATGCAAGGGAGGGTTGGGGGGGGGGGAGGGGTCCTCTAAAAATGACCAGACTACATTTGCCAGGGGTTGCATGGGTTTAGCCCCGTTGACATTGATCGCCCACCACCGCCCAACCCCGCTCCCTGCTCTGCCAGCGTTTTGACGATGCTCTTTTTCTTCGTCTGTTTATTCCATCAGTTTCAATCTTTTCAACCGCAGCTAACCGAGAAGGCCCGGGATTGGGGCAAGCAGAAGGAGTCGGTCCGTCTGCGCATGGGAGAGCAGCACCCACAACAGCACCCGCACCAGCAGCAGCAGCAGCAGCAACAGCAGCACCAGCAGCAGAACTACAACCAGAGGGCATTGCCCCCACTCAGAGACAGGGGCGGGTACAATCAGCATGTGAGTGACCACGCCCCCATCCTCATTAGATATGCGCATATATTTAAATACATATCATATTATATACATCATCAAATACAACCAGATGGCATTGCCCCCACTCAGACAGGGGGCGGGTACAATCAGCATGTGAGTGACCACGCCCCCATCCTCATTAGATATGCGCATATATTTAAATACATATCATATAAAATTATACATCATCAAATACAACCAGATGGCATTGCCCCCACTCAGACAGGGGGCGGGTACAATCAGCATGTGAGTGGCCAAGCCTCCCGACCCATCCTCATTAGATATGCGCATATATTTAAATATATGCATCATCAATGACAACCAGAGGGCATTGCCCCGCTTAAAGACAGGGGCGGGTACAATCAGCATGTGAGTGGCCACGCCTCCCGACCCATCCTCATGAGATATGCGCATATATTTAAATACATGCATCATCAATGACAACCAGAGGGCATTGCCCCGCTTAAAGACAGGGGCGGGTACAATCAGCATGTGAGTGGCCACGCCCCCCGACCCATCCTCATTAGATATGCGCATATGTTAGGCTAGCCTAATAAACAAAACCCATTCATTTTTTTGCAAAATATTTGAATACAAACAATGAGACATAACATTCTGCACTGAATGAAAATTAATGTACGATATGGAATGAAAGCAGTGGACAGAGACCGACAATAGAACAATTTATCAAAATGAAGCTTTGTACAATGATTTGCGCATAGTCACAGGAGTTCAGTTGATTTTTGAAGGTGTTGTAGGAGCTTGATTCTTTGAGGGATAGCGGCAAAGCGCTCAAAGCTGGATTCGGGGTGGAAAGGCTACTGCCTTCTCCTACCCAGATTACCATACGAGTTGCGTATTTCCCTAGTCCTATTATTCCATTCGCTAAGTCCTTGATCAACTGGTAGTGCGCCCTTATCTCCGCCATGATCTCTTTTTTTCCTTAGCGCCTTTATGAACGGACGTGTTGATCTTGTTTGGGGCGTTTGTTCATTGTTTGGTTTATTTCACAGGATGACGAAGAGATGGACCGAGGTTACAAGGGGATGCATCAGCAGTCACCGAACGTCTCCAATCCATTCTACTGACAGACAGTGAACCATAGTCCGCGCAGTTAGGTTACACACAGAGCCAGTACCGGATGGGAAATACGCACTACTATAGGCCTCGTGCACTGTGGCATTCTCCCAGCACCGTCTCGGAGGTAGAAAAACTACAACGAACAAACGTTGGCGAACAAAGCGTGCAGTGTGAATGCATCGCGCCCAGGATTTGACAACGAGTTACCTTTCGGACCCCCTGGCGAGGGCGCCCTACACAAATGACTTCGTGCGCGACATGGTCTACGAAAATGCGTTGCCGTGACGATCATCCCAC
This sequence comes from Luidia sarsii, assembly GCA_949987565.1. Taxonomy (NCBI): domain Eukaryota; kingdom Metazoa; phylum Echinodermata; class Asteroidea; order Paxillosida; family Luidiidae; genus Luidia; species Luidia sarsii. The sequence goes on from OX465118.1 coordinate 8,685,541, forward strand.
ACTCGTCCTGTGATTGGCCGTCTGCATTTAGCTCGCACAGATAAAAAGATTAAATTTGAATGCACGCTCGAGACTTATCATTTGATGCTTTTTGTTTTACATTTTAATGGAAAGCTTTCTTTCATATCGTGGAATCGATCCCTTTTTGAAAGAATTAATCCTTTTTTTTTGAAAATCCAGATGCCAGTTATCTTGATTTTAGCTTTTCAGTTCATTTTCCATTCCATGCATATTCCAAATTGTGTCAATTTCTTTCAGTCACTGTTTACGCAAATTTTGCCCTTTTTTTTCAGTTTGCAAATCAGATTCAGAAAAAATGGAACGAGTTATCAGACAGAATTGTTGTTGTGCCTTAAATCAAACAAAAGCATCTATTTACCTTTTTGTAATTTAGAAAAATATATATATATTGTACATAATTCAGATTTTTTTTATTTATGACTCATTGAATATCGGTAATACTTTATGCCATGCACAGAATGCTCTTGTGATGTGGGTTATTTGAATTATTTCTTGTTAAAGCCCTACACAACATTGGTAAGATCGAAAAACAAATGTTCACAGATTTACATGAAACTTTTGAAGTTTGAAGATGGTTATAGTAGAAACCTCTCACTGAAATATTTCTGCCTAAAATGTTGTATTTTGGGAGAAATGAGTAAAAGAAATTGTTTACATCTCACCGAGATCTAAACTATTTTTCGGAACAGTACGGCGTTGAATGCTGAATTTTCGCGAAACAAATGAAGCGGTTTTCACAATTTTCTCGGATTACAAAGTGCAGAAATGGAAGGAAACTGCCTGACTTGAGGTGGAGTCACAGAATATGGTGTCCCAGTCCAAACTTAAGTTCAGGTTGTATCTCTTTAGTTTGAGTCCTGAGTCAAGGGTCGAGTCAAAGTCCCCGAGTCATGCTGCACTGGATACACTCTTTTTCCAATCTTTGACAGTTTAAGTCAAACAAACCAATGAAAAACTGACTGGGAACTTTTGAAGAAACTGAAGAAAAAAAAATGGCAAAGAAAACTTTGACTGGACCAGGACTTGAACCAGAGACCTCTGGTTTTGCGTACTAGCGCTCTTACCATCTGAGCTATCCAGCCCTTAGATGGCGACATTCCCAGATAGCCAACTAGTCTTTGCCGGGGTGGGGGCGCCAGTCAGAAGCAATTCAACCATTAACTACCGTATATCTGCAGGCATCACGTCCCGCTTTGACAGTTAAAACTTGAATCACATTCACTGGTAATAGGCCTAATCACGCAGTATACCAAATAGAGTAGTCGAGTAAACTGTTGATAGAAAGTCATTTTGTTACCCATGTACTCCAATGCCCCAATACATGTCTGTGAAAGCAACTAGCTGCCGATGAAAGCCTAGTACTGTGCATGCGCTGGTGGAAAAAAACACCACAATTTTTTGTGGTGTATCTTTTTCGAGTCACAATTCACTGAAATCGAGTCCAAGTCCGAGTCAGTATATTTGAGACCGAGTCATCAAAAGCAAGACTCAAGTCAGACTTCAGTCCGAGTTCAACTCACGAGCCATTCATGACTGGAAGTTGCCCCCAAGAACATGCAGATTATCTGACGGAAATGAAAATTGCCTTCATTTATCCTGAAGACAAAAACCGATCTTTTTTAGCTGAGATTGATGATGTTTTTTTTCTTTATGTACCGGTAGGTTATAGTACATTAGTCATTGTATCCTGCCCAATCCCGGCTCTTGGTTTTTTTGAAGGAAGGCTCTTTCACATTCCAACGTCTGGTAGATTGTGCACGTGGTTCGAGTGTAAGAAACTTTTAAATTATGATGAAATAATTAACGTTATTGCTTTTAAAAGTGTGCATATTATTTTGTACACTGAGCTAAGGTACTAGGTTTTTTTTTCATTTTTGTAGTGTTTGAGGACCATTCAACCATTTTGTGCAATAAAGATACCTTTGAAATCTACCAACGGCTTATGAATAATCAGTTTGCATGTTGTAAGAATGGCACAGGTAACTAGGGATAGAGCGCCCTCTATAGAGTGGAGTGGTTGTGATGGCAGACGGCAACAGACAGAATAGGAGGTTTATCCTTTGCTTCAGTATATATGTTTAAATAGGTATTTATTGTTGAATTTCCTCATCAGAGGAAATTAGCAGTCTCAGGGTAAAATAAGGAGGTTTCGTTTGGAAGTTTTATGAAGAAAATGACAGATTACGACAACTACAAATGACACTACTACATGGAAATCATTTGTTAATCAATGTTTTTTCACTTTTATTTCTTTCTTTTTTTTACTCTGATTCAACTCCAAAGTACAAATCAGAAAAGACATGAGAGCACGAGTTACATTACAGCTATTTTGTTTTTTTATCCTAACCAGCATTGAAACCACAATTAACCACACGTGGTTTTTCCTGTGGGAGGATAAGGGCCATGCACCAGGACATTCCACAGCAGGGTTTTTGTGGTGTCCTGTGGTATGTGAGTCTACAACCCTGTGGGCACTGTGGTAAATTGCGGTATACAGTGTGTGTCCTGTGCGGGAGGTGCAAAGCGTTAAAGTTAATCCCACAATGCACAGCTCGTGCTCTGACTGACAGGAAGTGCTGAGCTTGCTTGCATGGGCCACACCCTCAAGGACACACCATTTGTCCACAACTGCTAACCACGATCGGCTCGCAATTTTTGGGGCCTGTGTGAATGCGAGCCCCCCCAAAAACCCCGGTTTTCGAATCGCGATTATTTGGACCGTGGAAAGGCTCAGTTTCAATTCCCAGGTTGAGTCAAAACGTTCCTGTGTTACCCGCTTGACTGTTTTAACAATATCACTGCTGCATTTGTTACACTGGTATCCTAGGATGGCAACAGCCAAAACCCAACCTTAGACCGTTTACAAAATGAAGGCTTAGGCTCTGGCTGGGGCTTCGTCTCCGTCTGACAAAACCTGAAAATCCGGGTTGTGGTTTGTTTCCGAATTGGAAGGTTTGTTGGCTCGATAGATACAGAGTATTCCCCAGGAAACTGGGGCCAAATGCTAGTTTTGTTTAGATGTCTGTGATGTTACAACGAGAAGGATATATCTGACCACAGCCTTAGGCCGAGCCTAAGCCTTCATTTCAAAAACGGCCTAAAAATGATTCCAATACCTGTTTCATTGTGCACACTATAAAATATCACAATGCTTTAACCATAGAGGGCAGCAGACCATTGAACCATTAGCCCGAGAAATCTCGGCCATAGCACCGTGCTGTGGTTGAGTGTATCCTGGTAATTTTCGTGCTTAGACACGTAAGTGTTAATAGTCAGAAATCTTTGCTTGGGAGTTTCAGGAATTTTTACTGCTTAGCAAGTACTTTGTTTAGCTTGTGCTTGCATTGTGATCTGTATTCTTCATTAAGACGTTTCTGTGCTTAGCAGTATTTGGTAAGCACAAACTTTAAGTTATGGGCAAATTATGTTGTATACTCTATGACAATGCGTTGGGCGTTATTTAACTGTTAGGGTGGTTCAAGGTGTGTATAGGCTAATACTATACACATTTTTAAGGCAAATAATATTTACAACTACTGTATAACTTTGATGACATGGCGACTAGGGATAGAACGCCCTCTATGGATTGGAGTGGTTGTGATGGCAGACGGCAACAGACAGAATGGAGGCTTATCCTTTGCTTTGGATTAGTCACTACCTCCCAGTTCTATTTGTCAGCTTTGGCTGGCAGTCTATCACCAATAAGGACGGATGGCTTAAGCCTTGCTTCAGAGTGCAGACTAGTCACCCCTCCCAGTTCTACTTGTCGGCCGTGGCTGGCAGTCTACCACCAATATGGGATTAATGGCTTGTGCCTTGCTTCAGACAAGTCACCCCTCCCAGTTCTACTTGACATCTTTGGCTGGCAGTCTACCACCAATAGGAGATGATGGCTTGTGCCTTGCTTCAGACAAGTCACCCCTCCCAGTTCTACTTGACATCTTTGGCTGGCTGTCTGCCACCAATATGGGATTGATGGCTAGAGCCTTGCTTCAGCCTAGCAACCCCATCAAGTTTAATTTCCCACACCGAAGACCATTTTTTATCGGGCATCCGGCAATGCATCTAAGCACTCGGAGCAATGATGGACTTCTTCCAGATGCGCTCTGATCCCCGGTCAGTCTGTCGTTGCCTCTATTTACTGCCACTCGCAAACAGCGCCAAGTCTTCCTCTTCCCTGATGCCCATATTCTGGGAAAGGAGAAGAAAAAAAAAAAAAAAAAATTTGCACGAGGGAAACCTTTTTCTGCCGTGCTGATATCCGGATTTCCGGATATATCCGGACAAGTTTCATCCCTGGGAAGAAGTGGTCGAAGAGAGAGGAGGAAAAGAAAGAGAGAGAGAGAGAGACCAAGGCAGACAGAGAGACAAGGATGATGCCACAGACAAAGAGAACGAACAATCAAGATTGCAAGGGCAGATAAACAGAAATACAGTGATAAAAAAAAAAAAAAACGATGACAGTAAAAGACGAACAAAGAAGGGGGGGGGGGGGAAGCCGGGGGAAGAAAGGAGTTCGGCGGGGGTGGGATACATTTCAGGCTGACACTGACCTTCTGTATGAACTGTGGCGTAACAGATATCTCCTGGTCCATCTGTCTCAGCTTCTCGTCCAACATGATGCACTCCCGCATCTGCAGGCAGGCAAAGATGACAACAGCGCCATTAGCAAAGCATCGTTAGCAACACGCAGGGATGGTCTGGATGAAATCAAACCGGGCTCTGAAAGGGATCGACTCCAGAGAGGATGAGAGAAAAAAGGTCTTCACGCTTACCTCTCCTTCCAAGTGCTTGAGCAACGATGGGTTGTCGTACTTCTCCGGGTTGTCATGGAAACTGACCATCCCGTCTTTTTTGCTGATGCTGGCATAGATTTGTCCTTCCTCGATCTGAAATGCGGGGATAATTGTTTCTTTGTTTAGGGGTGTTTTTTTTTAAAGCTACACAATCAGCTTTTTTCTTGAATTGACTGACTTAGATTAAAAAAGCTGCATCCACTTTGTGTGATCCCCGAGCTGCCGTAGCCAGGTTTACAACATTTACTTGTTTGCATCTGAATGAAAGCGGGGGTGTGATTCCTGGAGATATACAGCAGTTAATGGTTGAATTGCTTCTGACTGACACCCCCACCCCTTGGCTATTTGGGAAGGCCGCCATCTAAAGGCTGGATAGCTCAGATGGTAAGAGCGCTAGTACACAAAACCAGAGGTCTCAGGTTCAAGTCCTGGTCCAGGCGCCCTTCAGTTTTTAGAGTTTTAACAGATAAAATTGAGCAGTATGAGAAACCAGTTTGACTTGAAATCTATTTTTATTTTATTTTTAATCACGCCATTTCCGGAAATCCAGAAATTTTCGGAGGTCTTACATCCCTGGCTTAGCAACCACGGGCTACTAACCATGGACAGTACGTGCAGTTCAGCCTCCTTGGCAGAATTCAGATGCACCCTTCTGGATATATCACTCAGTGACAACGTTAAAAACGTCTGGAAAACACAACAACATGAAGTTAATACAAAAACTGTTGCCAACTGCTCACGGACTAGAATGATATACAATACATAAATCTCAAAAGTTAGAGGACCTGCCTCAAAGGCAAAGGTCACTTTGCCTTTGAGAAAGGCCCTGCTAGGACCGACTTTAAAAAGTCCAAGTGGGAACGACGGTCAAATTTGACCACTGGAAATTTAACCATCGTCTGGGTTAAATTCTAGTCCGGTGGAAATGCAGCTTACGTCGCTATGAATGTAAGTCGGCAAGGAATTGTGCCAATGTCATTCTCCTGCCCACCTTTGTCAATCTCTGGATGTTCTTGGCGTACATCGAGGTCACGACCTGCTTGACCAAACCCATGTTCTGCTCCTGAAAAATCAAATGCGAAACCGCCGAGGAAGGAAGTCTCGTGAAAAATCAACAAATCAGATCTCGGTGAGAGGCCACTAGGGCTGTCGAAACGGCCACTTCCACTCTCCCAAATAAACACATTTTTTTCTTTTTTTTGGGGGGGGGGATCGCGATTTGAATCGCGGTTCAAACTCCACTTTTTCCCCCTGTGTGTGGACACAATAAACACGGTTATTAATGGGATTTGAATTCCGACTTCGTTTTTGTTTGTTTTGTTCAATCCCACAATGCACCGCTGGCACCCTGAAGTTCCACGCTTGTTTATGTCTCCATGTGTGGGCCACTCTCAAGAGCACGGCCACTATTTGGCCACAAATGCTAACCACAATCAGCGTGCCATTTTAGGGGGACCTGCAGGAACGCCAGCACACACAAAAAATCAAAACAAAATTCTGATGCAGACGAATTAAATAGGTAGAAAAAGGACTGGCAACGTGCTAAGAATGAAGGAAGAGAGCCACTGTGTCACTACACTTTCCTGGCCACTGGGAGGGCAAGAAAGGACAGCGGGGCGACCAAGAAACAACACGGCGCCTAACAGTGCGAAACAGAGAGGAAAGAACTGGGATGGGAAATCGTGGAGAGAAGCTGAAAAATGCGGCCAGAGGCAGGGGACGCTGGAGAGAGAAAGCCTGGCGGCCTCACGGGTCACTAGGCCCCCCCAAAAGAGGCAAAGTGAGCAAAGAAAGAGGCGGACGACAGAAGATCGACAGAAGATCGATAGAGGACAGAGAGCTAGCTAGCCCAGAGGCAAGGGAGGCAGAGTCGGAAAGGATTCAGTGCTAATGCAAGCAGTTGTGTGGGGAAACCGATCTCATAATCGAGGGATCTACAGGAACGCGCGGGATCGGTTCGGCCCCCTTACTCTGGTGAACTGCTCCGAGTGCTTCAGGATGATGTTGCGGATCTCCTGCGGGTTGTTGCTGGTGTAGGCGATGGCCAGCTCGTGGTAGGGCTGGCTCAGGGGCTGCAGAGAGTTGACCAGACCAGGGGCACGATTTCACTGATGCTTTGCGATTTATTTATTTCTCAATTAATAAAGTGATATACAAAAATGTTACAAACTGCTTACTGACTAAATTTACCAAAATACAAATCTCAAAATTTAATGGGCCCGACGTTTCGATCCTAGCAGGACCTTTCCTGCTAGGATCGAAACGTCGGGCCCATTAAATTTTGAGATTTGTATTTTGGTAAATTTAGTCAGTAAGCAGTTTGTAACATTTTGGCCCACTAAATTTTGAGATTTGTATTTTGGTAAATTTAGTCAGTAAGCAGTTTGCAACGTATGTCACTTTATTTATTTATGTATTTATTTATTTATTCTTAAGACTGGGTGTTCCATTCAGTGCTTGCAAAGCACTGATCTCCCATGGGTCCCAGTAACATAAATACATACAGCATAATAAAAACACTTACATATTTTTTTTTAAAGTAAATAGAATTACATTGCACACAAGAAAAAAGGAAAAAAAATGCTTAAAGATCACCAGCGAAGTTATAAAAAAGTGATAGTAAAAGAAAGAATTGTTTTTTTTCATGTAGGGATAAATCTATGCACTTGGCCTTTGAAGGCTTGAAGACCAGAGCAGGTGATTGTACCGACGCCATGGTCGGGGAGACTAAGTCCAAATTCTAACGGCTCTGCGGATGAAAACGTCTATCAAGCGAGCGAGTCCCTGCGAGGGGTTGGCCCTGCGAGGGCGGCTCGGACTACCGGTACCTTGATGAAGCGGCTGACCACCAGGGAGGTGTACTTGGGCAGGGGGGCCAGCTTGCCGTGGTGGATCAGAGAGACCACGATGAACTTCTTGTAGGCCTCCAGCATGATGTGACTGACCGCTTGGCTGGGTGTGGTGATGGCCTGCCATTTTGAACCAAACCCAAAACAAAACCCCCAAAAAGATTACTGGGAGGTTCAAAATCCCATTCAAGTCAAAGTTTTCTTGGTCGAGTTTTCAATTTGTTCCAAAAGTTCCAAGTCAGTTTTATTCTTGATTTATTTAAAAAAAAAAAAAAAAAAAAAGCATGAACAGACAATGGGGAAAAAAAGGGAAAACTGAAGGACGCGTGATTCATGTTGCACGATGGATTTGTGTCAATTCAAGTCTCCCGACGACGCGCTGAGCACACACTACCCGGAACATTGAGTTACCGGCTCTTCTCAGAGCCACGCTACTTCTCACTGCTCTCGCACTGCTCACGCTCGATTGACAGGAAGTACTGTGCTTGTATGTCTCCCTACATGGGCCCCATCTTAAGGACACACCCACCATTTGACCACACCTGCTAACTGCAATCGGCCCGCGATTTTTGGCAACGCAAATTTTTTGGCCTACGTGGACACGACCAGAAAAATCCCTATTCAAATCGCGATTATTTTCGTAGTGGGAACAGCCCTAGAGTCTGAGTGACGGAAAATCACTGGACTGGAGTCGGACTCAAATCAGGGTCCTTACCACTTCAAAGAAGTAGACTGCTCTGGCCCATTTCTTGAGTGCAGCGTAGATCATTCCACCGTAGTAATAGTAGCAAAGGAAATGCGTGGCTTCCAGTAGACCACCCTATTCATACACAAACAGAGTTAACCGTCACGATACTTCACCATACTCCCCACAACATATAACACACAGCATGACATATCTGAATAAAAGACAAGTTGACCATTTGGGAAGGCCAGCATCTAAGGGCTGGATAGCTCAGATGGAAGAGCGCTGGTACGTTAATCCAGAGGTCTCGGGTTCACGTCCCGGTCCAGTCAAAGTTTCCTTTGCCAATTTTTTCAATTTGTTAAAAAGTTCCCCATCGGTTTTTCCTCTTTTTTTTAAAATTTAAATCGAAAAAGCTGCATCCACTTTATGTGATCCCGGAGCTGCTGTAGCCAGGTTGACAACAATTGGTTGTTTGCATCTGAATGAAAGCGGGGGTGTGATCCCTGGAGATATACGACAGTTAATGGTTGAATTGCTTCTGACTGGCGCCCCCACCCTGGCAAAGACTAGTTGAACATCAGGGAAGGCCACCATCAAAGGGCTTGGATAGCTCAGATGGAAGAGCACTGGTACGTTAATCCAGAGGTCTCGGGTTCAAGTCCCGGTCCAGTCAAAGTTGTCTTCGACCGACGTATACCGTACATCCGTGGATATGCAGCGGCAACTGCTATAAGAAATTATCGCTATATAACAAACAATTTTCATGAATCCCGGGATGTTCGTTGTAGCGACGTTCCACCGTATCTCCTTATTGGAGCATGCCTTCCTCGTCCCTTTTTTTCGGAGAGAGAAAGAGGGAGGGAACGGAGAAGAGATGGGGGGGGGGGGAGGGGGGGGATACCTCTTTGCTGATGTCCGTGATGTCTACGTCCAGAAACGGCAGGGCCGGCTTCATGCACTTAGCCAGCAAGCACAGCTGAGGAAGGGCGGACAAGCAAAAAATGAATATGCATTCGGTCGAGTCCCGAACGAATTAGAACGCATTGAAGTTATCAATTGATATGCTGATGAGTTAACGATCGACGGTCAGAGCTGGAACACTGAATAGGTAGCAAGACGCGCTGCTAGCGGAGAAACGCGCCACTTCGCGCTTGCTAGCAGCTAACGCACACACGTTATTTATTCAACAATTGGCACGCTCACCTGACAGAGGTCGGCGTGGATGGAGGTCAGCTGGGCCGTGTGCATCTGGATCTTGTTGATGGCCTTGCAGAGGATCTCAATGCCCCGCATGTACTGCTTCTTCTCAATCAGGACGCGGGTGAACTGGTGGGCCAGGGTGCCGTCTGCAATGGACCAACAATCAACGGCTAGGTCTGGGGCTAGGGCTGGGGCTATGGCTGGGGCTATGGCTGGGGCTATGGCTATGGCTGGGGCTATGGCTGGGACTGGGACTATGGCTAGGGTGGGGCTATGGCTAGGGTGGGGCTATGGCTAGGGTGGGGCTATGGCTGGGGATGGGGCTGGGGCTATAGCTGGGGCTATGGCTGGGACTATGGCTAGGGTGGGGCTATGGCTAGGGTGGGGCTATGGCTAGGGTGGGGCTATGGCTAGGGCTGGGGCTGGGGCTGGGGCTATGGCTGGGGTTTCTGTCAATATATCTCAACGCACTTTGGATGTGTTGTTACCACTGTGTGTGGCCCTATACAACATTGGTCAAGGTCAAAATATTTTCACAGTTTGTGTGTTAAACCATAAAACATTTTTTTTTAAGCAATACTGTGAAGGTTTTAGCTGTAATGGTAATCTGAGAGTAGAAAAATGCAAAAAAAGGCACGGTTTAAATACGCAAGAGCCTGTAGTGTAAGATTTTTAATTTTTTTTACTCGCGACCAATAAACTATTTGTCAATGTTTGAGTGAAGATTTCTCGAGAAGTACGGCATCCCAGACCGTCAGATTTCAACATGAGGATTCTATCATATGACCATCTACAAAACTGAGTAAATCAGAGGGAAATCTGTGGACATGGATGTTTCCCCGATCTTCCCAACGTTGTATTGGGCCTTCAACGCCGCGTCGGCGTGACTGCCCGGGTCTGCTTGTGGACTCACAGCTGTCCGTGGCAAACCGGACCTGCTCTCCGTTGCACATGCTGAAGAAGAGCTGCGTCTGAGAGAAGAGCATCTCAAAGTCGGGCGCCGAGCCCGAGGGCAGGGTGAACTTCACATTACTGGAGGAGAGAACCAAAACAGATAAACACTTTGGTCGGGTGCCTTGCAGGAGGGCGTAACGCATCTATGCCTTTCCCTATGAGTGACGAGCCGCTCACTTCCGGCCTGGCTGCAAGCCATTGGCAGCGGCTCGTTGTAAACCTTGTCGCCAATTGATTCCGTCTGAAGTCATAGATAAACTACGTAGTCAAAGAGCAAACGAACTTCCCATTACATGAGGAAATCAACAAACACCCAGACAATTTTCACAAAGCCTTACAATGCATCTTATTTAGACTTACAATGGATAGCCCATCATAAGTTGCAGTTCCAATGTACTCCTACTAGTACTACCACTACTATAACTATAAGTACTAGTACTAGTAAGTAAGTACTACTACTACAAAGTACTAGTACTACTACTACTACTAAGTACTAGTACTAGTACTACTACTAGTACTACTACTACTAGTACTAGTACTAGGTACTGTACTACTACTATAACTAAGTACTAGTCGGTTGTGTGGTTTCTGTATTGTTCATCATCTTGCAAATGGTCGCACATTATTAGTTTCTTAAACATTGACCACAGGACCTTTTACAGGTGGGGGTCGGGAGGGGGGGGGGGTGGTGACTTTGGTGTTGTTGACCTGTAGACTTACAGCACAGCTAGGACGCCTAGTGAGTGAAGCTGGGGATCCAGCGTCTCAAGAATCATATCCAGACTGTTGGCGTTCTTCTTCAGGATGTCCATGCTCTTGTTGATCTCTTCGCACAGCTGCGCAAAGTTGCCTGTCTCAAAAAAAAAGACCCCCAAAATTATCACGAAATTAATGCAGCGATAAATTCGCTTGGGAAGAGAAATGCAAACAGTGCATCATGACAGGTCGACAAAAGGTCAACAGAATTGTACAGATCGGCAGCGCTACTCACCCTCTGTGGACAAAGTCACGACGGAATTCACGAAACCCTCTACCTGTGAAGCCATGGTGGGCAGACGGGGGGAGGGACGAGACGGCAAAAGGGGCGAAAAAATCGCAGTAATTTCCGACCGCCAGAACTCAGCCCTCGGCTCCTCTACACAACACAGTGAAATCCATAGACGTACATGTCTATGGCGAAATCGCGATCGTGCAAAGGTCAGGCGCCCTCTCTCGCTCACATAAGCCCCGTCGATTTAAATGACGATAGTTTTATGTATCTAAGACTGTTTTCATAAAACAGTCGTCTAACTTCGCATAATAATAATAAATCCCGTCGATTTTTAACGACGACAGTTTTATGTATCTGTGATTATTTTCATACAACAGTCGTCTAGCTTCGTATTATAATAAACCACGTCGATTTTTAACGACGACAGTTTTATGTATCTGCGATTGTTTTCAGAGAACAATCGTCCAACTTGCTCCAGGGCTTCAACGCACACACGGTCGAATGACAACAGATTGCGGACTTCGGAGGCGACCCCTGATGACTGCGAGTGTGAAGTCTGCCGGAGGACGGAAAAGACGGGAGATTTCTTAAGGAGAGAGCTGCCCGATCGGCGACTTTCCTCTGAAGCTGGACGGAATATGCGAGGTGGAGTGTGCTGTGAGTTGCTGAGCCTGAGGTGAGGACGTCACAGAGTGTGTGACTGTGGGGTGAGACTGAGTGAGAGAGATCTAGGTACTACGAGTACGATCATGTATTGTGCGTTTCTATGTCTGTGAACGATTATGGTTCTAATCTGTGTACATTATCACCATGATTGATATCACATGCTACATGTATGTACATGTTTACAACTTATTACACTGTACACTGTACTACATGTACATGTACATACAACATGTACATGTACATGTATTACAATTTACACTAGTTATACTTATAGTGTATCTAAAATTTAGTGGGCCTGACTGAATGTTGGTCAAGTCGTCCCCAAGTCAACTCGTCCCCGGGTCAACTCGTCCCCGAGTCAACTCGTCCCCGGGTCAACTCGTCCCCGAGTCAAGTCGTCCCCGAGTCAAGTCGTTCCCAAGTCAAGTCGTACCCCGTAAAAAAACATAATCCTTGCTACATACGTATACTGTAAAATTGTTGTTCGCCTTTTCCTTTATTTCTGTTCCGAAAATTCGATTCCGAAGCAGGTTTTAGCTTTCGTTCTGTTAGTGGGGTTTTTTCCCCAGCAGGTAACGGGCCTAGTCTACAGTGCGTTTTATATCTATTATTTGTATTTCCTTTTCGGGCAGCAATCTATTTTTGTTATTTTTGTTTTAACTTTGTGTATTTAGGGGTATTCTTACTTTAAATCAGTCTGTTTTAAGATTTATTGGAGATATTTTTGGAGCCGTTTCTTTGTTTAAAATATACAACCGGGCAGTAATTAAAAGGAGAGTGGACACAGCAAAAAGAGAGACGAAACAACCAGCGTTAAATTCATGTTCCTGACGTCTTAATTCTAATTTCTTAATTCGTTTAAAATAAATATAATCAGTGGTCTTACGTTTATCCTGCAATAAAAAGTCAAACAATTAAAGGAAAACTTTTTTCTGCAAAAAAAGAAACACACAAAACCTTCGAATGTTTATTCCCTACAAACTACATTGACGGCCAAAAGATCCCGCGTGGCACCTCCGGATGAGTGGTTTATACCACGTCCGCACAAGCCTCACATAATCCAACTCCGTCTAAACCAACAAGATCTACTCTACTGAGTGCATTTTCCACCTTCGGAAAACGAATGCGAACTGATATCACCCTACACGATTTCGAAATATAAATCCTTGAAGAAGCGGAACACATCCTGTATTTCTCAATATTTCCATATACAACTGAAAAGTGGGGGACGACTTGACTCGGGGACGACTTGACTAAGCTATCAAATTCGGGGGACGAGTTGACCCGGGGACGAGTTGACTTGGGGACGACTTGACCCGTTGCCGGCCTGACGTTATAGTGTACATGACTATGACTATGACTATGAGTATAATGAGTAGTGTGCCCTGTGCATTATGTCAGTACATTGTACCTTGGAGGAATAAGGATTGTACATTATACAGTATAGTCCCACTTACTGGGCCGCTAGTAGTAGGAGCTCCCTGGCTTAAACGAGTTTGGAGGTTATGTGCGACACATAACCTCCAAACTCGTTTAAGGGGAGCTCCTAAAGTCCTAGCGGCTCAGTAAGTGGAACTACATGTACAGTACATTACACCATGATTACATATACAGTTGTATCCTCCAGTAACCGGTTTTCGACGATATAAGGACTTTTCTTCAAACTGAACAATGTGGACGAAAGTAGCACACTAAAAGAGCTCTCTGTCACTTTGTCCACACCACAGACTATTAGAATAATCATAGAGAAGGTTGATCAAGCCTGTTACTTCCGTAAGATTACCCGGTTTTGTTGACGTCCGCGGCGCACCGCGCAGTAAGCACCATGACCTACATGTATTTTCGTCGGTGGTGTTTAGTAAGGTGTCCCAGTGCAGCCAAACGCAAAATAAATTCTTAAAATAACTCAAAATGCTGTGTGGCACTGTAAAATTCTTCCCTGTATGTTTTTTTGTGTTCATCTTTGGGTTTGTTTTTTCGACACTGCTTCTAACACTTTCCTCAAATCATTCATAATTTATGCTTAAAACCTATTGGTCTGGTTGATGTCTTCTTTTGTGACGTTTAAAAAAACTCCACAATCCTCTTTCTCACTGCTTCTTCAGTTATGACCTTTCCCAATGTCACTCCAGAGACACATTTCCACCTTCTTGGTACTTTCTCTAGCTGCCCTTTTTTTTTTTTTTTTTTATAAAAGCCTATTGGGCCATGTTACTTTTCGTCTTTAAATAATAATACAAAATATATTAAACAAAATTATATAAGCGAGACGCCCTATAGGAGCCTCCATAGTTTTTACCCAGAACGGACTGCCTCAAGTTGCGTGATATATTTTTTTTCTACGGATGTTGGGGTTTGTTATGGTACACTCAGATTTGTTTAAGGACCAACAATAAAGAAAACTGGAGCTTCGAAGCAACTGCCAATTTTGTACCTAGAAAAATAGACCCCAAAAGAGCAACTTTTTGAATCACACGAGTTTGGCCTACTGGAAAAGCCTTAACTTTCCACATTTTCGGTGACGGACAAGAGCAGGAAACCAACTGTAATCTTGATACGAAGTCTGAGATCGTTATACGGAGTTGTTTTCATCGTGCGATGTGAGTTAGAAGGCTAAGCGCCGAAAACGTGTACCGTCGAAAACGGGGGTTCCCACGATACTAAATTACTATAGACTATAGTATAGTCTATACCATGCTAGTACTTGTAGTAGGAGGCACCTACATGTACCTCCATGATTATACATTTACACTAGTGACCAGTACTATGATTAATGAATGTATTCAAACATGACTATGACTTTGTACTGAGTAGTGTGCGCTGTGCAATGTGCATGATGTACCGGTGCAGTGTACATGTACACGTACATTGTACATGTGTATTGTACTGTAGTATTGTACAACGTACACGTATACTTATTTAGCTAGTAGTGTCACTTAGTGCAGGTATTTTCGACCAGGAGGGGAATCGACCAGCTGTATACAAAAACTACACAGCTAACAGCTGGTAGAATTTTTGGCTTTTCTGAAACGGTTGAATGTACATGTACCCCTGCAATTTTACCCTAAGTACTAATACTATAGTAATACTAGTACTAGTAGTACTGCTACATGTAGTACTAGTACTTATACATGTACATGTACATGTAGTAGTACCATGGAGGTGGTACTGGTAGTTCTACCACAAAAAAATTGTAGTACAGTTACTGTAGCCCTTTTAGTTTTACCTCTTTTTTTTTTTTTACTGTTTTGGATTTTGATCACCGTACAAGGGCTACAGCCTATACCACAGAGCAAGCCTACATTTATACAGTTAAGTAACTGTAGATTTATTCATGCCATTCCATATATAAAACTCACAAAATAATACAAGTACATACAACTTACAAGTACAGTATCTGTAAACCTTACTAACTCCTTTTTTCAACTTTTTATTTTATTTTGATCGTCGTAGCTAAAGTACAACGTTGAACTTGTAGGCTACAACAATAAAAAAACAAATGTTGGAAAGAAGGGGCTACAGTTACTGTGGCAAGGGAGAGACAATTGCTGTGGCCAGTGACACCGTGACACTTTGTAGTGAAAACAAACTAAAGAGTAAATGATATATGTTGCAAACTGCTTACTGATTGAAATTACCCAAATGCAAATTGTTAGGTCTATATGTCGACAAAAGCCATTGGCCCCCCAAAAAATTGACTCATAAGTCATATTTTCCCCAAAAATTGTGTTTTGGGGATGCATACCAGTATGGGCCAACCAGATGAAGGTCAGTATGCGGCTGTGTACAAAACATGCACTTCAACATTCCTACACACTGTACATGCACGCCATAAAATCATGATTTGGGAGGAAAATATACATGTACATGTACATGTAGGTCCAACTTTGTCAGCAAGTTGAAGTGGCAGACAGTGGACTATTGTCTACAACAATATTACTCAATATTTAGTGGTATTTTGTGGATTAGGTATTTTTTCCACCCGTTTACAAACTTTACAGTGAAGGTCTTAAACTGAAATCTTTCCGATTTTAGTTTGATACCTACACCGTAAAAGTGTGAAAATAGACCTAAATCTTCTTTTTGCGTTGGTTTGGTGTTAATCTGGTCTCCTCGCTCTTGGCAACGCAGGTTGTGCAATAATTTGGGAATGTGTGAAAATGCTCGACAGAGCGATCGGCATGTACATGTACCTTGACCAAAGGCTAACCATCCCCGGGCAGTCTTTTTGCCTGCCTGCCTGCCTGCCTGCCTGCCTGCCTGCCTGCCTGCCTGCCTCCTTCCCTGCCTCCCTGCCCTGGCGTCCCTGCCTGCCTGCCTGCCTGCCTGCCTGCCTGCCTGCCTGCCTGCCTCCCTGCCTGCCTGCCTGCCTCACTGCCTGCCTCTCTCCCTCTCTGCCTGCCTCTCTCCCTCCCTGCCTGCCTCACTCCCTGCCTCCTTCCCTGCCTCCCTGGCGTCCCTGCCTGCCTCCCTGCCACCCTGCCTCGCTCCCTGCCTCCCTGCCTCCTTCCCTGCCTCCCTGCCACCCTGCCTCGCTCCCTGCCTCCCTGCCTCGCTCCCTGCCTCCCTGCCTCCTTCCCTGCCTCCCTGCATGCCTGCCTCCCTGCCACCCTGCCTCGCTCCCTGCCTCCCTGCCTCCTTCCCTGCCTCCCTGCCTGCCTGCCTCCCTGCCTCCCTGCCTCCCTGCCTCTCTGCCTCCCCCTCTCCCTCCCTGCCTGCCTCACTCCCTGCCTCCTTCCCTGCCTCCTTCCCTGCCTCCCTGGCATCCCTGCCTGCCTCTCTGCCACCCTGCCTCGCTCCCTGCCTCCCTGCCTCCTTCCCTGCCTCCTTGCTTGCCTCCTTGTCTGCCTCCCTGGCGTCCCCGCCTGCCTCCCTGCCAGTGCCACCCTGTCTCGCTCCCTGCCTCCCTGCCTTCCTCCCTGCCTCCCTGCCTTCCTCCCTGCCTGTCTGCCTGCCTCCCTGCCTTCCTTTTTTATACCTCCCTGCCTCCCTGCCTGCCAGATAGACAAAAATAAAGCAGCAGACCACTGTGCTCTCAATATTGAGGCAGTTTTCTTTGCGGTGCAGTCAGATGCCTCGGAGTGGCCTGCAAAAAAAAAAAAAATTACACCACGCAGGACGCACCATTGCCTTAAGAGGCTCAAGTTACAGGCATCAATACCGGTCATTAGATGCACAAATTGCACCCTTGTCCTCGCAGCATAGGGCCTACTATGCAAGCAAAGTGAGAAATCATTTTATGAGCAGAAACAATTGCAAGATTCTCAGAAGAAGAGGGGCGATGTACGTACATGTACCTGAGCATATCATCACATGATCTGCTGCTCACTTTTGTTTCCCTGAAGAAACAACCGATGATTCTTTTTTCTCCTCAGGCTCAGGGTCTTATTAGCTTTTCTGCCGCAAAGCGGAAAAGCTATTGTTTTTGTTAAGATATTTTTTTTTTTTTCTGGTCGGAAAAATCCCATAGACAAACCACAGAGTTTTTTCGGAGGGCACTTTTGCCATTGAACAAACTTTGATTTTTTTCAAACTTGGCAAATGCATAGAGCCCATGCTGAAGTTGTGCACAGTTGTCTTGAAAACCTCATGACGTCACCACGTGTCACGTGACAGTGCTTTAAAGGGGCAAATTTCAAACTCCAATAAAAGCAAAAGTACAAGTTCGTTTGGTTTCAATTTTGCAGTATATCTAAGTTGGGAAAAGGTGTATCCACAAATTGCCCTCATTTGATCGTGACGTCATCTCATGAATATTAATGAGGTCATAAACTTTTGCAATTTTATCATTCAATTGAGCATATTTGACCAACGGAGGAAGATTTTTTTCATTTTTTCGATTATATCTATTGGGGATGTAGTTTAGAAACACCCTCCGGGGCCAAAATGCCATGACGCAATCGTGACGTCATCAAAATGCGTGTTTTTAAAACGCATACTTGCCAAAGGTCAATCGTCTCGAAATTTGGTGTGCAGGTAGCTATTGGGCTAGACATTCCAAATCCTGAATTTGGAACTAATCGACCATTGTTCAGAATCATTATGATTTTTTGAATATTATAATGAGGTCCCATAGACTTTGTGCACAAAATATGCACGTGCGTTTTGGGTTAGGAATGGAGGTTACGGGTTACATGTAGAATCCCGTTGATGTCAATTTTTTGTGATAATATATATATATTTTTTTTTTAAGAGAACCAGATGCGGAAAAGCGTTATGTTCTGTTTGCCAACAGACATAAATCTCTAGTTTTCTTTTTTCTTTGTTTTGTTTTGCGTGTGTGTGTGATGAAGGCAATTTGTCCCGGCCCATCACTCGTTTGAGGGGGACTGAGCGTGGTTAAATTTGGCCGTTAGTTCTCACTCATGATGTAAAATGTAGTATTGGGTGCTGCGCACGTACAATGTGTGTGTTGTGGAGTGTACAGTGCACCTTAGACTGGGATGTATGCGTGTGTAGTCATGCGCGTGCTTGAGAGATTGGCCCAGGCCATATGTTTAGCACAGCTTATATAACTCAAACTGGTGCATAATGATCCAAAGTCAACACTCTCTACAAGATAACATACATGTACCATGTACATGTGTAGTACGTGTACATCTGTTTGCACTCATTGCTTATCACGATTTATTCAAATGGTGCTTGAACTGGTCCGCCCACTGTACACTATACAATGGGATGAGGAGAGGCTCTTTAGACACTGGACTGGATGCTGCATCCACAAAATACAAATTACATGTACAGGTACTACTGTATCAGACAGACAGATTGACAGACAGACAGACAGATGGATAGACAAATAGATAGATAAATGGTTTATTCTCTTAAAATGGCACGATGTTGCAATTACAGATTGGATTGCATCGAGTCAGCACGAAAAAAATAATCATACTGTGTGTGTAGGCCTATTTGAATTTGAAATTACAAATAGGCCTAATTAATGGACAACATCTCTCAAAAGCCCATTCATGTGTCCCCACCAAGCCCTCCCTACCTGCCTTCCTGCCTCACTCCCTGCCTTCCTCCCTGCCTGCCTCCCTGCCTCCCTGCCTTCCTCCCTGCCTTCCTCCCTGCCTACCTCCCTGCCTTCCTCCCTGCCTTCCTCCCTGCCTCCCTCCCTGCCTTCCTCCCTGCCTCCCTGCCTTCCTACCTCCCTGCCTTCCTCCCTGCCTCCCTCCCTGCCTCCCTGCCTTCCTCCCTGCCTACCTCCCTGCCTTCCTCCCTGCCTTCCCCCTTCCTCCCTGCCTACCTCCCTGCCTGCCTCCCTGCCTCCCTGCCTTCCTCCCTGCCTTCCTCCCTGCCTCCCTCCCTGCCTCCCTGCCTTCCTCCCTGCCTACCTCCCTGCCTGCCTCCCTGCCTTCCTCCCTGCCTACCTCCCTGACTTCCTCCCTGCCTCCCTCCCTGCCTCCCTGCCTACCTCCCTCCCTGCCTCCCTGCCTTCCTCCCTGCCTACATTGTACCTCCCTGCCTACCTCCCTGCCTCCCGGGCCTCCCTGCCTTCCTCCCTGCCTCCCTCCCTGCCTGCCTCCCTGCCTCCCTGCCTTCCTCCCTGCCTACCTCCCTGCCTTCCTCCCTGCCTTCCTCCCTGCCTCCCTCCCTGCCTTCCTCCCTGCCTCCCTGCCTTCCTCCCTGCCTTCCTCCCTGCCTTCCTCCCTGCCTCCCTCCCTGCCTTCCTCCCTGCCTCCCTGCCTCCCTCCCTGCCTCCCTCCCTGCTGCCCTCCCTCCCTCCCTGCCTCCCCCTCCCTGCCTCCCCCTCCCTCCCATCCATCCCTCCCTCCCATCCATCCCTCCCTCCCATCCATCCCTCCCTCCACACTCCCTCCACCTCCATGTATCTCCTTCCCACTCCCTTCCTTCAC
This sequence comes from Luidia sarsii, assembly GCA_949987565.1. NCBI lineage: Eukaryota > Metazoa > Echinodermata > Asteroidea > Paxillosida > Luidiidae > Luidia > Luidia sarsii. The sequence goes on from OX465118.1 coordinate 8,705,565, forward strand.
CTCTATCTGTACCCCTCGTCCCGTCCTCCACCCTTTCCATCCCTCCTTTCACCCCTTCCTCTACCCCTATTTCACCCCATCTGCACTGTGCTCCTTCCCCCACCCTTGTCCCTCCCACGCCCTTCATTCGCCCCCACCATGCCCTCCCTCCATCCCTTTGGCACCCCTCATCTACCTATACCCTCCCTCCCACCATGCCCACCCCCATAAGAACGGGTAGCCCGATACAGATGTCCATGTCCATGAATTTGTATGGCCCATGGCCCATGGGCACATGTCAGGACTGGCTGAACACCTTCCTGGGCACTCTAGCTGTTATTTCCATTGATTTCCCACACTTCTCAATGGCCTCATTAGCATCCTCAGCTGGTGTCACAGAGGTACACAAGGGGCTTCCAGCTGGAACTCATGCTGCAAGGCCCATACATGTACATGTACATGTATATGTATGCAAATGGAAGTGCTCTTGTAAACATGTTTACATGTACATGTACATGTAAGTACTTTTGAGAATTTTAGTGATCAGAGAAGTGGGATCTCAGACTAGTCTCAGGACCTTTTTAGAGAAAAAAACACATACATATATAACATGTACATTGTACATTTTGAAAATTTGAAAATGGTGCAGACATTTGGCACACTGCATTCTCCTGATGACGGCCAGAGCATACTACTGTATTACTGGCCGGAACGTCGAGTTACCACTCAGGTTCTTTTCACAACCACACCTCTTCTTTAAAGATACAACGTACAAAATGTACATGGTGTCACCGCAAACCCTCAGGACTATATTGTTCCACCCACCATGCAAAGCCTTAAGTCTTACATGTATACTTATTGGATTGAAATACATGTTACATACACACGATGTACACACTGTACATTATAAAATGTAATATACATGTACATTGTACATGTACACGTACACGAATACATGTACGTTTACATGTACATGTATGTACTGTATGTGGCCCACAATTACAAACATGAGCCTTTAACTTCGAAAAGGCTAATCAACACTTTTAGTTACGGAAACGTGTACGCGTACAGAAGGTCCACTCAGCAAGAGATTAGAGAGACACGGCACTTTTGACACGATGCAAATAATAACGGATTGCATGTTGGGAAATCCTAATCATCTTACAGGGACTGACGTTCCAATCCTCACAAGAGACAGCTAGGCCCTTTCAACTCCCCCCCCCCCCCTCGCGATTCCGTAATTTCGGTCCATCAGCAAGAAACGTTAGAGGGGTGTATTACAGCAACCTCACAATAGGCTAGCACTGAATTTCTCGCATTTAAATGCCTTTTCTGCCAGAGAAAGAACACCTTTTTCACGTGTTGAAACTCGCATCATTTTATTCTTCTTTTCTCGTCATTCAAGACAGGGTTTTTGCACCAGATGGCTGCAATCAATTTCTACGCAAGGTGCTTACTGCTCGGCTAAATAGACGTATTTCCAAAAGGAAACAGCCCAATTAAAGCCGCATTTCAAATCAGGCGGCGCAGGACGTGATAAAGTTCTGCAATGCCTGATCATACTCCTCTGACAATCCCTGCTGTAAGGACTCACTTGGTAGAAGTTTTTATCCGCATGGCTGTTTGAATTTGGAATAGTCTCCCTGACCATGTCGTTGATACAATCTCCTGCTCTGGTCTTCAAGCCTTCAAAGGCCGAGTACATCAATTTCTCCCTAACACTGTTAAATGAATGAACCATTTTTTATCCTTTATTTTACCATCAGTATTTATAAGTTAGGGCCTATCTGGTGAGATGCTGTGGACCATTGATTGGCCTTCGAAAATCTTTTCTTAAATTCTGGAGGGCTATTGTTCACATCAAAATCAGAAATTGCACGTGAAGTGACATGTGGTCAATACCATGTGCTCTGCAATTCTTTTCTCATTTTTTTTTTTTTAACTGCTGGCTGTCAATTAAAGAGGCACGTGTGTCTACACGAGTACTTTTTTTTTTTTTAAGAAAAGTCCAAAGTCCATTTCCCAACTCCCAGACAACGCAAACATTGGCAAAGGTCCCCATACGGAGCCACGCTTCGATAGAGAGACAGGAAAGAAAAGGGGATAAGAAACCCTGCCAAATAACCAAGTCATTAATCCAGGTCCTTGAGATCTCTGTCGGTAAATACAAGATTTAAAAAAAATATTCCTGAAGAAAATCTTGGAGTAGGGTGCTATAATCTGCTTTTCAGAGAAGTCCTTTTCTGGCCAGTTTGCAACGAAGAAATGGGTGCTGTATTTTTCTTTTGGATCAAATGTCCTGTTTTCAAATTAAAGTTATTTTATTAAGCAATGACTTGGAAATTGCAAACAGTTTGAAAAATTGGTTGTGAGATTGGAAGGTTTTCATGGTGAAAGTAGCAGGAGTAATAGGTTTGCGGTGACACCATGTAAAATTCTCTCTTTTGTGAGTACATACTGTACATGTACCGTATACATTGTATGTGGTTCTCACTTCTGAAAAGAACCGGAGGAACTCGACGTTTAGAACAGTATACTCCGTTCGTCTTCAGGAGACTGCTGTATTTGTAACTGGGAGTGGGGCAATGTAGTGTAGAGAGGATCCTGGTGAGGGGATAAATCCAGGGAAGGGTAAAGGCGGAAACACTTTGAATAATTGGTAATGAAATACTGACGGGACCAGGACTTGAACCCAAGACCTCTGGCTTTACGTACATTATACAAAGCACTCTTACCACCTGAGCCATCCAGTCCTTTAGATGGAGGCCTTTGCAAATAGTCAACTAGGCCCTACATATATGTACCGGTAGTCTTTGCTGAGGGTGGTGCTGGGATGGGGGCGCCAGTCAGAAGCATTCAACCACCAACTACTATACATGTATTTCCCAGGCATCAGACACCCTGTTTCCATTCCCTTTCCGAATTTGTTGTCAAATCATCGCTAACGGCAGTTCGGGGATCACAACGTCCTTTCTTTTTAATGAATGCACCTTCATGCATAATTTGCCTCCACTTCAACCTCTTCAAACGCAGAGTGTATTAAGCGAGTGGGGGTTGTGCCTGCGAAATTGATAATAGACAGGTACAGCAAGTGCACATCCATTGTGTGTGCAATGCACATGGTTCAGACTGCCTCACCAAAGTGCGCTCCGACATTGTGAAGGAACTCTTCACTGGGAGAGGGAGTGGGATGCTGGGCAAGCCTCATAGAAATTTTTACCTCTGAGATGGTGGCAAGGAGAGGTAAGAAATTGCTTTGTACAAAATTGCTCTGAGCAAATCATCCTTGCAGATGAGATTGGAAGTTTTGGGGAGCTTGGAAGCACAGTACGGAAAGTTTGCAGAGACTGAGTGGGTCTGAGAGGAGTCTGAAAAGGGCTCCTGACAGACCCATACACTCTTGCACTTCTTAGTGCAGTCCAAGTTTTCGTTGCCATGTCCAAGTTTTGTTTCAACTTTGTTCAAAAGTTCGCAGTCTGTTTTTTCCTTTAGTTGTTTGACAATTGATAGGAATCTTTTTCAGGGGAAAAAAAAGAAAGCATTTTCCTCCTGAAAAAGGAGGGGGCCCTCTTCATTGTTGTTTTGCGTGTCATTATTATCAGTAAGCACTCTTGTGTAACTTACAAACGGGGGTCAGTAGTACGCACTTCAAAGTGGACAAGTTGTTATTCATTCATCCATTCATGCATTCATTCATTTTTTTTGGGGGGGGGGGTGGAAGAAAACATCAAACAGAAAGTCACATGACTAAAAGTTTTCGTTTTACACAAATTTTGTTACACGACAGAGGAAAAAAAATGAATCGAATTACAATAAATGAATTACATTAAGTCACAGATAAAAATACATTGTAAGATAATTTTTATGTCGTAAGCAAGTACATGTGTACATGCACTGCAGGTTTAATTAGCTATTAAAAAACACATCGTGTCGCAGGGGGGGAATTCGTAATGAGGGAATCTAGGATTGCTCATTTAACATAAATAAATGCCATTAAAGGCCCAATACAACATCGATGTCAACACATTTCCTTCTAACTTGCACAGTTTGTAGACGGTCGTGATAGAATCCTCATGTTGCAATCTTACGGTCTGGGATGCTGTACTTTTTTAGAAATCCTCACTCAAACATCGACAAATATTTTATTAACTGATTAACTTTCCATTGCAATATTCTCAGGCTACATTGTGCACATGTGTACATATGTATACATGCTTGTACAGTACACATGTACATTACATGTACATTGTATACTACATGTACATGCTGACATGTTTGTGCTTTGCAGTACTGTAGTTTTTTCACAAATATATAATTTATCATAGCAACAATTTTTCTGCTTAGGAATGGATCAAATGCCCAATTTGCATGTCTACGGAAAAATTGGAAATGCGTAACGAGTATCCGCATTGAATTGAAAAAAAAAGGCGTTAAAAAATACTATTAACCCCTTCCCTGCTCCTTTAAATAGACTGTTGTTGAAATATTTATGTGTGATTGCTTGTTTCTATGGTAACAAGATGCCATGAACAGAGTTTAATTGCCGCTGGGCTCAATTGCTCACCAACGCCCTGCACGACTGTAGACAATCGTACAGGCAATCGTGAATTTCATAAATCCAAATAAAGTGACCACGACTAGTGTACATGTGTGCATGTGCTGTACAGTGTACAATTATACCGGTATACTGTACATGTACTGCACATCATGTACCGGTATGTGCACAGGTCAGTAAAAAAAAACCAGTGCAGTTAAATGTAAAGTGTACACTGTACACTGTATTCGTGCAGTATTAAACACCAGAAAAGAAAAGAAAAAAAAAACACCCAAAAACCAAGAACATTTAAAATTCATTTGAATCTGTTTAATAGTAATCCATATCAATTCATTAGTGAGTTTTACCAATCAAATGTCAAGGGTAACAATTAATTTAGTTACATGTACATGTACATGTACGGATCTTTTTTTGGTAAAAACTAAACAAATGAAATATCCTATTCCTAAACATCAGACACACTGTATATGTATACAGTACATCCCAGTCACTCTTAATTTAGGCACTGGTTGGCCAACTGGGAATCCAAGTATAGAGAGATAAAGAGACATTTTTTGTTAAGAATCTTCAAAATGTTGCTTTTTTTATGTTGTTATGAAACAAGTAGGCCCCCTATGAAAAAAAAACCATTTTGTTGACTGGCTCATTCCCAAATGGAGGCGATAGAGCGGAGAAAACAGAAAATTGTGATAAATATGTCATGATCATCAAAGTCAAGATATATGCCGCCTTGAGAGAGACAGAGACAGAGAGGGAGTGACAGAGACAGAGAGAAAAAGAGAGAAAGGGAGAGAGACAGGGAGAGACAGAGAGACAGGGATATGTAGAGACAGAGAGAAAGAGAAAGACAGAGACAGAGAGACATAGCGAGAGACAGAGAGAGAGAGAAAGAGAGAGAGAGAGAGAGAGAGAGAGAGAGAGAGACAGACAGACAGACAGACAGACAGAGACCTGGAGAGTCAGAGACAGAGAGAGACAGAGAGAGAGAGGGACATACATGTGTATACAAACACCGGGAGAGTCAGGGACAGAGACAAATACATGTACTCAGAGACAGAGAGAGACAGAGACAGGGACAGATACCAACACTGGGAGAGACAGAGACAGTGAGACAGAGACAGAGAGACAGAGAGGGAGAGAGACAGAGACAGAGAGACAAAGAGAGACAGAGACAAAGAGATTTTGATTTTGCAAAGAAAAACTTTATTTACAAATGAGAGAGAAGGAATAAGAGGTCAGTATTGTTTGACAACTAATAAATCAGGAAAAGGAAAGGTCCACATGTGGGTTAAGACAAGAGAAAAAACATAAAAAAGATAATGTTATGGTCGGTTGATTAAGAGAGAGAAAAAAACCGGGGTGGTGTTGAAAATAGAGGCCTTCGCCATGTCTCATTCAAAACGAGCTGCTATTTCACACTTCCTGGTTTATCATTTAAAAGGTTTTAAGTAAACTTTATATATGTAAATTAAAGACAGTAATATCGACAAAAACAGACTAGTGTTGAAATAGAGGCATACGCCATGTCTCGTTCAAAACGAGCAGCTATTTCACATTTGCTGGTTTATCATTTTAAAGGTTTCGTGTAAAGCTTTATATATATGTAAATTAAAGACAGTAATCTCGATAAAACAGAGTACCCATACTTAATAAGGAAAACAATTTAGATCAGCCAGAAAATGTTTTTTTCTACAATCGTAAATAGTGTATTGTTATGATCCCATTTTTTATGAAATAGGTTTGTCGTGTGTTTTGCCTGGTGGTAATAGTATTCGATCATGACTTTGGTTTTGATTCGACGTTTCCATTCTATCATGGGGTCTGAAGGAGCATAGTTTGAAAACAAAAAATAAATAGTTGCTTTCAGAGACAAAGAGAGACAGAGACAGAGTTCAAATGGATTCAGATCAGTCATGCTACTTGACATTGGATTTTTTTTTTTTAAGATTTACATGTATGGTGAGGAGGAGGAGGAAGGTTAGGTGTCTCGGTGCTTTGGGAAAAGAATGTCTCAGAGAAAAAAATATCTAAAAAGGCCAAGGTTTTTCGGACTATCCGACAAAGTCCCATGTGTGTGATTGTAAAATGAACAACATATACATATATACGGTATATTGGCAGGAAGGTTCTATTGCATAGTATATTTATAGGGCTTGTGTAATTAGTAATGGACATCTTCGGCTCAAACCTACCGGCACAATTCTGGGATGCGTGCGTGCCCACTGCCCACCGTCTCATTATACATCATGCGGCTGAGCTGTCCACCTAATGAGCCTCATACGATGCGCATGGATGCATTTGATAGGGAGGGGGAGTGGGGGAATTAAACAAGGTTTTTGACGTACATGTACATGTACATGTACATGTAGTCCCATTGGGGGTAGAATAACTCAGAAATCATGTCTTCTGCGGAAATTGGTCTTTTTTTGAAAAAAACCGAGATACATGTATGGCCTGATACATGTATGTACATGCACACATTGTACTCTTTAACACCCGCATGTATATCATGTACATGAATATCATTACATTGTGTACATGTACACAGTATTATACATGTAGTTCATGTTATCAAACCCTGGTTACGGTACATGTGTTGACACAGCCTGTCTCTCGGGAAGATTATTGATACTCTACGGTTTGAATCAATATGGCATTGCACACCTTATTGTAAAGACCTGAACACGTTTACTGTACACACGCATGTACAGGTAAGACAGTTTTACTGCACCCTTCCCAACCCAACCCCCCCCCCACCCCCACTGTAAAGAGCATATGAACAATCAACAACGCACCATTGAAATGTGTACATGTACATATCTGCAACCCAGAACACCTGTGCAAAGTTTACAAGTGGCAAATTATGTGTAACGTGTTCATGCAGATTGGCTGCACATATTTGAACACGGTCGTTTTCAACTTTCGATACTTCAAAGTTTCTCCTCTTAAATGATACATTTCACCATCCTCCATGATTACACATACATGAACACTGTTACTCTGCCCTTGAGAAAGGTCCTGCTAGGATCGAAACGTCAGGACCACTCAATTTTAACATTTACATTTTGGTAATTTGAGTCAGTAAGCAGTTTGCAACATTTTGGTATGTATACACTGTATAAAGTACTAGTATCCTATCAGTAAGCTTAATATTGCCGTCGTGAAATTCAAGCATTCAATCACATTACACCCGCAGCATAACTATGAAAAATCTGCATGTCAATTTAGTACGACATTGTCTAAGAAGTAAGAACAGTGTTGTCAAATGTGGTTATTAACTTATTTGTGTGGTACTTTATATTGTACATACATGTATAGTCCATTATGCAGCATCAAAATAAATGTAAGTATCCCAAGTTACTGATAAATCCAAGTAAAGGTTACAGTACCTTCTACAGTAGGACCCCAAGTTACTGATAAATCCAAGCAAAGGTTACCTTCTAGGACTCCAAGTTACTGATAAATCCAAGCAAAGGTTACCTTCTAGGACCCCAAGTTACTGATAAATCCAAGCAAAGGTTACCTTCTAGGACCCTAAGTTACTGATAAATCCAAGTAAAGGTAACCTAGGATCCCAAGTTACTGATAAATCCAAGTAAAGGTAACCTTTTAGGATCCCAAGTTACTGATAAATCCAAGCAAAGGTTACCTTCTAGGACCCCAAGTTACTGATAAATCCAAGTAAAGGTAACCTAGGATCCCAAGTTACTGATTTAAAAAGAAACATGAATTTAATGTACGGTATCTAGCATTTACGGGAACAAGCTCATATACAATTTGTGTGCATCTTCTGATATCTGACGAATTGAAAATGAAAAATAAAATGAAAATAAAAGAAATCATTCATCGCTATTCAAGGAGAAGTTTCCTGTAGCTTTTTAAGCACTACTTAATTAGATTGAGGGGGAAGAAAAAAGGAAAAACCCATTGTGACCATCATGTCCCGGAACTATCATATTGTGTCGGGATTGTTCGACCCACGATCCGTGTTCAGGATTGCTTTTTACAGCCTAACAATATCAAAATTTGGGCACACGGCACACGCTGTACATGCAGCCTGAACAGATAGCACGCACGTTCATGTACAGTATAAATTAATCAAACATCTATCCTTTGCGGCGACTAGCAGACGCAGGCTTTCCGGGGATATTTTTTCTTCTCTCTTCAGAAAGCGCCCAGCTCAGAGATACGCGGGGGAAAACTGACAATGGGTATTTTGAGATTTTTTTTTTTTTTTTTTTTAGAAATTGATATCTAAAGCATTCCATCTCAGGTTGGATTTCAGCTCTCCGGCGTAAAGAAAATTCAGAAAAACCGCGTCTGCAATGGCAAGGAAGGAAGGGAAATTTTAACAATAGGCATTTTGTGAGTGATTCCTTACAATAAGTTACATGTATTTTGTCGTTTTGTAAGAGGAGAGAAATTTTTTTTTTCTCACTCTAACGATGAAAGACTGGCCAGATACCCGGTACACAACGTACGTGTACATAACATGTGCGTTCTTGCATTGAAGTTGAGACACTCAATTTGCAAAAGCCTTTTCCGCAGAGATGGGTCCAAATTTAGAGGCATGTACCGTACTCGCTTGCATGTACAATTGTACGTGTACATGTACATATACGCTAAATGTCATTAGGACGAGACGCCCTTGGTTCGCTTTGGGTTTTTTGCTTTTTTATATATGGCTCGAGTAGCGAGGGTTCCTGTACTGATTGAGTCAGGCCCCGGTGATGAAGCTTGCCCTAATTCGGGCTGATTCTCCCAGTGCAAATAGGGGGCTGGCCTCTTGCCGTTAAGTAATACTGTATTCAATTTGGCTTTCCCGTTTTAATAAATGCAGAAACTGATGTGTACATATGTAGAGTCAGTGAGTGTACTGATAGATACATGTACGTGTACAGTACAGCAAGAACAAGTACCAAGTCGGCAAGAGCAGAGGAACACCTTCCATGGAAATATTGGTTGAGAAGAGTAAGGTCGGGTTACCATCCTATACCCAAGCTTTGATTTTCAGCCGAGGAAGAAGATGGCTTGTTAGGCAGTAGCAGGTTCTCCAGGGGCAGGGGAAGTGGGAGGGAATTGAGGACCTCATCTCACTTTCCCTGCCTTCCTCAATCCTCCGGGGGGTAATGGAGGATTGTGGAGGATTGAGGCAGGTATGAACAATTCCACTTGGAGGATTGTGGAGGATTGTGGAAGGTTGTAGAATTTACACCAGTTTGGAGGATTGTGGAGGATTGAGGAAGGTTGTAGAATTTACACCAGTTTGGAGGATTGTGGAGGATTGTGGAAGGTTGTAGAATTTACACCAGTTTGGAGGATTGTGGAGGATTGTGGAAGGTTGTAGAATTTACACCAGTTTGGAGGATTGTGGAGGATTGAGGAAGGTTGTAAAATTTACACTGGAGGATTGTGGAGGATTGAGGAAGGTTGTAGAATTTACACCAGTTTGGAGGATTGTGGAGGATTGAGGAAGGTTGTAAAATTTACACTGGAGGATTGTGGAGAATTGAGGAAGGTTGTAAAATTTAAAACTGGAGGATTGTGGAGGATTGAGGAAGGTTGTAAAATTTACACAGTACTGCAAATTGAAGCTATTAATTATGTACCGGTAACCAATTCAGCTGTATACATCATGTACATGTACATCACTCATTAAAAAAAAAATTGTCCCTTAATACGCATTTTGATGGAGCTGGTCACATGTGGAGATACGGTAGTCCTTCAGGCTTTACGCATAATAGCATAGCATCCCTTAATTAATAGCCTTTCTGCACCGAGCAGGTCACAAATCTCAAAGTGCATACTGTGCATGGGAACAACAGATCTATGTGAATCATTTATACACGCGCAATAATGATAACTTCAATTTTTTTTGGGGGTGGGAGTTGAAAAAGTTATTCAATGAGGGCTTTGTCTTTAATACCCAACATATATTACATGTAACGTACAGTACATGTATGTACATGTACAAGCTCTGTGTAGCCAGTAAGTGATTTGCCTGATTGCCTGCTTGGAAAAATGCTATACTGGTATCTATACATGTACCGGGTACAAGCTCGAGCAACATCTGAATGCAAGTCCAAAATGCATGCACAAGTTCAGTTGAAAGCAATTTGTGCACTAAATGCCTTGTTTGCAAGGAGATACACACTGTACAGTACTGTACACGTCTGATACATGTACATGTACATGTACGTGTGATCTTAATCACTCAGCGAACATGCTCCCAGATGTATAACTGTCAAACTGTAAATCTGTGAGGAATTGCCCTACTCTGTGTACAGTTGGCACTGTGTGCTTGGTGCTTTGCACGATTTGCTTGCCGAGTGCAAAAAACACAGGCAGCTTGGGCGGGAACATTGTGCCTTTTCAGAAAATCGCTGCTGAATTGGAGATTGACTGGGCCTCAGAATGAGCAGCCAGATTTAAATTGGCTGACACGCCGTAGTGCACCTACGCAGCAGATAAATGTTGACAATATTCATGACAGCGAATATTGGAGTTAATTGCTTCTTATGTAATTCTTATGTAACTATGAAATCATATGCATTGTATACGTGTATATGTATGCAGTGTGTAGCACATTAATTAAAATGCAGAAACCAAGTACTCGTGCACACTTGTATGCATGTACATTGTTACATGTCCTCAGTCAGCGACGGATACATGTATGTACTCTGAGGAGTTACATACGTGTACATTGTTGTACATTACATGTACATTTGAAAGCCTTCGTTTGACTCCTGCAGATCTACAGTATTCCCACACGAGCCACTATTTTTTGACACCAAGCGCTTCAATGCATTCAGTGCCCTCGATGGCTATTTTGAGACAGCCCACAATTAGGTGAGAACCCAATGCTAGATGATAAATGTACAGTGTAGTGTTTTTCCTCATACAGTGTAGTACGGTACATGCATACGTACATGTATGTTGTACTGTCTGATAGTACATGTACATGTAGATTTGATGTTTACGTATGTGTACATGTACATGTACATGTACATGTATGTATGTGTCGATTTGCAATTAATGTAAAAAAGGGTACAGTGTACATTGTAAATAGGTAAATAAACATGTACATGTATGTCCAGGGTCACTAAAGGCATGTACATGTACGTATGGACATCACATGTACATTTGTACATGTACATGTACAAGTACACTGTACATGTACATGTACATTGTACATGTAGGTACCCCCCCCCCCCCCGGTACATGTTTAAAATGCACTGTACATGTATGTATAAGGTTTGCCATACAGTACACGTATACGTACATTAGACATGTACAACCTGGGCTTATGCACAGGCAACCATGATGTCTCATGACTCAGCCTCAAAACCAGGATGACTTGGGTCTCAGACTCGAAACCAGGATGACTCGGAACTCAGACTCAAAACCAGGATGACTCGGAACTCAGACTCAAAACCAGGATGACTCGGAACTCAGACTCAAAACCAGGATGACTCGGAACTCAGACTCAAAACCAGGATGACTCGGAACTCAGACTCAAAACCAGGATGACTCGGAACTCAGACTCAAAACCAGGATGACTCGGAACTCAGACTCAAAACCAGGATGACTCGGAACTCAGACTCAAAACCAGGATGACTCGGAACTCAGACTCAAAACCAGGATGACTCGGAACTCAGACTCAAAACCAGGATGACTCGGAACTCAGACTCAAAACCAGGATGACTCGGAACTCAGACTCAAAACCAGGATGACTTGGGACTCAGACTCAAAACCAGGATGACTCGGAACTCAGACTCAAAACCAGGATGACTCGGAACTCAGACTCAAAACCAGGATGACTCGGAACTCAGACTCAAAACCAGAATGACTTGGGTCTCAGACTCGAAACCAGGATGACTTGGGACTCAGACTCAAAACCAGGATGACTCGGAACTCAGACTCAAAACCAGGATGACTCGGAACTCAGACTCAAAACCAGGATGACTTGGGTCTCAGACTCAAAACCAGGATGACTCGGAACTCAGACTCAAAACCAGGATGACCCGGAACTCAGACTCAAAACCAGGATGACTCGGAACTCAGACTCAAAACCAGAATGACTTGGGACTCAGACTCGAAACCAGAATGAATTGGGTCTCAGACTCGAAACCAGGATGACTTGGGACTCAGACTCAAAACCAGAATGACTTAGGTCTCAAACTCAAAACCAGGATGACTTGGGTCTCAGACTCAAAACCAGAATGACTTGGGACTCAGACTCGAAACCAGGATGACTCGGAACTCAGACTCAAAACCAGGATGACTCGGAACTCAGACTCGAAACCAGAATGACTCGGAACTCAGACTCAAAACCAGGATGACTTGGGTCTCAGACTCAAAACCAGGATGACTCGGAACTCAGACTCAAAACCAGGATGACTTGGGTCTCAGACTCAAAACCAGGATGACTCGGAACTCAGACTCAAAACCAGGATGACTTGGGTCTCAGACTCAAAACCAGGATGACTCGGAACTCAGACTCGAACAGGAGAGATGTGACTCAGACTCGGACATTCCGTGACTTGAATGCAAGTCGGTGTCAATCATGGAAAATGACTTCATCTCATTGATGGTCAAATCTAAAAATTTAGTGGGCCTGAAGTTTCGATCCTAGCAGGACCTTTCTCAAAGGCAGAGTGCCTTTGAGAAAGGTCCTGCTAGGATCGAAACGTCAGGCCCACTAAAATTTGAGATTTGCATTTTGGAAATTTTAGTCAGTAAGCAGTTTACATTTTTGTATATCACTTATGGTCAAATCTAATGTGTACTCCCAAAGTTCTACCCCAACACAGATACAAGTACGGTATACAGTACATGTGTGTGTAACATGATGTTTGCGTCAAGGAGAATGTACATTGTAGGTCAGTAATTCAATGAGGGTTTGCCCTGCTCAACGTGATAAATACTGAGTGCTCAGTGCTTTTCCCAATGCCTAATGCCTGATGAAAACATTTCAGGCAGCTCGGGCGGGATTCCAACCCGCAACTCCCGCTGTCTAGTGCAGACATCTCAACCACACGACCACCGAGCTGGTCGAGGTCGTGTGAGAGATTTGAATAGTGTACAGCCGTAGTGGCTGGTGCACATGTATTGACGTTGAGCAGGGCAAACCCTCATTGAATTACGGTAACAGATGTTGCAAATTGGCCCAAAATCAACAGCCCTTTATCAAGATTAATAAGAAAAAAATTGATAGCAAGGGTTCCAGGGATAAAAACCATTTTTTTTTTCTGACTTATCTTTCCCAACAAATGCCCCACTCTCAGCCCATAGTTACACACACATGAATATACATGTAGTCCGTTATCTAAAATGGCTGTGCATAGACATTCAATCCTTCTTCTACCGGTACATCTTTTTTTCTCCAATTAGAACCAGCTACATACATTGTACAGTTGTTACAATTTATGTACATGTAACATTTGATATTTGATCTGCACATGTACATGTACATGTATGTGTGGGGACATTTGCTCTGGGGAAAATGAAAACTGGTCGCACTTGTATATTACATATATGTACGTGTATGAATACATACAATTTGTTCAGATCAATTTATAGTTTCATATCCTTCCTTCAGGGAGTCCCATTCAATACCCAGGCCAGCCTGTTTTTCCTAATGTCAGGAGGACTTGCCCGAATCCCTTGATTTGCATCCTATTCGCATATAATCCTGGAAACCTATTTTGGTTCGAGGTGAGATTTAATGCCGGTCGGGTTTTCCGCCGTAAATCCGGGACTGTACCCTTGCGGGATTGATCGCAGTACAAATAGAGTTGTAGTTGTACAATGTACATACGTACATGTACATGTGTGTACATGTACAGTATATGTGCTTGGACATGTACATGTATGTACATGTACGTTGTGTACATATGTATGTACACATGTAGCTTTGCGGAAATTACAGAAAATGGTCGTCCGAGTTGTTTCATACAAAGCACAGATGAAAAGGTAACGTTACTATTACAATGGAGTGTCAGCATCAAAATCGGGAAAATTTGGTCGTGTTTTGGGGGGCATATTTGGAAAATCACATCTAGACATCCAATTCTACCAGGTTGGACTCGCTTGATCCCTATAGGTATTATTTTTTTGTATCGCTCCCAATTGTGTAGGGAATTTTGAAAATGGCACATAATTATTGAAAATGTGTGGCGATCATGGGCACTGGGAATAACTGGCCCGTTGTGAAGTGGTTGAGTTAGGGGTTTTAGTGCGTGCTTATGTACACGTGTACATGTATAGTAGGTGCTCCACTAAGGTACAGGTAATTAGTATTGTGAAAAAAGCCAAGGGGTTTCAGCTGTTAGTAAGACTTTGCATTAGACTGGCCACTAGATACTAGGACCGTTTCCACTGTTCCAAATAAATATGATTATTTGGATCGCGATTGCAAAGTAATCAATCACCCCTCGGAAATTCTCTTTCAAGCCTTGCAAGTTTTTTTCAACGTCGTCTGAAAAGGGCTTTAGGGCTTTTCGGATCCTTGTCTTAAGAAGGTCTTGAGTGTAGGCATGTGTGTATTCCGGACTTCATATAACCAGTGGTCTTCCATTACATCAACATTACCTGTACCTGTACGCTTACAACAAAGACTTAGAATAAGACTTTGCCGGTTACATACATGTAAAGCAATCCCTCTTACTTAAAGAGTAAAACAAAGGTACATGTACCTGTTAGAAAGTGTATGTAAGCACAAGTTGCATAAAACTTTAGTCTTATGTAAACGTGAAAGTTGCTGTTCTTCAGTTCTTGCAAGGTCACTGTCCAAAGCATTGGCACTGAATGAGACCAAATTGGATATGTGTACATGTAGGCAAATGGGAAAATTTAAGAATGATCGCAACTAATTGTTTACTCATTAAACATTCCCAATTACAAACTCCCTTCCCCCTCCCAGGCATATTGTATGCACATGTACTGTACAGTAGATGAAATATGCTAATGAGGGACATGGCCACTCGTACGCAACACTAACGCACGTGCCGTGTCAAGCAGGTATGTCTAAAAAAAGACTCTCCACTTGACAGTTATTCTTCCCTTTCCTCCGTCCTTTCTCAAATAGAAGCCAGTAACGCATGGGCAAGGCCGCAGGGAGCATCGCCTGTGACTGACAGTCCTCTCGCGCTCGCAGTGCAATCGGGTGGGTTGGTTTCTTTTTCTTTCTGGCTGCGCGGGCTGCTGCAGACCGGGAGGGGCACCAGTATAGGTCAGTGCATTGTACAGCCGGCCAGGATGGGGACCGGGGCCAGCAGTGCCTCCTCTCGCTCCCCCTCGCCCGAGATGCATCGCAACAACCGGACGGCCCAGCAGGGCGGCGGCGGCGGTGGCGGTGGGGGGGACGGCCGCAAGAACTCCTTTGCCAACGAGGGCGACAAGTGGAAGGGCCACAACGTGGTCTACAACGACGTGGCGCCCATCATCATCACCAAGGACTGCTTCGAGGAGTACCAGTGCACCTTCCTGGCCGAGAAGGACTCAGCCGTCAAGGGCAGCATCCGGGACGGGGCCATGGAGCACACCTTGGTGCAGGTCAGTCCCGGGCTGTTGTCGTCGTCATCACTTTTTGTTGGCATGTTTGCTGTTGTGGCCATTGTCACAATTGTCATTGTCACATTTGCCATTGCCACTTCTGTCATTGCCACATCTGTCATTGTCGTATTTGTCATTGTCGCATTTGTCATTGCCGCATTTGTCTTTGTCACATTTGCCATTGTAAATTTTTGTCATTGTCATATTTGTCTGTGTCATATTTGTCATTGTCATATTTGCCATTGTCGCATTTGTCATTGCTATTGTCAACACTCTTTTCATATCCGTCATTGCCACTGCTGACATTGTCACATTTGTCATTAATGTTACTGTCAACACCTTTTTCATCCCCTTCATTGCCACTGCTGACTTTGTCACATTTGTCACTGTCATTATTATCACTTCTGACATTGTTGTCACCTCTTTCATGATCTCCATTGTCACTTACATACAGGTGCCATTGTCAATGATGTTCTTTGTACATTTTTGAAAATGCCATTAGCCACCATCAATTCGATTTTTATTGTTGGCAGTTTGGGGATGTCATTCTGTCATTCTGTCACCAATGTCATCACTGTTAAGTGTCTTGGCTGCAACCATTTTTGTCATCGTGTCCATTGCTGATGCTGCTCACTGTTGCTGTGAATAGAAAAGGGGATTCTTAAAATTGGAAATAACTAGAAACATTCCAAACAGATACGTACAATGTAGGTACTTGCACACATGTTGTTCTTATTTTGAATCTTGAAATAGTGGGGTGAAATCACGATCAAACACTGAGAAATGCTGAAAGTATTCTGTTATTACGATGTTTTTACATTTTTGTTGATGTTTTTAGCAGAGCAAGGACCAATGTGCTTGTATTTCCACCATGTACATGTACATGTATGTTTTTTGTGTGGCGAATGATAATAAATGAAAAGGGAAATAAAAAAAAGAAAGATCCAAAGTGAGAAATAATAACTGGAAACAGGGAAGTGAAAAGTCAACATTGTTGTATCTCCTGCCACTGGTGCAGAAGGCTCGATTGACAGCAGGCATTGTTTGCCACGAAGCTGTTTTGAGGAAAGGTGATCCCCTTCATACAGTGTGTTAGTCTTTGCTTTTTATGGGAACAGTGTCCATGGTTCAAATATAGACGCATGCGAGAAAAGACCCACCTGAGAATATGATACACG
Source organism: Luidia sarsii (assembly GCA_949987565.1). Lineage (NCBI taxonomy): Eukaryota > Metazoa > Echinodermata > Asteroidea > Paxillosida > Luidiidae > Luidia > Luidia sarsii. Next base: position 8,722,833 of record OX465118.1, read on the forward strand.
TTGAGGGGTTAGCCCTCTGGAAAGACTCATTGATTACTTAGTGTATGGCTTCACATTACACAACAGTCAATGGAAGTCTCTAGCTTGTGGCTTTGGGGCATGGCCATAGACGGGTCTGTGCTATTTCAGGCCACAGCCAATGAAATCATACAGCAGTGTGTGGAAGCCGACATTCTGCTGACAGTGGTGACATTCTGCCGACAGTGGTGACATTCTGCCGACAGTGGTGACATTCTGCTGACAGTGGTGACATTCTGCCGACAGTGGTGACATTCTGCTGACAGTGGTGACATTCTGCCGACAGTGGTGTCATTCTGCTGACAGTGGTGACATTCTGCCGACAGTGGTGACATTCTGCCAACAGTGGTGACATTCTGCTGACAGTGGTGACATTCTGCCGACAGTGGTGTCATTCTGCCGACAGTGGTGCCATTCTGCTGACAGTGGTGACATTCTGCTGACAGTGGTGACATTCTGCCGACAGTGGTGTCATTCTGCTGACAGTGGTGCCATTCTGCTGACAGTGGTGCCATTCTGCTGACAGTGGTGACATTCTGCCGACAGTGGTGACATTCTGCCGACAGTGGTGACATTCTGCTGACAGTGGTGACATTCTGCTGACAGTGGTGACATTCTGCCGACAGTGGTGACATTCTGCTGACAGTGGTGACATTCTGCTCATGTCATAGTGGTGACATTTGGTGACATTCTGCTGACAGTGGTGACATTCTGCTTGCAGTAGTGACATTCTGCTCTCAGTGGTAACATTCTGCTCATAGTCATAGTGGTGACATTCTGCAAAATCAACGAAAATAGTCCATTTGTTGTTCTCTTGTGTGTTCACCGTCAAGGGCAAGTACTTCATGGTGGCCGATCAGTTTGACGGCATCGACCGCCTGAAGACGGTGAAGACGTGCGGCGCCCCCAACTTTCGGCAAGCGGGCGGCGGCTATGCCGTCTTCGGCATGGGCCAGCCCACCGGCCTGGGACTGGCCAAGGCCATGAACCTGCTGGGGCAAGAGGGCTGCTCGGTGAGTACGGCTCAAGATCCGCCAGGGTCACGTCCGAGGGCTGATGTAAGACTTCTGGAAATTTCTGGATTCCTCATGGAAATGGTGTGATTTTTTTTTTTCACATTTCCGGAAATGGCATTATTTTATTTTAATTTTTTTATTTTATATCAATCTGGTATGTCGAACTGCTTAATTATCATCTGTTAAAACCCTGAAAATTGAAGGCCGCCTGCACCCCTGCCATGAATCTCGCAATCACATCTCTTGGTCGTGTAAGCGCTCACTCGCAGTCGCACAATTGATTGGCCTTCAGAGATTTTCAGGAGATGACATTGTCGGTCATTTACATCCCTGGCTCATAACTGGCTAACTCTGGCTTGCATGCCGTGAACAACCCACAATAAGCTTGAAAATCAGGCATCAGGCAAAGCACTGTTTATCACGTCAAGCAAGGCAAACCCTCATTGAAATATACATTCTCATTGACGCAAACATCATGTTATATCTACATGTATGTGCCGACAGCGATGAGCTTGCTGACTGGAAATACAGAAATCTCAACCCTATCCCCACTGCACGCAAGCCTTAGACACGAATTGAAATAACTCCTTTCTTCCCCCTCCCCCCTCCCCTCCCGGAATACCGCCCTCAGGAGCTCATTGTCGTCTGCATCAGAGAGGAGCCCGTGCTGTACCTGAAGCGTAACGACGACTTTGTCTCGTACACGCCCAGGCTGAGGGAGAGGCTGTCGGAGAACATTTCGCTGCGGAGGAAGACATCCGAAGACATTAGCACAGAGGAGGTAGCCTTAAGGAAGGAGGTGAGGAACTTCCCTGGAATTTGACAGGAAGCGATGCCAAGCAAATAAAGGAAAAACTGACCGGGAACTTTTGAGTAATTTTGAAAAAATAAAAAAATCTGCCTTTGAGAAAGATCATGTGAGGATCGAAAAGTCGAGCCTTCCTATTTGTTTTATTATTATTAAAACAATTTTTAACAAAATTTCTTTTTTTTCAATGTTTTAAAGTGTTTTCTTTCTTCTAATATTTTGTCCAAATTTCACTCAAATGCTTCATAACTGCATTTTTAATACTAAATAGCGAGTCTTTATATTTGTTTTGTCCCTGTCATTCTGTCTTTAAGAAAGGACCTGCTAGGACTGACACATCAGGCCCTCCTAAAATAATTCAAATTTTAATCAAGTTGAAATCAAGCCTTCACATAGAGTACCGGTACAAGTATGTACCTCATAAATAACCAGATTGTTTCAGCAGACCATGTGACTTCAAATTTTGTCACTAAACAAAAATAAACCCTAAATCTGCAAAGTAAGGGTAAAATATAATTGTGCAAATCTGTCTCGATATATTTTGAGATTGAATTCTTTAGATGCCCTCTCAAATTTGAGTATTTATCCCAAAATGGTAAAACTAACAGAATGTTGTAAGTAAAAATAGAGATTATTAAAACAAATCCTATTCTTTTTAAATGTTTACGTAGCTTGTTAAATTTCCTTCAACATATTTTTCTTAAAAAACAAAAAAAATCCCCAACAACAAACAACATAACTGAAGTTATTAATTTGATTACGGAATCGTTTTGATTTATTTTTGCTACTATTAAAGAAATGCTACGAAAAATAAAGCCTCCTGCCCAACACACAAACGCCAGATGTAATAAGCAATCTGAACAGCGGCATTGTTGTTTTTGCCGACATTATGTGGGCTTTTCAAAAATAGTTCTCTAAAGAATGTAGTTGCTAGTCACCAATCAGATTAACTTTCCGTTGCTCTCTGCGGCTCGTGTCTCTCAAGTAGTGGAAAAAGAAACCGCTGGCATGATTTTAAGTTCCCAACCTTCGAAGGCCATCTTTTTTCATATTTCTATTTCAGACTCACAACTGGCTAAATTCCCTAAAATTGTCCCTCTGGTACTGTCTGTCCTTAACCCGATCAAGCTTTGGGTTCAGTGCAATCCCGTTTTTTTTCTGCTGCCCTAGAATTATTTTCCCTTTTTTTTTTTTTTTTTTTTCCTTCTTCTTTTTTCCCCCCTTTTTTTTCTTCTTTTTTTCTTCTTCTTTTTTTTTTTTTAGGGGGGAATTCTACTGACGGGCATCCATTGTTCCATCCGATTTCATTTTGTTTTGTTCTTCTACGAATCTGAAAGACAAAATGAAATAATTGTCCCATCCATCCGAGACCGCACCATGCTTGCATGCTGTAAAAAAACAGAAACACAAATTCAAACGAAAGACAAATGCTCATCTTTCTTCCTCCTGATCTAGTAGGCTCCTGGTTCTTCTCCTTAAATATTACTTTGGCCCCCCCCACCCAAAGAAGGTCTGCTTCTGGCGACCGACCCTAGCCTGCGACCCTCAATTTTTGATCAGGAAACATTGATGATAAAAATTCAATGTGTAATTTGATCGTTTTGATCTTGACCTCATGCAGATGCTTCGAAACTCAAAAAAAAATTGCCCCCAAAAATTACAAATTTCCTACCTACCTACCTATTTTGAAATGCCATGCAATCGGAAGCGGAACTATTTTTTGTTTTGGTCTTTCTTTCAGCCCTCGCTTTCAGTGGCCTTTTGGGCTTTTTGGTAAAAATTTCGAAACAAAATTTACAAAAACCTTGATTTGTGTAAAATTATTTCGAGATTGTTCACTTTGGCACGCGCATGAACTGCACAGCCACTCATTGGAAAGTTTCCCGGAAGGACTGACTATAATACGCCCCATCAGTGAAGGTCACTCCTTTTGTCGTCCCAGATGTGTGGTGTGTTATTTGCAGCATAACATGTCTTTGCTATTGTCCCACTCCAGCAAATATTATCCGGTGAAAATTGTTCAGTGAGTTATAAAAAGATTTTAAGTCTTTGTGTCTTTATTTCTGCCTGTATTTTTGGGTTGTATTGTCAGTAGGAACAAGGAAAACAAAACGGATAGAAAAAAAAACGGGGGGGGGGGGAGGATGCAAAATTAGACGAAAAATGTCAAAGACTATTTGATTTTTTTTTGCAAAGCCATTATCTAATGGCTGGATATCTAAGATGGTAAGAGCGCTAGTATGCAAAACCAGAGGTCGAGGGTTCAAGTCCAAGCCCAGTCAAAGTTGTCTTTGCCATTTTTCAGAATTGTTCAAAAAGTTTTTGTTTGGGGGAAAAAAAATTCAAAACAACTTTCACAATGACCTTTCTCATTTGAGATTACATTTTTTTTCTTTCAAGATGATCTTTCCCCTACATTCTTATTTTGACCTATGGCCTTCTAGTGTTATTAAAATTCAGTGACAATGCAGGTACAAAGACTGCACTCTTGTCTATCCAAGAGGAACAAAGACTAGGCCCCAAAGATGGCCGCCGGTGCGACCGATCTATTAGTTGCATAGGCCCTATACGAATCCATGGATCAGGCTCGGGCTCAGGCTTCGTCTCCGTCTGACAAAACCTGAAAATCCAGGTTGTGGTTTGTCGCCAAATTTGAAGGATTGTTGGCTTGATAAGTACAGAGCATTCGCCAGGAAAGTTGGGGCCAAACGCTTGTTTCTAGATGCCTGCGACATTATAAAACGGGTAAGAGAAATATGACCGAAGCCTATAGCCCGAGGGTACATGTAGACCCTAAAGGCGGCCAAGTGAAATGCCGTTCGTCACAACTGAATATTCATGAGTTAATCTCCCGACTGCGGGAGGTCAATGGGTCCAGAAGTTAATTTATGCTAAGGAGCCGTGAACACATTTTGACGTACGGCATTTTACTTAGGGTCTGTAGTGTCTACCAAGCCCGAGCCTAAACCTTCACTTCATAAACACCCATAGTTGGATCGAAAAGGCTTTGTGACAGTGACCCAGGTCTCTCTCTCTCTCCCTCTCTTCGCTCAGATTTTCAGGCATACTCTCCGGGACGAGAACAACCACTTCTGCTTCTACGAGAGCATCACCCAGCTGGAGGGGGAGCCCCACCACCACCACCTGGACTATGAGGAGCACCTGCAGACCATTGAGGAGATGTACGCCCTCCACACCGTCTCCCACACCAACGCCCGCTACCTGCGCATGCCCATGCGGGCAGACGGGGCACCAGACGAGCAGGTGCTCGACGCCTTCTTCAACATCCTGAAGGCACGTAGTCTTGAGAGTCGGGTCCCGTCCGCACTAAGGCCAGTTGCCTGGTCAGTTCCAATGTGGGAAGACAGGGCACTAGTCAAAGAAGTTCTGGATGCAGTCTTAGAGTCGGGTCCCATCCACACTAAGGCCAGTTACCTGGTCAGTTCCCATGTGGGAAGACAGGGCACCAGGCAAACAAGTGCTGGATGCAGTCAGGTCCCGTTCACACTAAGGCCAGTTACCTGCTCAGTTGTAGTGTGGGAAGACAGGGCACCAGACAAACAAGTGCTGGATGCAGTCTAGAGTCTGGTCCCGTCCACACTTTGGCCAGTTACCTGGTCAGTTCCCATGTGGGAAGATGGGGCACCAGACAAACAAATGCTGGATGCAGTCTAGAGTCAGGTCCCATCCACACTAAGGCCAGTTACCTGGTCAGTTCCCATGTGGGAAGATGGGGCATCAGATAAACAAATGCTGGATGCAGTCTAGAGTCGGGTCCCATCCACACTAAGGCCAGTTACCTGGTCAGTTGTAGTGTGGGAAGACAGGGCACCAGACAAACAAGTGCTGGATGCAGTCTAGAGTCGGGTCCCATCCACACTAAGGCCAGTTACCTGGTCAGTTCCCATGTAGGAAGACAGGGCACCAGATAAACAAATGCTGGATGCAGTCTAGAGTCAGGTCCCATCCACACTAAGGCCAGTTACCTGGTTGGTTCCCATGTGGGAAGATTGGCACCAGACAAACAAGTTCTGGATGCAGTCTAGAGTCAGGTCCCATCCACACTAAGTCCAGTTGCATGGTCAGTTGTAGTGTGGGAAGACAGGGCACCATACAAACGAATGCTTGATGCATTATTCAAAATCCCGGTCCCTGGCACATGGGTCCACAGGGCCCTTTCCAAAACTCGACTTGGTCTCAGACTCCAGTTTTGTCTCCAGTCTTGCCCCCCCCCTCCCCCCACTCATTTCTAAATCCCATGCATTGAAGCAGAAGGCCTTTTGCTAGGATCTTGGAGAAGAAACTTCAACCATTTGGAAGGCATTTCTCAGAGGGACCCAACACCCCACATTCATAGCTTTCATGCAAAACCTGACTGCAGCAGTTCAGGGATCACACAATGGATGCTGGTTTTGTATTTAACCTTTAAATTAATCTGACAGGCCCCCCCCCCTCCCCCTGCCACCCAACTCACAGCCACACACACACCAGCTAAGGTTGTTGACCGTTTGGGAGGTCCCCCCACACTTCCTAAGGGCATTTTTTGGTTCAACTCCCACAGGATGCAGAAACGATCTTTGACCAGAAGGACACGTCTAAGCCAGGCCTTGTCTTTGTTGGGCACACGGGTGCCAGTAGGACCAGCTATGCCATGCTGCTAGGCATGCTCATACTGGCTCACAAGCACGGGTTCCCAGAGGCGGTACAGTAAGTTCTAGGCATAGGCCTCTTCTCGTTCATTTGTTTGTTTGTTTGTTTGTTTGTACGTTCGTTGGTTCATTCTGTAATTCGTTCGTTGGTTCATAGGTTGGTTTGTTCGTTGTTTCATTGGTTGGTTCGTTGGTTCATTGGTTGGTTTGTTCGTTGGTTCATTGGTTGGTTTGTTCGTTGGTTCATTGGTTCGTTCGTTGGTTCATTGGTTTGTTCGTTGGTTCATTGGTTGGTTCGTTGGTTCATTGGTTGGTTCGTTGGTTCATTGGTTGGTTTGTTCGTTGGTTCATTGGTTGGTTCGTTCGTTGGTTCATTGGTTGGTTTGTTTGTTCGTTGGTTCGTTCATTGTTTTGTTCGTTGGTTCATAGGTTGGTTTGTTCATTGGTTCATTGGTTGGTTTGTTCATTGGTTCATTGGTTGGTTTGTTCGTTGGTTCATTGGTTGGTTCATTGGTTGGTTTGTTTTTTCGTTGGTTCGTTCATTGTTTTGTTCGTTGGTTTATTTGTTGGTTTGTTCGTTGGTTTGTTTGTTGGTTTGTTCGTTGGTACGTGCATTGGTTTGTTGGTTGGTTCGTTCATTGTTTCGTTCGTTGGTTCATTTGTTGGTTTGTTTGTTGGTTCATTAGTTGGTTTGTTCGTTGGTTTGTTCGTTGGTACGTGCATTGGTTCGTTGGTTGGTTCGTTCATTGTTTCGTTCGTTGGTTATTTGTTGGTTTTATTCGTTTGTACGTTCCATGGTTCATTGGTTGCTTCGTTCGTTGTTTTGTTAGTTAGTTCATTCGTATTGTTCATATGTTTGTTGGTTGGTTCGTTCATTTTATCACTTACCCAAATCCTTGCTCTTCTCTGTTTGCCAGCCACAAGACCACTCCCGCCGATGAGAAGGACCCAAGCCTTAGCCACGGAGAGTTTCCAGTTGTTCAACAGCTGTGTCACATCCTGCCCAATGGCATACAGATGAAACTGGAGGTAAGTACTAGGAGACTCCCTCTCCCTCTCCCTCTCCCTCTCCCTCTCCCTCTCCCTCTCCCTCTCCTTTCCCTCTCCCTCTCCCTCTCCCTCTCCCTCTCCCTCTCCCTCTCCCTCTCCCTCTCCCTCTCCCTCTCCCTCTCCCTCTCCCTCTCCCTCTCCCTCTCCCTCTCCCTCTCCCTCTCCCTCTCCCTCTCCCTTTTCCTCTCATTCTCCCTCTCCCTCTCCCTCTCCCTCTCCCTCTCCCTCTCCCTCTCCCTCTCCCTCTCCCTCTCCCTCTCCCTCTCCCTCTCCCTCTCCCTCTCCCTCTCCCTCTCCCCCTCCCCCCCTCCCTCTCCCTCTCCCTCTCCCTCTCCCTCTCCCTCTTCCTCTCCCTTTCCCTCTCCCTCTGCCTCTGTCTCTCCCTCTGCCTCTGCATCTTCCTCTCATCCCTCTCCCTCTCCCTCTCCCTCTCCCTCTCCCTCTCCCTCTCCCTCTCCCTCTCCCTCTCCCTCTCCCTCTCCCTCTCCCTCTCCCTCTCCCTCTCCCTCTCCCTCTCCCTCTCCCTCTCCCTCTCCCTCTCCCTCTCCCTCTCCCTCTCCCTCTCCCACTCCCTCTCACTCTCCCTCTCCCTCTCCCTCTCCCCCTCCAACTCCCTCTCCCTCTACCTCTCCCTCTCCCACTCCCTCTCCCACTCCCTCTCCCACTCCCTCTTCCACTCCCTCTCCCTCTCCCTCTCCATCTCCCTCTCCCTCTCCCTCTCCCTCTCCCTCTCCCTCTCCCTCTCCCTCTCCCTCTCCCTCTCCCTCTCCCTGAACTTCAAGGAAAAGCCAGTTCAAGTTCGGTCAGGTTATAACTCCGCATTGGCCACCTTATGTTTATCCTTGGGGCCCCGAACTCACTTGACTATGGAATGCAGGCTTAGGGCAGGAGCTTAGAGGGCCTATGCATAGGGATCAGTCCCGTGGACATTGACATTAACATGCCCAACAGACTAATGTGCAGTCCGGTTCGTGTCTGGCAGACGGCAGCGCTGCGAATCACAAACCCACCCACGAGTGAAACCAGGAGAGTCACTAAACAGGGATGTCTCAAATACCAGGGGTCGATTTCGCAAAGCCTTACGACGCGTCGCAACCCAACTTACGATGGATAACCCATCGTGAGTTGCAACAGGACCCGGATTTGAACCTAGGCCTCCATTGTAACGTACAGTAGCCAGCGGTGAGCTCGGGGCTGTGAAGCATTCAAAACCACAGCCCCTGGATTTCGCAAAGCCTTACGATGCATCGCAACACAGCTTACGCTGGATAACCCATCGTGAGTTGTGATTACACCCTATGGTTTCTGTTCATCGCTCATCGCCTTGCGATGGATCGTAAGTTACGATGAGTTTGATGGAATGACCACTGGGGTGGATTTCGCAAAGCGGTACAATGCATCGTACGATGGATAACGCATCGTAAGTTGTGATAGATCCTATGGTTTCTGTTCATCGCTCATCGCCTTGCGATGGATCGTAAGTTACGATGGGTAAATCGACTGCAGTTTTGATAGCAGATCTGTGGCCTTTGTTTGGACGACTCTTAAAACCCAGGTGGACACCTTGATTGATCTGTGCGACCAGATGAACAACATCAGGAGTGACATCTATGAGTGCAAGCAGAAGCTGGAGAGCATGAAGCAAGACTACACCGTAGACGTAAGTGCACAGGCCACTTCCTGTCGGCACTCAGTATAGAGCCGGTTCTACGATTATTGCCGCGATTATTATTTTGGATGGCGATCTGATGGCTATTTTGGGTCTGGCCTGCCTGTCTTGTGTGTGCACTAGGGAGTCAGTGCCAAGCTGTACTACTACAAGAAGATGTTCAAGTACCTGGAGCGCTACTGCTACGCCATCATCTTCAACTGCTACTTGCACCAGCAGGTAAGACTCTTTCACAGCCTGCCACAATGCAGTGTGTAGCGCGGTTCAAGGGTGGCCGCATCCCATCCACTGAGTATTTAAGCATTACACGAATTCAAAAATATCATGTGCATGTCTCTTTGTTGTGTCGTCCGGGATAGAATGAAACTGTTTTTCATGCGTATGAGCAAAGCGAAGGAGCATGAAAACAGTATGTAGCGCGACAAAAGCCACACAGACTTCCGATTGTGCAAGGTCTGACTCGCTCGTATATATAGCCCACTCTTATTGATTTATTTCACAGGGGTTTTTTTGATAGCGAGTTTTGAAAATGGCACATTATTCAGAAACCTCTATGTGATGGTCATGGGCACTGATAAATAACCCGATTTGAAGTGATAAAATTTAGTGGGCCTGACGGTTCGATCCTAGCAGGACCTTTCTCAAAGGCAGAGTGACAAGGACAAAACAGATGCATGTACACGAAGGAAGGGGGAAGAGAGTGAATAGGACACCGATGAGAAACAAAGGATAAAAGAGTTGAAGTGGTTAAACAGCACTCGGAAAAGCACGCACGTTTGGAATTCAGAAGACTGAGCTGTTCATGTTTGGGTTTTTTTTTTGTTCACGTAGAAAGTCCAAATGTTCTGCCAGTCTTTCCAAGCCTGGATGCAGCAGCACTCGGTGCTCTACCGCACAATGGGCAACATTGCCACCTCTGAGAAATGCTCCACCCAGGGCGCTCACATTGCCAAGGGAGACCGAGTCCTGGTGAGTATTAGTGAGTGTGTGTGAGAGAGTGAGCCGGGGGGAGGTGGGGAGTAGGGGAGAAGGGGAGGGGAGGGAGTGAGTGGGAGAGGAAGGAGTGGGGGAGGGAAGGACAGTGGGAGAAGGAGAGGAGGGGAGGGAGGGGAAGAGGGAGGGACAGTGGGAGAAAGAGAGGAGGGGAGGGAGGGGAAGAGGGAGGGACAGTGGGAGAAGGAGAGGAGGGGAGGGAGGGGAAGAGGGAGGGACAGTGGGAGAAGGAGAGGAGTCGAGAATCCCATGCAAGACACTTGTACATGTTTGATAACGGCCACATTGTTATTACATATTACATTGTCAATCCCTCGGGTAACCAGCCAGACATATCCCGATAAGCTTGCATTCCAGTCTGAAAGGATAGCGTCTTCAAATTCCCGTTTGATTTACATTTTGATGACTGTTTTAAGTCACCAAGGCAATACTGAACGGCTGGCACAGGTGACCATGCAAATACAATGCGGTTGTTGTGGTATGTTTGGTATGTGTGTGTGTGGTTTTTTTTCTTCAAGCAGGCCTTCGGGCAAAGCACTTAGCATACAAATGGCAAACATAAAAAGGGCAAACCCTCATCAAATTGCATACATGCACACTGTCTGATGCTGATCGTAACACACCTGGCATTGACCACCGCACCTGCCATAAGACCCTGATCAGGCCCCAATTTCATAGAGCCACTTAGAGGCCCTATACAACATTTGTAAAGGTCAAACGATTGCCACAGTTGTGTGCTAAACCATAAAACATTTTCTTTTTAAACCAATAATTCAAAGGTATTAGCTCAATTGATAATCCGAGAAAGTAGAAAAAAAAATATCACGGTTTATGCACCGTTCTGTGGTGTAAGAAATAGTTTATTACTAGCGAGTAATAATCTATTAATATTCCCATTTAATCATATTTGCATCAATATTGTGTAGATAGAGTGATTTTCATTTTCCAAATGGAAATTGTTTGAATTGGTCAGGTTGCCGACGACTACATTGGGTTGGATGTGCTTAGCTCCAGAAGAGAAGTCAAGGTCTCCAACTTTAGGCGGGTGCCTGGGCTGCCAGTGTTTGGCATGGCCCAACCAGGCAGGGAGGTAAGTCAGGCCACCAGACCCCCATCAGTTTTCCCTATCTCCTTCTACAATAGGGCCTTTTCAAACCGCAGCTCAGGCTCCAGCTCTGGTTCTGTCTCTGGCTCAGGCTCTGGCTCAGGCTCTGCCTCAGGCTCTGGCTCTGGCTCTGGCTCTGGCTCTGGCTCTGGCTCTGGCTCTGGCTCTGGCTCTGGCTCTGGCTCTGGCTCTGGCTCTGGCTTAGGCTCTGGCTCTGGCTCTGGCTCTGGCTCTGGCTCTGGCTCTGGCTCTGGCTCTGGCTCTGGCTCTGGCTCTGACTCTGGCTCAGGCTCTGGCTCTGGCTCTGGCTCTGGCTCTGGCTCTGGCTCAGGTACTGATTGTGTAGTTATGTTTGAAAAGGACCAATTTCTTTTAAAAAATCCATTGTGGCAGTCATGGACACTTGCATAATTATACAAGGCAAGCAGCAATTAGAGGTGCTGCTGTCTGAAGTTGTTGTCATTCGCCTGGGCTCAATCAGAAGAGCGAGACCAGTTATCAGGGCCCATGCATCAACTGCGTAGGAGGTCAACAACTTGAGCCCCAGTGCAAACTGGCTACAAGTAAAAGCTGCCCCAGAATCCCCCTGAAAAAAAAGAAAAAGAACCCAGCGTCCTGGGTATGAAATCGTCACGTGCCTGTGCTCCCATTTTCCCAACCCCCCAATTTTTTTTAAAATTTGTCCAGGGCATGGCGAGGATCGTGGACTACCTGTCGGAGCAGAAGCACAGCCACTCGTCGGTCCACATTCTGACACTCCGTGGTGAGATGGTGCTGGAGTGCGACGGAGCCACCTACACTCCCCGCAAGCCCGGCTCACTGGCAGACAACATCTACACCCCGGGCATCAGTCTCCGGGAACTGGAGGTAGATTTGGGGAGGGGGATGCCGCCGTGTGTATTAGTTAACCTTTGAGAAAGGTCCCGCTAGGATCGAAACGTCAGTCCCTCCAACTTTTGAGATTCATGAATCGCGGGTCATTTTAGTGGTTGCAACAGTTTTTGTATTAACTTTGTGTGTAAATAAGACTTTAGGCTTTGCATGGTGGGTGAATCAATATAGGAAGGTTTGCGGTGACACCATGTATAAGGTATCTTAAAGGAAGAGGTGTGGTTCTGACAAGAACCAGAGTGGTAACTCGACGTTTCGACCAGTATGCTCTGGCCGTCATCAGGAGAACATTCTCCTGATGACGGCCAGAGCAGTCTGATCTCGTATCTACCAGCTCTCCTCTCTGCCAGAAAAAAACAACAACAACACCTGACTGTGTGCTCAGGGATTGATTTCACGATGCTTTAAATAGGCCGTTGTAACTCGGTGCATCCATCGTGGTCACAATTGGTAGTATACTCTTAGTGCGTTGCTCGTTGATGGATGATTGTCTGTGTGGGGGACAGGGACTCGGATGAAGGTGACCACTGACCAAGAGGGTTGACGGCATTGCGGGAGGGTAGTGGGTGGGTATGGTTTGGAGGTCAGCTTGCCACGGTTTGCCAGCCCGAGCTGATTGTCCACTTTCTCGCCCCCAAACAGGACGAGGAATTGCAGCTGAAGAAGGAGCTTTTAAAGATCAGTGGGCCGATCCAGGTGCGCGATTCGTTTTGCTTTTTGATTCCCCACGTCCGTTCTTGCTTCTTAAAGCCCCTACACAACATTAAGCCCCAAAATGTGCTTAAGCGCAAAAAGTCATGATACTTAGGATCAGCTGGCCAACCAAAACTGCTAAGTAAAGGATAGTGGAATACAATACAGAAGCAATGAAGATTGCATCCTAATGTGGTCTGTAATCCAGTTTTTCAGGCTTTGCAGATTTTCATGCTTAAAGCCCCTACACAACATTGGTAAGATCGAAAAACAGAAATGTTCACAGATTTACATGAAACTTATACAGTTTGAAGATAGTTATTGTAGAAACCTCGCACTGAAATATTTCTGCCTAAAATGGTGTATTTTGGGAGAAAAGAGTAAAAGAAATGGTTTACGTCTCACCGAGATCTTAACTATTTTTCGGAACAGTATGGCGTTGAATGCTGCATTTTCGCGAAACAAATTAAACGGTTTTCACGATTTTCTTGAGACTCGGTTGGCAGATCGAGCTGAAATTTTCACAGGTGTGCTATTTCATATATATGTTGGATCAGACAACGTATAGATGCTATTCTTTGACCTCGACCAATGTTGTGTAGGGGCTCTAAAGCTTAAGCTCGCGTATCCCCTATTGTCATTCAGATGCAATCAACCAGTTGTTGTAAACCTGGCTACAGCAGTTTGGGAATTACATGAAGTGGATGATAATAATACAAATGATGATGATAATAATAGCGGGAATTGATAAAGGTCCTCTACAGGAACAGATCAAAGCACTGCACAAGGCACGGGTTATAAGAACAAAAAATGTCTCGATTCCTGAAGATAATGACAGACCAAGCATTCCTGATGTCAATGGGGAGAGAGCTCCTCAGTTTGGGATCAGCTATAGAGATTTTATCTCCGAGAGATTTTGACCCAGTAGGGATAGATACAAGAGTTTTATCATCAGAAGATCTTAGTGTTCATCAGAGTGCAGCTCATGCTGTGTAAACCGGTTTAAACAAGAAAGGAATTGATTCAGTCCGCTCGCTCCATCGACCCAGGTTCACGAGGACATTGCAGAGCCAAAGAAGAGCAAGGAGTTCACCAGCATCATGACACTGAGGGAGCTGTTCGCACAGCAGATGAAGACCATGCCGTGGCTCCACTACCATCGCGTGCCCGCCATGGAGTATGACGGCTCCCCCTCAGAAAGTGTAAGTCCCTTCCGCAAAGACCAAAAGAAAACCAGCTTGCAAGAGCTTGCTGGAGCTTGCCGGAGCCTGCCAGAGCTTGCTAGAGCTTGCTGCAGTTTGCTGCAGTTTGCTGCAGTTTGCTGCAGTTTGCTGAAGCTTGCAGGAGCTTGCAGGATCTTGCTGCAGTTTGCTGCAGTTTGCTGCAGTATGCTGCAGTTTGCTGCAGTTTGCTGCAGTTTGCTGCAGTTTGCTGCAGTTTGCTGGAGCTTGCATAAGCTTGCTGGTGCATGCAGGAGCTTGCAGGAGCTTGCAGAAGATTGCTGGAGCTTGCAGGAGCTTGCTGGAGTTTGCAGGAGCTTGCTGGAGCTTGCAGGAACTTGCAGGAGCTTGCAGGAGCTTGCAGGAGCTTGCAGGAGCTTGCAGGAGCTTGCAGGAGCTTGCAGGAGCTTGCAGGAGCTTGCAGGAGCTTGCAGGAGCTTGCAGGAGCTTGCAGGAGCTTGCAGGAGCTTGCTTGAGCTTGCAGGAGCTTGCTTGAGCTTGCAGGAGCTTGCAGGAGCTTGCAGGAGCTTGCAGGAGCTTGCAGGAGCTTGCAGGAGCTTGCTTGAGCTTGCAGGAGCTTGCAGGAGCTTGCAGGAGTCGCCGGGTATGGCTTCACGTGCTGCGGGAGTCGCATCGTGGGCATCCTTGAACCGTGTCACCTTTCTGTTCTCTGACCGTTGCCAGGTGTTTGACTTTCTGGCGGAGATCATGCGGGACTTGGAGGACATATACACGGACGAGGACGGGCCGGCGTTGGTCTTCAACTGCGACTGCGGCAAGGAGCGGACCACCATCGGCATGGCTGCGGCTGGCCTGCTCATGTGGCACCAGAAGGTGAGCACCGTGGGCTGGTCCTCTGAGGGGTCCAGACACCAGGCGCGGAAGCTGTCGTTAACCACTTCGCGCCGGGACCTCCGAATCCGGAGCTCCGTTGGCTTGACTATGCGACGGGGCCCCCCGAATCCGGGCACCACTATTGTCAACATTCTAAACAAAGACTCTTTTCAGCTTAGAACAAAGCAATACGAATCAGTACAAAGACCCTTTTTGACGCAAGTTGCCACATGAATTGCAAGATTAGCAGCAGAAATTGTGCAATTGTGGGACTCTTACTGTGGAGGATCGAGGGATACCGCGCTGCCACAGTACATCATAAGTCAACTTACAGTGTATAACCCTTCCTAAGTTCTGATCGTTTGTGTGGTTTGTGTGTGTCGCTCATCGTCTTGCGATTGATCGTAAGTTACGATGAGTTCAATTAAATTGACCGTGTCATTTTATTCACAGCAATCAGTTTTGCACTAATGTTGTATATTGGTCATTTGCAATTTGGACATTAAGCGAGTCAGTTGGCAACATGCTGGAATCACTTTGAAGTTAAACTGATCGTACACCGCTGTCTGTCTGTCTGTCTGTCTGTCTGTTTTTTCAGGGTTTTCCGGTTGGCGTGAAGCTGGAAGAGCAGGAAAGGATAAGTCTACCCCAGGCAGAGTACACCAAGGGAGAATTTGCCGTGAGTTTCCTCTCCGTTATTCAGACGACCCAAAATATCAGCATTTACTTTTTTTTCAAAGGCAATTCAAGTTGGACGCCTCTTTTTAAAAATCTCAAAGTGCACCGGGCGATGGCTGATTTTCGCAGATGGGTCCATTTAAAGCTAGCAGGTGCCTTAGACTTGTGTACAATGCTAAGCCACAGATTTATCAGGTACCATAGACTCCTGCAGAATTCAAAGCCTTTACCTACCAGGTACCTTCCAGATATTATCAACTTGTGCACAATTTAACACAGCCTTCAAGGTACCATAGACTCGTGCACAATTGAAAGCCAGAGCCAACCAGGTGCCATAGACTCATGCAGAATTCAACACAGCCTACCAGGTGCCATAGACTCGTGTACAATTCAAAGCCATGCCCTTCTAGGTACCATATACTCATGCAGAATTCAAAGCCACAGCCTTCCAGATGCCATAGACTTGTGCACAATTGAAAGCCAGAGCCAACCAGGTGCCATAGACTCTTGCACAATTGAAAGCCAGAGCCAACCAGGTGCCATAGACTCTTGCACAGTTGAAAGCCAGAGCCAATCAGGTACCATAGACTCGTGCGCATTTCAAAGCCTCTGCCAATAGTGAATGCAGGTGCAGCCTTAGCCACTTTCTTGAATTGAACTCTCTTTGCATGCTGTTTTGGGGCAGGTGGTGATGAACCTGGTGCGGCGACTGCCCCAGGGGGCTCAGGTCAAGAGGGAGGTGGATCTCATCCTGGACAAGTGCTCCGAGACAATGACCCCTATGCACTTCCACCTGAGAGAGTCCATCTTCTCCACCTACAACAAGGTAATGTGAGGACCTTGAGGCTTGAGCTCAGGCTCTGGCTTGGACTCAGGCTCAGTCTTGGACTCGGGCTTGGGCTTTGGCTCAGGCTCAGTCTTGGGCTTGTGGTCAGGCTTGGGCTTGTGGTCAGGCTTGGGCTAGGGCTCAGTCTTGGGCTTGTGGTCCGGCTTGGGCTAGGGCTCAGTCTTGGGCTTGTGGTCAGGCTTGGGCTAGGGCTCAGTCTTGGGCTTGGGCTTGGGGTGAGGCGCAATCTTGGACTAGGGCTTGGGCTTAGGCTAGGGCTCAGGTTTGGGCTCAGGCTTAGGCTAGTGCTCAGTCTAGGGATAGGGCCCGGGCTTGACCTTGGGCTAGGGCTCAAACTTGGGCTTGGGCTTGCGTTTGGGGTCGGGCTTAGTCTTGGGCTCAGGCTCGGTCTCAGGCTTGGGCTTGGGCTCGGGCTTGGGCTAGGGCTCAGTCTTGGGCTCAGGCTCAGGCTCAGGCTTGGGCTAGGGCTCAATCTTGGGCTTGGGCTCGGGCTTGAGCTAGGGCTCAGTCTTGGGCTTGGGCTTGGGCTAGGGCTCAGTCTTGGGCTGAGACTCAGGCTTGGGCTAGGGCTCAGTCTTGGGCTCGGGCTTGGTGTTTGCACTGGCTCAGGCTTGAGCTTGGACTTGGGCCTAAATGCCCCCAAATCTACAGGGCCAGACATTTCTCTCAAAGGTACTGTAGAATTTCTCAGCTAGTTTTCCTAGTGCTGTCCTTTGGGGTTGGCGTTGTCACCCCCTCACTGATTATTGCTCTCCCCATACCCCAGATGAAGTCCAGCCAAGACGAGGGAGCAACCTCTAGGCAGAGGGAGCTGAGCTTCATCTACCTGGAGTGCTACGTCTACCTGATCCTCTTCAACTGCTACCTGCACCTGGAGCGGGCCAACAACTGGGTCCGTCCCTTCTCCAAGTGGATGAGCGAGGTAGGGACGAAAGAGAGACGGGCCCGTTTCCCCCAAACCCTGTTTATGCTCAGGCTCCAGCTTTGTCTTTTGTTCTTTCTTTCTTTCCTCCATTTCAAAGTACAAGGCATGACAACGAGAGGCCCTTTGACTTCATTTTTGAATGTTGCACTACATTTAAAAAAAAAAAAAAAAAATCCAAAGCTTCAACTTCCAACACAGAACTCCAGCCGGTGATCACTGGAGACATACTGGTTGCATACCGGTTTAATGATTGCATTGCTTCTGACTGGCGCCCCCATCCCGGGCCAAGACTAGTTGACTGTTAAGGAAGGCCACCATCTAAAGGGTTGGGTAGCTCAGACCAGGTGCGTTAATCCAGTCCAGCTAAAGTTTTCTTTGCCATTTTTTTTCAAATTTGTCTTCTTTTTTTTCATTTCTGCCTTCCTCGTGGGCAGACGGGTCACAAGGTGGGAGCCCACGAGACGCTGGACAACTTGAACTTCCAGGACCTGGACAAGGATGACCTACAGACGGCTAGCACCATGCGACATCGCTGGACGGGCCACGGCAAGAAACTAGGCCCCAAGGACAGCGTGGAGTGACCGCCAACACCTCATCCTCCACCTCGTCCTCCTCCTCGCCAAACCTCTGAGAGACCCTTCTCACGAGGGTCTAAAAGGCTTGACGCAGAGAGCAATCTTGCGAGGGAACGAGTTGGCGCTTCCTCTTCTTGTTTTTTTCTCGCAAAGTTGTCCAGTCGTTCTCGGGGCAGACTGTTTTGATCTGCGCCTAAGAGATCCAGAAGTTGCCAAGAAGATGGAACCAATTGAATTTGAGGCCACTTCGTGGTGTGATTTGGATGTGATTTAGTTTTTAATGCAGGGCAGCTGAGCTCAAACGCACTACAGTGAGATGGCGTAGGAGTTTTCTTGTTGCGAGGGAAAGATTTCACCAATTTCAAATCTTCACCCTTCCCGTTTTTTATTTCAAAGATTTTCCCAAAGATTTCACCCATTGCCGCTGTGAAGTTGATCTAGTCTGCTGCCTAACTGATAATGATTATTTTGCGCTTTAATTTTTTTTTTTTTTTTTTTTTCAAGCTGGTGGAAAGGTTTTAATCCTAAGCGTCTGTCAATTGAATAACGTGCTGCAACGTACAATTCTTTTGAGTCTCTCGATTATTTGAAGCTGGTCGCGACATCATGGACAAAAACTTTGGTCGTTTGTTGGCTGCGGGAGTTAAATTTCAAATCGCAGTGTTACTGAGAATGGTCTTCTTCATGCTGACAGTATTAAGGAGATTGTTGCGCCGGATCTGCACTGAGCTGCAAATGTTCAGGGGATTTTTTTTGGGGGGGGGGGCGGGTATAAAAGATTCTGAAGTTGATACTTTGTGCACAGAATAAGGAGTTTAGTTTTGGCAGGTTTTTTTTTGGGGGGGGGGGGTTTGAGAAAGATTTTAGTTTGTTGTCACTGACTCCATCTAGTGGATTGGCCTGTTTTGAATGTCGACCTGGATGTGCTACCAGTCCCACCACTTTTTTTTTTTATTATTAATCTAAAGAAGGGAGGGAGGTGTTACTTGTTGTCATTGACGCCATCCAGTGGATTGGCATTTGGTGAATGTCAGCCTAGATATGCTGCCAGTCCCTCCTTTGACTTTATTTCTTTTATTGCCAAAGAAAACTTTGACTGGACCGGGACTTGAACCCAAGACCGCCGGACCAGCTAGTACCAGTGCTCTTCCATCTGAGCTATCCAGCCCTTAGATGGTGGCCTTCCCAAATAGTCAACTAGTCCTTGCCGGTGTTAATTAAAGAGGAGTGCTCATTTGTGTCGTTGACGAACTTCAGTTGATTCACATTTTTTGTTGAATGACAGCTATGGCTTGCTTTGTCTATCGGGTGAGGGTGAATTCCTCAGCCCATTCTGAAAAGGTTGTCTGACCTGTGCACGTCTAATGATTTCCTTCCCATTCCAAATGTAAGGGGGGTGCATTTTGATTTATTAATTTTTGTAAAAAAAAATGTGCACAAATTTGATTAAAATAAAAGAAAACCATGGCGACAGGCTGCCTAGATTGGCTACTTACTGTCAGAATGATATCTTGCCTGGTATGAAAGTACGCACATAATGGCCAGATACTTACAGGTACCAGACTGTGCCTGCACTCAGACGAATATACAGCAACTGTTGCACCTTAATTCTAATAATAAATTTCTTTTAATGTATTTTTTTTAGTCAGGGGGTAGGTCAGTCTGGTTCAGGGTTTTTTGGGGGGTCGCGCAACCTCCACAATAAAGATGTTTCAGACAGCCTCTTAAGCAATAGTTGTATGTAACCACGTTCCAAATCACCTCCGATTCCCGTGTGATTCTCAGAGTGAAGGAAAGTATAAAAAGAGTTGCCGTGCAATAATATTAAAGATCTGTATGGATTACGGAAGTTATTCCTTATTTATTTATAAATTTTGCACTTTGTATATTTCAGGAGGCCCCTGCGAGAGGAATGAACCAAAACTGTCCAAATTCTTTGATTTGATTCGTCATGATTGTGACCATTCCGCAGTGTACCAAATCTTCGGCATTGTCCCCGCGAGCGCTTTTGTGCGAGATTTTTTATGAGCTGAAAACAGACAATACTTTTTTGGTAGCAGGTCCTGGCCACTCAACGCATTTTTCCCCCCGAGGGAAACGTCGAGAAGTTTGAGATAAATTGCAGTCATTACTTGCACGTTCCTGCGGCCTGATGATATTGCATTTCTCAAGCGACGGCCCAACCATATTTCCAAAGCACTCTGATTTGTGAGAAGTTGTGAAGTTTGCTCAGTAAGAAAGAGATTCATTTACTAGTTTGATGAAGTGGTGGGTAGCAATGTAGATCCATAAACTAGTGTCTAATGCTAGAGACTATTGTCTATTTCCAGAAACATCTAACCATGTTCTGTTGCTAGAAATCTTGGTCTGTTGCCCATAACCATGGTCTCTTGCCAAAAGCCATGGTTTATTGCCAGATAATGTGGTATGTTGCTAGAAACTGGTCTATTGCCTATAACCATGTTCTGTTGCTAGAAACCTTGGTCTGTTGCCAATAACCTTGGTCTGTTGCCAATAACCTGGGTCTGTTGCCAATAACCATGGTTTATTGCCATAAAATGTGGTATGTTGCTAGAAACCATGGTATGTTGCTAGAAACTGGTCTGTTGCCTATAACCATGTTCTGTTGCTAGAAACCTTGGTCTGTTGCCAATAACCTTGGTCTGTTGCCAATAAGCATGGTTTATTGCCTGAAAGTGTGGTACGTTGCTAGAAACCGTGGTATGTTGCTAGACACCATGGTCTGTTGCCCAAAACCACGGTCTGTTGCTAGACACCATGGTCTGTTACCCAAAACCACGGTCTGTTGCTAGACACCATGGTCTGTTGCCCAAAACCACGGTCTGTTGCTAGACACCACGGTCTGTTGCCCAAAACCATGGTCTGTTGCTAGACACCATGGTCTGTTGCTAGACACCATGGTCTGTTGCCCAAAACCACGGTCTGTTGCTAGACACCATGATCTATTTGAGAAACCACAGTCTATCACTAAAAACTACATTCAAGCAGTTTTGTTCCACATCAATAATGTACCTCCATTTGCACTTAACAGTGAGGTGGTACGCGTGTGCAGGAGCCGATGTAAATGTGCACTTATTCTAAACCTTGCACTATTTGTATACAAACCAAATACCTATTAACATTTGATAACCAAGAACAACCTTACGTATTTCAGGCACTGAACAAATTGTTGTATTTAGCATACGGGCACAAGCACTTTATATTTAAATCCATTTACTATCACTCAGAGTTTACTATTTATATATTAATACAGATACATATATTATACATACTTTTATATGGATTCAAATTTATTTATTATGAAGAGGTGAAATTGAGATTGATCAAGTTTACTTAATTAATCGATGAGGTATTTCTCCATATGTACGTCGAAAGAAAAATTGTTTTTGTTTAAAAAGGTTATTAATTTTAGATGTCATTTTTGAAAATCTGTGCACTATAAGATTTAAATGAAATCAGGGAGCAAATATAAGTTCCTGTATCAATTAATTTCCAGGATTAATTTATTATTATTTTTCAAAGCTGTGTATTCATTTTCTAGAATGTTTTTTGAGGTTGGTCATCACTCCCCATTCATTTCTGGTCTGTTGTAGCCTCTACTTAAAGGCCCTATACAACATTTGTAAAGGCCAAAAAATTGCCATAGTTTGTGTGCTAACCCATTAAACATCCCAAAACAGCCATTTTGGGAAGGTTTAGCTCAAATGGTGATCTAAGAAAGTAAAAAAAGGTAAAAAAACCGTCAAGGTTTTTGCACCATTCTGCAGTGTAAGAAATAGTTTATTACTTGCAAGTAATAAACTATTTGTCAATGTTTGAGTGAAGATTTCTAGGGAAGTACAGCATCCCAGACCGTAAGATTTCAACGTGAGGATTCTATCATGACCATCTACAAACTGTGTAAATTAGAATGAAATCTGTGGACATCGATGTTTTCCGATCTTCCCAATGTTGTATTGGGCCTTTAAAGCACCTACACACTATTGGTAAAGGTCTTAGAAACGCATCCATACTTTGTCTAATTCAGCATATACATGAAATAACACACCTGTGAAAGTTTCAGCTCAATCCGTCAACCTTGTCGCGAGAAAATGGTGAAAAACTGGCTCCTTTTTTTCATCAAACTGTGTCAGCTTCAAGGATCGTAAAATGCACCTAGCAGAATTTTCAATAGCGCCATAGTTCGTTTAAAACCAGAAAATTGCGAGTAAATCTGAAAACAGTCGTCGATAATTGCGAATGGACCATGTTGGATTTGTGCAAATGGTGTGTAGAGTCTTTAAGACTGGTAAGCATGTTTTTTTCTCCAAAAGTTGTCTTAAAACGACCGTTGGAAATTCATACAAAATTCTACTTTTCATGAAAATGGCATTATTCCAAGCACTAAATGTTCACAGCATGTCTGGTACTGGCATTTACTTCCCCTTGAGTAAGTTGCTTGAACAAAATGTGTCAGGTCGAAATTTGGATTTGTGCCAACTGTGTGTAGGAGTTTTAAGCTGTTTTATTTGACGGAAAGAGAGAAGACATTTCTCAAAGGCAGAATCTGGCTGAGAAAGGCCACTGAGATACTTGTAGGTCCTGAGGCCCAGTTTCATAGCACCGCTTATTTTAAGCGGCAAAATTTTCTCAGTTTTAATCTGGCTCCCAGCATCCGATTAAAACGCCAAAAAATGGTCAATATCGAGACCACAGTGTAAATATAACATTATGATGGTACTTTGTCAAGACTCACCAGTGCTGGACACTGCCGTATAATTGGTTGTCTCATTTTCTGTCTGAATGTATGGCGTCTGCAGATTTTTTTTAACTGGAAGGTTTGTGGTGACACCATTTTATACTTCTCTTTTAAGAAGGAGTGTGGTTCTGAAAAGAGCCGGTAACTCAACGTTTCGGGTAGTGTGTACTCTGCCCGTCATCAGGAGACTGCTGGATTCCAACTATCATCGGGGTTTTATATATCTGGTGAAAGCGCTCAACCGTGGAGAATCTTCTCTCATATTTTGGCCAGTCGCATTATGAGCTTTGCAGTTGACCCCAACTCTGCCGAACTCGAGGTGCCAAACGGCGCGTAACTCGCGAATGTTTGAGTTTGGTACGCAAAATCAGCATCTGCACTTTTTTTTAAGTATTTGCTCGATACCCAGCACTGCGTATAGCTGCCACTACTGAGATTTTTTTAGATAGCGTCCCGATCAAAATCACCTCTGTATTATTATATCGTTGCTCAGCAGTCAGCAGTGCTTGCAGAAAATATCCAAATTCATAAGAAAGTGACCAAAAGTACATTTCAGGCTAGTGATACAGATGAAAACCTCAACAAATGAGCAATTTCATACAGTTTGTACTTCTGACGGCTCATTTAAATAAACATATCCAGTTTCAATTGTGTATCAATATTTTCTTCTTTTGGATACACAAGAGCCATTTTTAGAATGAGTTCTCATGTACGTTATTTATTTCCAATGGACTACTAAACGTATACTGTCAAGGTTCTGTTCCGAGGACTGGGTTATCAACCATTTTGTGTGCTGTAATGTCAATACATTGAGGTTGAAGGAGCTAGTGTGCCACATCAGAATCAGTGGCTAGAGCTATGGCTACTGCAGTGTGTATGGGAATGCCCTATAAAGCGATCCATAGCCATAGCTATTAGAAATACAGATCCATGCCGAGTGTAGGAGCCTAGTCTTGGTTCAAGGCTTTCTTTTGGGGGTTCTTTTTTGGAAATCTGCTATTAAGCCTGGAAATCTGCTATTAAGTCTTGAGCGAAGACTAGCTCCAGCTCGACACATTCAAAATGTACAAGGGTGCTAGAATGAGAGTCCAGTGAGGGTTGGCCCTAGTGGACGTAATAAGCGCGGAGTGCTTGGTGCTTAGCCCGATTGCCTGCTGGAGACAAAAACAAATCTGCTTTCTAATGCAGACGTAGAATAAAGTCAACCTCATACTCATTTTTTCGGCGAAGAAACTCTTCCATTTCAGAGCAAGGCCTTAACAAAAACGATGAACTCGTCTGATGACATAAATCCGGTGGAATTTCACTACGAAAATGTTAAGAGGTGTTTAGAGATGACAAGATAAGAAAAAAAACCAGATCAAATTCACAGAGATGGAGGTCATTGTTTTCTGTGATACAACAGACTTCTTTTATTTTTTGTCTCGCATTCATTGATCGAGGTCTGTAGGTCATATGCAAATGTCAAGAACCAGTATTTCATGGGAACAAATGCGTCCTCACCTTGGTTTGTACACAATTTATTGAAGACAAAAGATATCTATCACCACGTTGATATTGTAGATTTCTAATAGATTGTTTTCAATAAAAAAGAAAATGGACAGAAACCGAAGCACAAAAATAAAGAACTGTTTCTGGTGTGAGTTAAATTATTGAATTATTAGTTGTCATGGAGACAGTATCGTCGTTGCCGTGACTGGCACAAAGACTAAGACAAATCTGTGGCAACCTGACAATTGCCAAGACTTGAGAAGAGAAAAGTCTTCATCCTTGGACCACACTTGAGAGATTGAGACCTCTGTCCAGACCTCGCAACACTGCCGGCTTCAGTGATGTTCCCAGAATAATTGCCCTGACTTGGAAAAAAAAGTCTGATCCTGTGATTGGACTCCTCAGACTGAGACCACTATCTGGACCACAAAAAGCTGCCGGCTTCAGTGATGTTCCCAGAATCATTGCCCTGACTTGAAAAAAAAAGTCTAATCCTGATCCTGTGACTAGACTCAGGCTGCTCGGACTGAGACCACTGTCTGGACATCACAAAGCTGCCGGCTTCAGGACGCTCCCGGGATCCCCGTCTGTCTGTACTTGGCCAAGAGGTCGGGGGTCAGGGATGGGGCGCACCATTGCATGGCTGCCAGCAAATGCCTCTGATGGACCTGACCCACCTCGGCAGCGTCGATGCCGTGCTCCTGAAGAGACATCAGCCCAGCCTTGCAGAAAAGAAACACAAAAATGGAATAAGAAAATTTATTTCTCAGCAAATAGAGGGCGCTCTTTGTCACAGAGCTGCCATGTATTTTGTGTATGTCCCACTTGACCTTCCAATGGCCTTTAACCTTTTAATGTTCTTTGACCTTCCAGTGGCCTTAGTTTTCTCCAAAATCCTTAGACCTTCAAACTTAGAGTGAGCATGCCACATCCATATAATTATTGACACACTTTACATTCTGCTTAAGAGTTTGATAGACTTTCCTGACAATGTATACTGAGACTGTGGCTACAGGTCTTTTTGACTGAATGGCTGAAAACAACACACAACTCTGTGGGAACTGACTGCAGCCACAACGGCTGAAGTCTTTTATAGACTAATGTGCAAATGGAAGCCATAGCCAATGAATCCTCCCCCCCCCTGCAGGAATGTATCGACGACCTCTCACCTCTCGGCAGAGACCCTCCAGGTCGGCGCCGGTGTAGAGGTCAGTGACCTCTGCGATGTGGTCCAAATCCACTCCGTCGGCCAGAGGCATACGGTTGGCATACACAGAGAGGATCTCTCTCCTCGCCTACACAATGACAAAGAACAAAAAAAACGCACAGGTCCACAACCAACCTTAAATTCTAAAACTCTTACCACCTGAAGTATCTCCTCGTATTATTTGTTGTTAAAATGTCAACCAGTCTTTGCTATCAAAATGATCGTTGTCAAGGTTCATTGTCAAAGCTTCTGCATTTTTTGTTTGGGTTCGGCTTACCTCTGTGTCAGGAGGAGGCACATAGATGAGACAATCAAAACGACCGGGCCTTAGCAACGCCGCATCTATCAGGTCCAGCCGGTTGCTAGCGGCAACCACGAGGACCTTCCCCTCTGGCTGTAGAAGAAAGTAAGCAACAACAAAAAACAGACATCATTTCAATGAGAGTCTACCCTACCCAAGCTGAAGCCAGCACTGTATTTTCGGCACTGTCCAAATCCTGTCTGGATGAAATAAACAGCCAGACTGTGGGATCGGCTGAAAGCTCTGAGAGTATGGTGCCAACTTCACAATGGGAAAGGGAAACTTACTGGCATTGTTCATCGAAGCGTCAAACTCCCCCATGCTTGTTGAAAATTCCCAAATTATAATGCCAATTTTTTTTTTCCTTAAAGGAGCATTGCAAAGAACATTTCAGGATTTTTAAAAAGTGGCAAAGAAAATTTGACTGGACTTGTCAGATTCTCTTTGCCAATTTTTTTTTTTTTTTTTTTTAATTTTTTTTTTCGCAGACAGACCTACCCGGATACTCGCGTCCGCATCAGTCGGAATTTCTTCATCCGGCAGGACTCCGATGCCGTCCATCTCCACCAGCAGACCGGACAGGAGGCGCTCCGACAGGCCACGCCCCTGCTCCGTGCCCCGCCCCCCAATGAGGGAGTCGAGTTCGTCCAGGAAGACGATCGAAGGGCTGGTAAGCCTTGCCTTACGGAACACCTTCGGAAAATCAAGCGGAACGTTTGCGGTGACACCATGTACAAAGTTGTCTCTTTCAAGCTAAGAGTGTGGCTCTGTGAAGAGAGCCGGTGATGTTTCGGGCAGTGTGCACTCTGCCCGTCGTCAGAGGACTGTTGGATTCCATCTTTCATCTTTTTTCAAAATAGATTTTAAAAACAAAAAACATGCAGAGTACAGACTACCCAAAACATTGAGTTACACATTACTAGCTCTTTTCAGAGCCACACTCCTTCTAGACAGGGAAGTCCTACGTGGTGTCACAGCTAAACTCCCACTATTTGAGACTCATTCTTGTTAGCTAAGATAGAGCTAAAGGGCCGCCTCGTTTAATACCTCGGCGAGGACTTTCTCCGAGTCGCCGACAAACGGCGAGTAGAGCTCGGCACAGCTGAGGGCGTAGAAGCTGGCGCGGCAGGCCGTAGCGGCGGCCTGGGCCAGGGTGGTCTTGCAGCAGCCCGGGGGACCGTACAGCAGCACCCCCGAGGGGCCACGCACGCCCAGACGGGCAAAGCTTGGCCAGTGGTTCAGCGGCCACTCCACAGCCTGGGCGCAAAGAAAGAAAGAAGAAGAAAAAAACACCCAGGTTTTTTAACCGAACGAGAGAAGGGAAACGATTCTCCCGTTGCAAATCGACCGGCTAACCAACCGTGGTCTGTTTGACGTGATAAACACTGAGTGCTTTTCCCGATTGCCTGACGACAAAATTTCAGGTAGCTCGGGTGGGATTTGAACCCGTGACTCCCGCACTCTAGGTCGAATATTGTATAGCGGCGGGTACAGCTTTCTGAGAAGGTCGGTGCCAGGGAATTTGGACGACCGGTTTTCAATCCAGGAAATGCACGTCTTCCAGGAAACGCCAAGCTGTCATTTCTGGCCTGAAAGTCGAAACTTAGCAAAGCTGGGCCACTCACTAGCCTGAGTGCAAAGGGTGGACAAAAAAACCCGGTTTCGGAATGAGGGAGGGAAAGATTCTCACAATCAGACAAAAATTTCTTTTCAAATGCAAACTTATTTTCAAACAACAACAAAAAAACAACGTAAAGGATAAACTGACTCGGAAATTAATTATTATTGGAACCATATTTTTTTTATTTGAAAATTCTTTCGACTTTCAATCCTAGCAGGACCTTTCTCAAAAGGCAGAATGTCTGGGGTGGTTTGGGGTAGGCAATCAGCACTCGTGTAGTATGGCGCCCTCACCTGGCGGAGCTGTGCTTTGACCTTCCGCAGCCCCCCGATGGCCTCCCACGCCACCGGCTGCAACTCCTTGACAACGGAGCCGGCCGCCCGGTGGAGGGACGGCGTCACATGACTCAGGCAGCCAATGAAGTCGCTCATGGTCACCACTGGAGGCTCATCCTGCTGGGGTCAAGCGGTCAAGGGGTCAAGCGGTCCAACGATTACGAGTGCATGAATTGGGTTTCAAAGGACACATCATGAAGTACACAGAAGGCTAGATAAGACTTGAAGGTTTGGATGGTGGAAGGTTTGCGGTGACACCATGAAGCACTTCTCTTTCGAGAAGGAGTGTGGATCTGAAAAGAGCCGGTAACTCAACATTTTGGGTAGTGTGTACTCTGCCCGTCGTCATCAGAATGCCTTATCTCTGATATTTTGTTCCCTTTTTTTGGGGGGGGGGGTGATTGCAAATTTACTACATGTATTACATTGACGTTTTGGTTCCGATTACCTTCTACTACATGTAGTTCATTGGACAAGGATAATTTTTTTTGTACCCAACCATGACAAAAAGAGCCGGTAACAAAAGACGATGTCTCCTGCCTCCTGACGACGTACACACTGCCCGACACGTTGAGTGACCGGCTCTTTTCAAAGCCACACTCCTCAAAAGAGAAGCGCTACATGGTGTCGTCGCTCACCTTCTACTTGGCACTTCCACCATGCAAAACCTTCCACTCGGTACTTCCACCATACAAACCTTCCGCTTGGTACTTCCACCATGCAAACCTTCCACTCGGTACTTCCACCATGCAAACCTTCCGCTTGGTACTTCCACCATGCAAACATTCCGCTTGGTACTTCCACCATGCAAACCTTCCGCTTGGTACTTCCACCATGCAAAACCTTCCACTCGGTACTTCCACCATACAAATCTTCCGCTTGGTACTTCCACCATGCAAACCTTCCGCTTGGCACTTCCACCATGCAAAACCTTCCACTCGGTACTTCCACCATACAAACCTTCTGCTTGGTACTTCCACCATGCAAACCTTCAGATCCTATCTCTCGTCAATGAACAAACCAACCCCTCGAGCCCACCACTCACCACCTCCCTCCTCCCTCCGTCTCCCCCGCCGCCTCCCGTCTCTCTGTCCAGGGCCATCAGGGCAGCCTGCTGGCACAGACAGGCCAGGTCGGCTCCGTTGTACCCATGGCACCGTCCTGCCAGCTCCTCGAGGTCCACGCCCTCGGCCAGACGCAACCCGCGGCAGTGAACCTCCAAGATGTTCGCCCGCTGCGACCTAGACGGCATGCCGACCAAGACCTGATGATAGCGAAGTCCGCAAATAGTTAATTTTTTCAACCTTTGTTCCTCACTTTCTTTTTAGGTTGTGTTTGTAAAGCGCTTTGAGACAGTCAGACAGTCGGTGGAAGGAAAGCCCTGACAAAGGGGAAGGGAGTGGGACGCAGATGCACACACGAAAAACATAAAAAAGAAGTCAAACAAATTAATGAAAAACTGACAGGGAACTATTGAACAAATTGAAAAAAAAATTGGCAAACAAGACTGGACCAGGTTTGAACCTGAGAGCTATGGTTTTGAGTACCAGCGCTCTTCCCACCTGAGCCATCCAGCCCTTAGATGGTGGCCTTCCCAAATAGTCAACTGGTCTTTGCCGGGGTGGGGACACCAGTCAGAAGCAATTCAACCATTAACTGCCATACAAAAATTAATCTCAAAATTTAGTGGGGCTGACATTTCGATCCTAATAGGTCCTTTCTCAAAGGCAGAGAGTACAAATACAATAGTAATGCTAATGCTTTCAATCAGGCAAGACCTCTAATTTTTCTCTTCCAGAAAACATCCCAGTCAGCAGAAAAACAAAATCTGCCAACCTCTTGGTCGAATCGTCCCGGCCGCCTGAGCGCCGGGTCCAGGGCGTTGGGCCGGCTGGTCGCCCCGACGACCAGGACCCCGGCCCGACCCGCCCCTCGACCCGCGACCCCGCCGCCCATCAGGGTCAGCAGCTGGGCCGTGACCCTGGCCTCCTGCGAGCCCTCGCCGGCCCCGGCCTGACTCCGCCGGGGGCAGAGGGCGTCCAGCTCGTCCAGGAAGAGGACGACGCGGCGATCGTGGCGGCTCTCCCCCAGGAGGGCAGCGGCCCTGTCGAACACCCGCCGCAGGTTGGCCTCACTCTCCCCCGGGCTCGCCCCGAAGACCTCCGCCCCGTTGATCTGCAGGAGGCACACCTGGGCACCCAAAAGAGACAGAGGCAATGAGCTAGCCGCATCCAGTCACCGTCAGTGATGTCTCCATTGAGGAGTGTAGGAAACAACGCTTGGAGGAAAAAAACATAGGCCTACATTTTCTGGCCAAGCAACCATCCACCGTTGCCATTACTTCACGGATGACTATGGGCGTTTACAAAATGAAGGCATAGGCTCGGGCTCAGGCTTCGTCTCCGTCTGACAAAACCTGAAAATCCAGGTTAGGGTTTGTTTCCGAATTTGAATGTTTGTCGGCTTGATAGGTACAGACTATTCTCCAAGAAACTGGGGCCAAACGCTTGTTTTTAGATGCCTGTGATAATATAATGAGATAAATATGACTGAAGCCTAAGCCCGAGCCTAAGCCTTCATTTTGTAAACAGCCTTAGATTAATTTTTGCTGTCGAAGGCGTCAACCGAGGGGAAGGAAGTGAAGAAAGTCAACCGAGGCTGAAGGGGGGAGGGTGGGTGTAGCGTTCCCCCTGTAGTGTCCCCAAAGCATTGTAATCCAGACTGTAAGCCTTCATTTAGGGATGCTTTCACCAATTTGAACTTGTATTTGAAATTGAAATGAAAAATGTAACCTTAACTTGACATTTGGAATGTAATGTGCTGCCTTGATGCAATTCAATCTTTGATTGTCATATTTAGTGAATAAGCAATCGGTCTATCTATCTAGATCTAAATTTTGCAAAACGGCTATCTACGCGTAGCAACCTTGCATTCGGCGGCCACGGCCTTCATCAGTGATGTCTTGCCGCAACCGGGCGGACCTCGGAGGAGGATTGCGTGGGGGCCGCCCAGCCCCAGCTTTGCCAGCGTCTCTGGGTACCTCGCCGGGTACTGGATGAGCCTCTTGAGGAGCGCCACCGCCTCGTCCAGCCCCCCGACCCGCGGCACCGGCCGGGCGTCCGCCGGCAGGACCGATTCCCGGCTGGCGATCTGCCGGATTCTGATCTCCGTCTTCTCGCCGATCAGGCACACCTTCGGGTGAGTCTCTCTCTCCATGAGGCCCGCTCCATCGGACTTCTCGCAATCCAATCCGCGCGAGTCGTCGCCGACTGGGGAGGGGATCGGCGCTTCGGCCTCCACGCCTTCTTGCCCGTCGAGCGGGGCAGGCTCGGAGTCCGCTTCCACGACCAACCCTCTCTCTTCGGCCGACGTCCTCGGAGAAGAACCTCCACCGCGGCCGTCTCTGGCGGGCGCGCCCGACGGAGAGGCTCCGAGGCTGACGCACTCCTCCACCACGACGTGGGAGACCCTCGGTCCTGAGTGCCGGTCACCGGGCTGGACCTTCACAATGCACCCCTCCGCCACGCCGCACCCTGTCAGCCGGTAGCGGAGATGTCTGGCCACGGCCTCTCTGGGCGCCTGCCGCACACTCCGGAGATGCTCGAACTCGGCGACGACAGACAGGGTGACCCTCTGGCAAGTGGGCGGGTCCGGAACCGGCCTAATGGCCTCCACGGAGAGAAGAACGTCGCTCGTTCTGCCAAAACGAGGCTCTTCGCTCGGACCAGGGATCGTGACGTCGTCCGGGATCTCGATGAATCCGTCTTGAAGATCCCTTCGTGGCCACAGGGAGCAGATGCTCCGGTTGGCATGGTGATACACCACGCACCAGCTGCCTAGTGGGACGTCCAGCTGTTCGAAGACCGCCGGGCCGACCAGGCAACGCTGTCCGTTGCCCTGGTGACAGGCAGAGGGCAGAACTGTCAACGTAGTCATGATGACGCTACATCACCTTCAAATGAAAAAAAAATAATAATAACTAGGACTTTACAAGTCACCCTTTTTGAAAATTGGGAGGGGTAATACTAATACTAGTAATAGGTTACTCCTTACAATTCTTTTTAATCAATTAATGTATTTGTCTGCATACCATAACATTATACAGACTACAGTAACATGTACTGACAGTGAAAATTAATATCTACTGCTTAGTACTGGACTAGTTTATGCAGTAACCATGGTAACCAGCGACAGGCAAATTAATAATGATAATTATACTTAATTCATGGAGGAATAACATCCTCCCATAGCTCCATGTATATTTAGTTACTGGACAAACAAAGTATTTTTTCAACTTTTGATAACTGGAACAGTACTACAAAAATGTTGCAAACTGGTTACTGACTAAAATTACCAAAATGCAAATCTTAAAATTTAGTGGGGGCCTGACGTTTCGATCCTAGCACTAGCAGGACCTTTATCTGCCTTTGACTTTGGGAAAGGTCCTGCTAGTGCTAGTACTTAGTAGTATAGTACTTTAGTACTAGTACTAGTAGTACTAACTGTGTTGGGCCATGGTTAGGCCTACAGTACAGCAATACTTACCAAGGAGACAACCAGGAGACAAGATCGCATTGGTGAATCTACAAAAGCATCACTCCACTAGTCCTACACTAGTACTAGTACTAACTAGTATTATTAATAAGTTGAGGTTGGCACCGTACATGTACAGCACAGCAGTCAGCACTACAGACAGTACAGTACATAAACATGAGAACTGATAACGCACGTGCAACTGTGTACTCACATTGAGCCGTGGGATAAGCGTAACTAGAGAGGGCGCTGTTTTCCAACATGGCGACTTCCATGTGCAGGGCGCTCTCGTTGCTCCGGCAGCCCAAATTTCACTGTCCTGCTCGAATAAATGCTCTTGTTCGTGCGGAAAGTCTTCCATTCCAATGTGTGGGCGTCGCACACACTGTCTGGAAAATCCAGGCGGCGACTTACGCCAAGAAAGCAGGTAAGACTAAGAGTGAGAGGAAGACTATCATTCTTAAGTTTACGCAGTGGCTGTTGTTACGGCAGTCGTCCGTGTGGCTCCCTGACTTCATAGTATTTGTCTAGTCCGAGTAACTTGGACCCGACAAGTCACCCTTTTTTTATCGAATTTTGACATTTTGAGTTTCGGGTGACTGTAGGGTCCAAGTCCAGCAGTGTCCTAAACCTGATTATATGTACACACCGCCAAAAACCATTTCGACCGAAACAAACTACCCGACACAAACCCCCAGATTTACCGCCGAAAACACCCGTATCACCGTCCTACGTGCCCATTTTTGGATTCAGTGAGAATCAATGATTCTAATACTGGTCATTTGCTTTACTCACGTTTTGGAAAAAAGGCAAAAAATACCATCAGTTGATCGAGAAGGTGTTTCGTTTCGCCCGTGCGACAGCCAAAACAAGGAGGCGGCCATTTTTTTTCTATAAATAGCATTCTGACAGTTCCGTGTGCGCAGTGGGTCTGCAACCGTTGAGCCCGCAACTGTTTCATGGACGCAACGATACATTCAGGAAACAGTCGTAGGCTCAACGGTTGCAGACCCACTGTGCACACGGAACTGTCAGAATGCTATTTATAGAAAAAAGATGGCCGCCTCCTTGTTTTGGCTGTCGCACGGGCGAAACGAAACACCTTCTCGATCAACTGATGGTATTTTTGGCCTTTTTTCCAAAACGTGAGTAAAGCAAATGACCAGTATTAGAAACCTTGATTCTCACTGAATCAAAAAATGGGCACGTAGGACGGTGATACGGGTGTTTTCGGCGGTAAATCTGGGGGTTTGTGTCGGGTAGTTTGTTTCGGTCGAAATGGTTTTTGGCGGTGTCATGCCGGTGTGTACATATAATCAGGTTTAGGACACTGCTGGACTTGGACCCTACAGTCACCCGAAACTCAAAATTTCAAAATTCGATAAAAAAAGGGTGACTTGTCGGGTCCAAGTTACTCGGACTAGTATTTGTCAGGATGTTTAGCTCTTGGAACCAGACTATCAGCTAATAGACTGGTTCAACCAGCCTGCAATGCTGACGAAACACAATCAAGTCAGGGAACCCTCACTGTAGTGTACATGTAAGGCCAGGTAAAAACATTAGTTTCTCATTCTATTCCTAACTCAAGTTCGTGATTTATTAATTAATTTTTTATCTCCAAAAACTAGATGGAGTTCTATAATGAAACTTACACAGAATGTTCGTCTAGATACCAGCAACAATAATTTTTTTTTTTAAACATTAAGTGGGTAGTTTTGGAGAAATCAGTGAACAAACCCTTGGTATTGCATACAAAGCACGCATGCATACAAAGCACGCCGCTATCTCACCAAGTCACCAAGGGTATCTCCCAAACTACCCACTGAACGTTTCAACAAAAAAATATATATTGTTGCTGCTAGACACAAAATCTGTTTGAGTTTCATTTCTGAACTCCATCTAGTTTTTGGAGAAAATAATTAGATAAATTAAACTTATTATTAGAAATAAATTAAAACGCAAGTGCTTTGCCGAAGAGTCGTGCGATGAAAATATGTTAAACTTGAGTTTGTCATCTATACCCATGATGCTTTGCGAACGTCAGAAAGGTTTATTGCCTTAACCCTATCCAGCATTGAAACCACAATTAACCACACATGGTTTTTCCTGTGGGAGGATAAGGGCTATGTACCAGGACATTCCACAGCGGGGGTTTTTGTGGTGACCTGTGGTATGTGAGCCTACACCCCTGTGGGCACTGTGGTAAATTGCGGTATACGGTGTGTGTCCTGTGCGGGAGGTGCAAAGCATTAGGGTTTTAATATAACTGCTTTTTTGCAAATGAACTCCTGGTGCGTTTCAGGGAAGGGAGCCAAGTCCGTCGAGCCCAAGGAGATCATGCAGGTCAGCACGGACCCCGACTACCTGACCAGCCGCTGCTCGGGCGCCAACTTCTTCAAGGAGGGCGAGGACGTCCGGCTGGGCCCGGACGAGACCTACCCGGACTGGCTGTGGGCGCTGCACACCGGGCCCCCGCCCCCCCTGGAGGAGCTGCCCAGGGACACGCCCCAGTACTGGCGCAAGCTGCGCAAGATGCACATGAGGCGCAACAACAGGCTGGAAAAGATGAAGAAGTTCTAGCCGCGCTGCGCTGCCGTTGGCGTCCCAAAGTGCCCCCGTGGACCAACTTGCCCTTGAACCATCTCTGATTAATCAGCCTTTTGTTTTCCAGTTTCCACCATAGTGTGTTTTGTTATTGAGAACTACCCACGGCTGACTAAAACCCCTGAACCTCGTATTCAGCCTTTTCCACTAGCGCATGTTTATACTGTTATTGAGATGTGCGCTTGGCTCGCTCATCAACCATCTTGGCAGGCCAGCAGGCAAGGGGTGGCCAGAGCCTTTCTTCAGTCCGCCAAACGGTGGCAGTAGACCAGTGTCCTGTCCTGCTTCCCAGAGGTAACCACGGCTGACTAAAACCCTTGAACCATCTCGGATAATCGGCTTTTTTCCACCAGCGCATGTATACTGTTATTGAGAGGTGTGCTTGGCTCGCTCATCAACCATCTTGGCAGGCCAGCAGGCAGGGGTGGCCAGAGCCTTTCCTCAGGCCGCCAAACAGTGGCAGTAGACCAGTGTCCTGTCCTGCCGCCAGAGGGACCCACGGCCGACTCGCCCTTGAACTGTCTCGGATAATCGTGATAATATAATCGTCTCGTGATAATACCGTGTTCACGAGTTCACAAGACGTGAAGAGGCGTTCCAAATGTCTGGTAAGTCGTGGTCACCAGTGGCATTTCAGTCTGGCGCCCGCTATCGACCGTCTATAGTCTATATATGTCTATGGTAAAGGTGGCAGCCTCCATGGCATTTCAGTCTGGTGCCCGCTTTCGAGCATCGATAAGTTATATGTCTATGGTGGTAAATTCAAAGGTCCACCCGGGTGATGGTAGACTGTGAGTTGGAGTGAAAAAGAAACAGACATTTGTAGTCTTAGTAGAGAGCAGAAAATAGTGAATGTGAATGTTGTTGAGAAGGACCGACTTGCTTGAATCTACTGATTATTGGTTACTGTATGCTCCTCCCCAATCAGTGCAAGTGAGAGTATACTCACTTCACTCAGTATGTCCATTGTCCAAAGTTTTCCCTAAGCCTGAAAGCAAACAGTCTGTCAGTGACTCACTGTCAATTCTCAGTGTTGTAGGAAAATAAATTTCCATTTGCTTTAAAAAAAACAATTTATCTTTATCCTTTTCCAAGGAGGTCGGCTTGTCTTTTCTTTAATAGAACTTGGCTAATTCTGTGTAGATATCTCAATAGGAAGATAAAATTGATGAATTTCATATGTTCACCCCGGCAAAGACTACATGTACCGTAAATTCCCTTGTATAATGCGCACTTTTTTCACCGCGGTAGAAATGAAAAGTTGGGTGCGCAATATACACGGGTGCGCATTATACCCAGGAATTTACAGTTATCGACTTTCTGGATAGCTCAGATGGTAAGAGCATTGGTACACAAAACATGAGGTCTCGGGTTCAAATCTCGGTCCAGTCAAAGTTTTTATCTGCCAATTATCAATAAATTCATAAGTAGTTTCTTCCCAAGGCCTTTTTCCTAATATAAACTTTGATTAGGTAATTGACTAAATCAAGCTTTAGATACATGTAAAAAGTTAGAATAAATAAAATGGGAAATTTTCATAAAAATGTAAACTCTCAAAAAACTATGTAGCACAACACACATCTAATTGCTAAAAAAATATATTATTAAAATTATTATTAGGTATCATTGCACAGATGCTCAAATAAGTCATTTGTTGTCTCAATATTGCTGTATTCTCTCAGTAAACGTTCGCCAATTCTGAGACACATCAGTTCGGCTTGGGGTTTGTCCAGGAGGTCCCTGGCTTCTGCGGCCCCAATCATCCTACAGTAAAGGAAGAGTTGGGTAACATTTAGAAACACGGAAAGCCAACAAGTGATTTTGAGTGGAGAAAATTCTTCCTCTGAGAAAAGGTCCGGCTAGGATCAAAACGTCGGGCCCTTCTAAACTTTTGAGATGACTTGAAATATCGGTCGTTTAAAATCAGTTTGTAAAATTTGTGTGTTACTGACTAGCTCCCCCACCCCGGCAAAGACTAGCTGACTATTTGGGAATGCCACCATCTAAGGGTTAGACAGCTCAAATGGAAGAGCTTTACAAAACCAGAGGTCTCGGGTTCAAGTCCCAGTCACTCAAAGTTTCCTTCGCCATTTTTCAAAAAATAAGAACGCAGGGGAGAAAAGACGTCAATATTTTGTAAAGGAACTCCACAACAGCCACCACAGCCCAAAACTACCTAGAAAAAAATTGGGATGTGAAGGTTATGTAAAGTAACACCAGTCAGTTTTTTTCCTTTGTTTGTTTGTCCAGAAAATGTGAAGAATTTAGAGGGCCAGACATTTCGATCCTAGCAGGACCTTTCTCAGAGGAAGAAAGCCTCTGAAAAAGGTCCTGCTCGGATCGAAGTTTAAGGTGACTTATCCTTACAATGAGGTGATGATTCTCTTCTTATATACATGCTAAAGAAGATCTATAGGTTGTATCACGTACGTAGAGAAATTTGCTGTAAAAAATGTTTGACTGTGTTGCCAACTTTACCATGATGGAACCAAAATGGAGGTCTCCGTGAATGAGGCACTCCTTCTTGCCCAGAAAGACCGAAGAAGATCTATAGGTTGTATCACGTACGTAGAGAAATTTGCTGTAAAAAATGTTTGACTGTGTTGCCAACTTTACCATGATGGAACCAAAATGGAGGTCTCCGTGAATGAGGCACTCCTTCTTGCCCAGAAAGACCGAAGAAGATCTATAGGTTGTATCACGTACGTAGAGAAATTTGCTGTAAAAAATGTTTGACTGTGTTGCCAACTTTACCATTTGATAATGTGGCAGCCAGTAAACCCTGCTGTGTGGGATGCCAATAGTTTCAGCTCCTTCTCATTCAGATACGCAGCGGCTTCCTCAAAGTATTCATCCACTGCCAAGAGAAGGACCCAGAGAGAAGGGCTGTTAGAATTTGGAATAGTCTCCCCGACCATGGCGTTGGTACAATCTCCTG
Organism: Luidia sarsii; assembly: GCA_949987565.1. Classification (NCBI taxonomy): domain Eukaryota; kingdom Metazoa; phylum Echinodermata; class Asteroidea; order Paxillosida; family Luidiidae; genus Luidia; species Luidia sarsii. The sequence goes on from OX465118.1 coordinate 8,760,593, forward strand.
CTCTGGTCTTCAAGCCTTCAAGGGCCGAGTGCATAAATTTCTCTTAACATAATAAACCAAATTTTAAACCAATTTTTATCCTTTATTTTACCATCACTATTTATGAGTTATCTGGTGAGATGCTGTGGACCATTGATTGGCCTTCAGGATTTTTTTCTCAAATTCTGGAGGACTATTGGTCGTATAAGTGTTTCATATACCCCCCCTAAAAAAAAAATACCCCCAAAAATGCACACTAAAAAACAAAAAAAAAATTCTAAAATAAAATTGTAGCTTTTGCTGACAAGCCTGCTCAAGGCATTGCTTGCTTGTCTGTCGAGCTGTGGATGGAACAAAGGATTGAGCTTACAGTGCTAACTCCTCAACAGGAAGGGCGAACACAAACTGAATCATAAGATTAACTCCTTTCCCAGAGTATAGTCATTGAGTGAGGTCGAGCTCAACTTGCAGTGAACAAACTACCTCGTCACCTCCATAGAGGTTTTTCAGTCACATGCTTTTTGCCAATCAGCGTTCAATTGACACGGATATACGTGGAACGCGCACACCTTCGTGCCGTCAAATAATGTCCATTGGAAATACACAGATTCGATATTTGCATGCACTTCTGCGGATTTGGACTGCTCCTGTGGACATGCTAATGAGCCTTTGTGAAAAATCTCAATAGCGTACCAACCTGAGACTCTCGGTGCTTCTCTCACGCGGGTCGCAAAGTGCGGCATGTCCCGTGTAGGGTACAGTGCGTGGGCGGCATAGTGGAACACGTAGTTGGCGAGAACCAGGCCTAGGTCTGCGGCCGCTGGTCCCACAAACGCAAACTCGGCGTCGATCACCTGCAGTGCCACCACCATCAATCAAACGTCTCTGTTAAATGATGCCTTACGGCGATACAAACTTGTTGGAGACTGCACACTGACTTGTATAGATATCTGAAACTATATACCACTAAGAGGACCTGTACTTTCTATCCCAACAAGGCCAGCATGACCTTTCAGAAAAGTCCCTCTAAAATAAAAATGTCTGGCCCTGTGAATGTTAGAGATCAAGTTACAGTAAAATCTTGATAAGTCAAAATTGAAGGGAATGGATGAAAAATTTGAGTTATCCGGATTTCGAGTGATCAAAAGATTCTCCTGATGACGGCCAGAGCATACTGGCTGGAACGTTGAGTTATCACTCAGGTTCTTTTCAGAATTCAGAACCATACCTCTTCCTTAAGAGACCTTACAGGCCTACATGTACATGGTGTCACCACAAACCCGGTTATGATTAAGTAGCATTACAGAAAGGTATACAGAAAGTGTATATTCACCCGGTAACGGCATTCTTCTTGGAGGTCATTCCTGCTAATGTTATGCATATATTCATGAAGACTCTTTACTCTGATTGGCCAATGTCATGGTGTACATGAATATATATGCATAAACAATGGCAATTGGCCAATCAGACTAAGGGACCGGCAGAATAGCGTTTGGGGGAAGAATGCCGGTGCCGGGTGAAAATAACCTGCCTAATAGAAAGCTGTTTTTGAATTGCACGTACCTTGGTGCTGTGGCCTTCCACCATGATGGAACCAAAATGGAGGTCTCCGTGAATGAGGCACTCCTTCTTGCCCAGAAAGACCGAGCGGAGGCTCTGAACGCGGTCGCAGAGCTCAGGGTCTGCCCTCAGAGTGCGGGCGAGGTCCCTCAGCTCGGGCGAGCAGTGATTGGTCGGATCGCCGGGGTCGATCATGCCGGTGAAGGTCAGGTCAGAGTTCAAGGCCACCATTTCGTCGTTGCTGCAATAGGTTAATGCAAGAATCCCCTCTCAATAAAATGAGGTTTGAATTTGATCGTTGGCTGTGGCTGGGAATATCACACAACTCTATGGAAACCTTGGCTTTGGCCGCCATTGCTAGTGGCTTTCATAAACTTTGTTTATAAGCCAGAGCCGCTGAATAGCAGCCGAGCGTATGGGACATGGCTGAATCTGCATCAGCCAAGCCACAGTGCCTTCCATAGGATTGTGTGCAACTTGAAGCCGTTGATATATCCTGATGATGGCCAGAGCATACTGGTCGGAACGTCGAGTTACCACTCAGGTTCTTTCCGGAACCACACATCTTCTTTAAGAGACCTTATGCATGGTGTCACCGCAAACAGTCATTGTCTAGTAAAAACAGCCATGGGCTAGTAAAATGACCCACTTTGCTAGCCTGGTGGACTAGTAAAAAGTAGACAGCGGTGTGGTGGCAAAAAAACGATGCGGGCGGGGATGAGAAAGTAGAAACTATTAATTTCTTTTCCTTGACCTAATAACCTTGTATTAAATTCAATATCAATTATACAGGGCTAGTAAAACTTGCTGCGGGCTAGCAGAAAATCTCAATTTACTAGCCCGGTGGGCTAGTTAAAAAACAAATTAAGCGCGAGGCTTATATATATACAGGTGCCGCCCTACCTAAATGTTGCCAGCATGGTCAGAAACTCCGCCGCAGGCACTGTCTTGATGTGTGTGCTCCGATGGAGTTTGGCAATGACCCTGGCTAGTTGTCTGACCTCTGACCTCTCCAGGTGACCCCTACCAATTTGGGAACTCAGCACCTCGTGGCTCTGCAGATCTTCCATAACCACTAGAGAGAACACAAAGCAGAGGCGGAAAGTTAACCACTCATCTTGAGGTAAAAAAAAAAAGGAAAATCCTTTTTTTTTTCGGCTGTAAAGTTTTTCAAATTTCAGTAAGTTTCATGATAGCAGGGTATTCAGATGCATTTGAAATTACATGTAGATAGCCCTGGTGAAGACAGCCTGTGTGCTAAACTTAAGGCTTGAGTTCAGAATCAAATTTTTCAGTGGTGTTTTTCAAATGGTGAAATGTTTAATTAATTTCACAATTGGTCCATGTTGAATGATCTCTGAGGTGGTTAGTATGATTAAGAACAATGCATAATTACACTTAAAGAAATATTTTTTATTTTTATTTCTTTTATGACAAGAAGGTCGAGATTGGAGAATGGATGTCCAGAAAATCTGTCCGTGTTCAAAGGCAACACCATGGTGTCATAGGGTATAAATTTACAAAACGAAGACTTGGGCTTCGATCATATTTCTCATACCCGTTATAATGTCACAGGCATCTAGAAACAAGCGTTTGGCCCCAGTTTCTGGGTGGATACTCTGTGCTTATCGAGCCGACAAACTTTCAGTTTCAGAGGCAAACCACAACCTGAATTTTCGGCCTTAGTCAGACGGAGACGAAGCCGGAGCCCGAGCCTGATCCGTGGATTGGTTAAGGGCCTGACTCTTGCCTCCTAGTGCATGCAACCTTATGAGGGTCTTACCGCAGTTTGCGTGGGCATCGTGGAAGTATACCACGGGCACTGATCCTGGGACAACTTGCTGGAATCGTTTGAGGGCCAAGAACTCCACGTACAACCTCCGGACGCCCAGTATCTTATCCAAATTCAAGCACTGTGGAAGAACAGGCGAGACAAGTGTTTGACTTTGTCTTTTATAAAAGGCCCTATACAACATCGGTAAAGGTCAAAAGATTGCCACAGTTTTTGTGCTAAACCCTTAACATTAACCAATCAAAAAAATAAATCCTGCGAAGGTTTTAGCTCAAATGGTAATCTGAGAAAGTAGAAAAAGGCATTGAAAAAAACACGGTGTAAGAAATATTGCGTGAGTAATAAAACTATTTGTCAATGTTTGAGTGAAGATTTCTCAAGAAACACAGCATACCAGACCGTAAGCTTTCAACATGAGGAAAGCTGGTAGGGCGAGATCAAAGGGAAGGGCAAGGAGTAGGGTAGGGATTAGTGAAAAGAGGGGGAAAGATCAAAGAGAGAAGTGTGGAGGAGTGAACACAAAAGAAGGATTATCAGAAAGCTGCATGGTGTTAGTCATTACCCTCCTGGATGTTGAGACCATGTGGTTGAATAGTCCGAAGACGCTTCATCCACATTTTCTTATGGCTAAGATGGACAGCATTACTAGGGTGACCAAGGGATTCTATGCCTAGTACATTCATCTCCACATAGTTTAGGCATGTCATTTTAGGATTTGAATGTGTGATAAGGTATTAGGGAAACCTTTAAACAGAAGAAAATCTGTACCTTGATGTACGGCGGAGCATATTTAACTATCAGAGATTTCATGGGATCCGTGAGCAGACACACCCTGTAGATTCTGTTGAAGTAGCCACCGTTGATGTCTTGCACATCATAGTCTCTGATGTCCAACTGTAAAAAAAAAAAAAAAAAAAAGGGAAAACGAAATATTTCCATGCAGTTTCAAAATTTGTTTTAATGGTCAAGACAAATTTTACTGGACCTGAGACCTCTGGTTTTGCATAACGGAGCCTGAACCTAAATAATCGGAGCCTGAGCCTAAACCGGAGCCTGAGCCCAAACCGGAGCCTGAGCCCAAACCGGAGCCTGAGCCTAAACCGGAGCCTGAACCTAAACCGGAGCCTGAACCTAAACCGGAGCCTGAGCCTAAACCGGAGCCTGAGCCCAAACCGGAGCCTGAGCCTAAATTGGAGCCTGAGCCTAAACCGGAACCAGAGCCCAAACCGGAGCCTGAGCCTAAACCGGAGCCTGAACCTAAACCGGAGCCTGAACCTAAACCGGAGCCTGAGCCTAAACCGGAGCCTGAGCCCAAACCGGAGCCTGAGCCTAAACCGGAGCCTGAGCCTGAACCGGAGCCTGAGCCTAAACCGGAGCCTGAGCCTGAACCGGAGCCTGAGCCTGAACCGGAGCCTGAGCCTTAACCGGAGCCTGAGCCTAAACCGGAGCCTGAGCCTAAACCGGAGCCTGAGCCTGAACCGGAGCCTGAGCCTAAACCGGAGCCTGAGCCCAACCTGGACCAAGAACCTAAACCAAAGCATCTGAGACCGAACCGGATTGTGAAAAAGGCCCTGAATGTTACTGGAAACTGGAATTCATAATCAAACCATTCACAAATAGCTGTCAACCATATCCCCATGCCACCATATGCCTCACCAAAACTGCCCCCGGCCTAGCTGACCATACATGTACCTGGTTTGTGGAGAGACTCATGGAATTGATCCACTTCTGTCCTGTAAATAAGGTCTGGAGACCAGCTCTGCCTGTATCCATGCTTTAGGGCTGTCCTGAAATTTCTGGACAGTTTCTGCGGTGATTTTTTCTTTTTTAGATCATCGGAGAGACTTCATGGTGGATATAGCTAGTGTCTGATGATGAGATCAATGCCTCCAGGGGGTAGTGGCTATCTGTGGAGTGCAGTGAGTCTAACAGCAGTGTCCTTCACAAGGACAATAGGGGCAGTAAATTGTTCATCGACACGGGCATAATAAGCCCGATGCTTGCGAACAATAATGTCCTTCGCTTGCCACAGTTGTGCCCGCCCACACTAGCCCTGCAGTACAAAACACAATGTCAGATGAATGTGGAATGCAACCTTTGATACAACAGAGTGGATGATTCACTGGAGCTAGCTGTCATTCCAAAACTGAATTGCTCTCCCTGTCAGGATATTTCAAGGCTGTGGGAATTCCCGGTTGACTTGCAATGATCAGGAACCAATTTCATAGCGCCGCTTATAAGCGCCGGCATTTGCTTTTCCTCAAAAGAATCAGGTTGCCAGCCAAACTTCCACTTGTATTTCACATGAAGCAACCAATAGTAGAATATGAGTCAAGTACAACAAGCATCAAGTGAAATAATGGTTAGCAATCTCATTTTAAACAGGGGAGTAATTCCTTGCTTTCGCAAATGACTGATGACGCCCCAACCCCAGCAAAGACTAGTTGGGAAGGCCAACATCTAAGGGCTGGATAGCTAAGATGGTAATTGAGCACTGATACAATAATCCAGAAGTCTCTGGTTCAAGTCCCTGTCCAGTCAAAGATTTCTTTGCCAATTTTTCAAGTCTTTATTTCCAGTTAAGTCAAGCAAACAAAGGCAAAACTGACTGGGAACATGGCACACACACAAAAATAGGCTACTAGGCTGTTACTGGAGTATGTTACTGGGATATGTCCAGCCCTTTAACTTTCCACGATTTTCAATCAAAATAGCTAAGAAATCTTGCTTGGTTGGTCTGCAATAAACCATTTTCTTAAAATCATTTCAGTTAACTTTTACTTAAGTTTTCTTTGCCCTTAAAAAAAATCATATAGGAATCCTATCAGAAAAATCCTATAGGATCCTAAAGGACGTATCCTAATGGAATCCTATACTGGATTCTTTTAGGTTTTTCGTCACTTCCTATAGGATTTATGTACAGGAATCCCTTAGAATTGCTAAAGGATTATTACCGGAAGTAGATTTACCCATGGGTACAATTAAAAATAATAATAAAAAATGGAAACCAGTTTGGTCTGTGATATTATTATTGGTGTCTTGTGATTATCGGGGTCCAATGATGTTTTCAAGACAATTTCAAATGGTTTCTCGATCAAGTCATTATAATAATTAAATAAACATCCCATCCTCATCCACGAGAGGGGCGTGGCCGAGCGCTAAGTGATATGGTGGCGAGTCTAATGTTGTTTACTTTCTGGCAAGCCCGTGGGAAAAAAATGCTAGAGGGCGCTTTTCAACATGGTAGCTCCCACCGTCGACTGTCTCTGACGAAAACTGGTGAGTTTCGTTACCGAAAATTGTTCCAATATCGGTACGGGGGATGCGTTGGTGTCCCACGTTTGCCGTTATACGTTAAAGAGGAATCGAGGTATTATTGTAGATAGTTTTGTCCGCATAAGGTGCCTTCTGAGACGCATAACCATCCGTCAATATTGTGAGTGAAATTGATAATAATTTAATTAATATTATTAATTTCATAGTCCGTGGTCCGAGTAACTTGGACCCGACAAGTCACCCTTTTTTTATCGAAATTTGAAATTTGGAGGATCGGGTGACTGTAGGGTCCAAGCACGACGGGTAATTCTGCACTTGAATCCGAAATCCGAAATTCCTAGTCCGAGCATGGAGGAGGAACTTGGACCCAACAACTTGACAAGTCACCCTTTTTTTATTAAATTTTAAAATTTTGAAGGACGGGTGACTGTAGTGTAGGGTCCAAGCAAAGTGGCTATGCATTGTGGTAATATCATCTTCTAAAAAATACCCCCGACCGAAATCCCAAGATTTACCCCCCAAAACACCTGTGAAACCGTCCCACGCGCCCATTTAGGATTCAGTGAGAATTACAGATTCCAATACTGGTCATTTTGTTTTACTCACGTTTGGGAAAAAGGAAGAAATTCCCCCTCAGTTGACCGAGAAGATGTCTCTCCCGCCTGACGAGCCAAAATGCGGCGGCCATCTTTGATTTGGAACTGAACTCGCAACCGCTACACGCAAATCGATGACGTTCTGAGAGATTCAGCCTATGAGAAAGGCCTAGTTAGGATCGAAAAATGTCTCGCCCTCCTAATTTTTAAAATTGAATGTGATATTTCGTCTTTTTTCTTTCTTTTTTGAAAGATTCGGCACCAATAGTACGAGGCAGAAGCCTTGAGTGGAACCATGGCAGACGACAGAGAAATCCTGAGGGAGGTCTGGGAGGGACGCATTCCCTTCTGCTTCAATCTGGCCAGCGATGAGGCCACCATAAATCAGCCAGACCCTTTCTTTGTGAGTGAACGCCACTTTACGCCGTTTAATTTCCACAGATTGAAAAATTGGCACCGCGACTTGAACCATCCCTTAGATGGTGGCCTCCCTAATAGTACCAACGTTAGTCCAGAGATCTCGGGTTCAAGTCCAGTCAAAGTTTTCTTTGCGGATTTTTCAATTTGTTCAAAAGTTCTCAAAATTTAGTGGGCCTGACGTTTCGATCCTAGCAGGGCCTTTTCTGCTTTGAGAAAAGTCCTGCTGGGATAGAAATGTAGTGAGTAAGTAAATCCCAGGGATTTTCTCCTTCTACCCTACTCCTGATCAGGGGTAAAGATTTTGCCAGGAAAAACCTCTTTTACCCAGGAATTTCTTTGGTAGTGTGAACAGACCGACAAAATTCCCCCCGGTGAATTTTTTTCGAGAGATCCCCGGGGGATTTCATCTTGTGCGAAAGCTGCTAAAGGGAGGGGGAGATCTAAGGGAGAACAAAACGACAAACAGAGTGGTGGGGAGGATCAAAGGGACAGGAGCAAGGTGGGAAATCAACGGGGAATTGGAGAGAGAAGAGATGCAAGAAAAGAGAGCCCCCTAAAGAGATGGAGGACTCTTGTTTTTTGTGCCCCGCCCCAGTTGCTCATCTCCAGACAGACCTACATCACGCTGGTGACGGATAAGGTGCAGAAACATTTCAAGAAAGTCACAGACGTGAGTGAGGAGGACGAAATGTGGTTTGACCACGAAGGTCAGCCGCTCAAGTGGTGAGCAACATTACCCTGATACACATTTTTTTTTTCTACTTGCGACAAGAGCAAAGGAAAATTTCCCCAGACTGAAAACTTGCAAAGTACAACCCAACGAACGATTGTGAAAAACGGTTTGATTGTTAGCAACATTGCAAAACAGTTCCATAGCTTGTATTTAAGCGATAAAATGTTGATGGCAGAGATCCTTTAAAAACCCTTTGGAGATGTGATCGGAAGCCAGTGAAGTTGTTCCTTTGTTTGAAGGCATGTTCACTCGGCGAACCTTTTTGGGGACGGCAATTTTGGGCATTTCAGAACTTTCAATTTGCCACGCTCCAGCGCTTTCATCGGCCATTTAAACATCGATGATAGTTGGAATCCAGCAGTCTCCTGAATGACGGGCAGAGTACACACTACCCCCAACATTGAGTTACCGGCTCTTTTCAGAGCCAGACTCCTTCTCGACAGAGAAGTGTTACATGGTGTCACCGCAAACGTTCCACTTGGTATTTCCACCATGCAACTCTGGTACAAATTTCCCATCTTGTTTTCTGTGTAAAAAGTTTGTCATGACATTATCTCTTTTCCAGAACGAGCAAGGCTCTGAGTAGAGCCAGTATGTCAGGGTTTTTTTCTCGAACATTGTGTGCTCTGCCTGTCATCAGGCCCTATGGTAGGCACATGTACTGCCAGGTTTCCTGACGATGGTCAGAGCTGCGGAGCATGTTGACTCGCTCACCGGTCGGTCCGTTTGAACTTTCTCTTTCCCAGGCATTATCCGGTGGGCGTCTTATTTGACCTGTACGCTCACGGCTCGGCACTCCCCTGGAACATCACAGTACACTTCAAAGTGAGTTTATATGCAACTGGCCAGTCCGAGCCCGATTCCGAGATGGAGTGGGTTTTTTGATATCGCCGTGACTTGAAGTCTGAGTTCCAGTGGGTCTGCCTGTGTCTAAGGATGAGTCCTTTGTCATTGTCGCTTGAGTCTGAGTCAGAGATGGAGTTATTTTATGGGTCTTACTCCAAATCAGCCAGCCTGTCTGAGATCGAGTCACTGTCATTGTGGCTTGATTCCGAGCCTGAGTCAGCCTGCCTTAGTCCGAGGATGAGTCAGTTGTCCTTGTGGTTTGAGTCTGAGTTTGAGATTGAGTCGTTTGGTCATTCTTGAGTCTTAGTCCAAATCAGCCAGTCTGAGATCGAGTCGCTGTCATTGAAGCTTGATTCCGAGTACATATAAGTTTAAAAAAAAAGATATTTGAAACACCTGAACTTTAAACGCAACAGTTAGGACAAATACCAGTTGTGTCTGAATAGACCACTGTTTACATGTACATGCCATTACTTGACTTATAGTGGGTATTTTTTCATCTCATTTGGCACAGTGCAGCGATGGAAATGTACAAAGAAGAATGTGGACAATATGATAATCTTCTTTGCTCATTTCCACTCTTGTTCTGCACCAAATGAGATGCAAAAATACCCACTATAAGTCACGTGATGACATTGATAGCGCCATCGGTCTATTTGTCGTTAAACTTGTTTTTTTTTTTGTTTTTTTTTATCCCCCCGCGGCAGAACTTTCCCGAGGAGGACCTGCTCCACTGTCGGAGCAAGGAGGTGATCGAGGCCCACTACATGTCCAGCCTGAAGGAGGCCGACGTCCTGAAGCACAAGGGCCACGTCATCAGCAACATGCAGAAGAAAGACCACAAGCAGCTTTGGACCGGACTCCAGAATGGTCAGCCGGGGAGCTGGACTGAGCCCGAATTTTCTTTTTACAGAGCTGCTGAAGCGCGAGTCTCTTCTCAGCAGGGGAAAAAGTCTCCCTTGTGTATTCACGGGATTACAAACCAAACCACACCGCGCAAGCATCGCGCTTAAGGTTTTTTTTTTTTTACTAGCACACCGGGTTAGTAATTTGAGTTTTTTGCTAGCCCGCAGCAAGGTTTACTAGCCCTGTAAAATTAATATTGAATAAAACAAGGTTATAAGGTCAAGTAAAACAAATTCTTAGTTTCTAACTTTCTTATCCCCGCCCGCATCCTTTTTTGCCGCCACACTTACTTTTTACTAGTCCGCCGGGTTAGCAAAGTGGGTCATTTTACTAGCCCGCAGCTGTTTTTACTAGACAATGACCTCCGGGCTAGTGCTAAGGTCGAGCCCTGCCGCAATTTGATGTCAATTGTAGAGGACTTGTATTCCACTCTTCTTTTTACTTGTTTCACTTCATTGGCAGGAAACGAAAGTCCCAAGTTTGGGTTGGCCAGGTGATCCCACGAACCCCGAGTATTTGTGCTTAGATAAGATTGGTATAGGGCCTTACAGGAGGGTTTGCCCTACTCTACGACCCTGGATAAGACCCTGGTTTGCATGGTGGAAACACTAAGTGGAAGGTTTGCGGTAACACCATGTAGCACTTCTCTTTCAAGAAGGAGTGTGGCTTACAATTTGCATAAATATTAAGAAAGGCCTATTACCTCCGGGTAACTATTAATTAGGTACAATCACTACATTAGCACAGTAACTGATAATGAAATTTGGTTTGGGTTTGGGGTTTTTTCCCTAGATAAGTTCGACCAGTTTTGGGCCACCAACCGCCGACTGATGGAGAGGATAGGAGACGAGCCATTCAAATACGTCCCCTTCAAAGTATACCAGGTGAATATGCATGACTTATGGAAAAAGAGCCGGAAGAACTCGATGTTTCAAACAGTATACTCTGTTTGTCTTCAGGAGACTTTCAGGGCTTATGCAGTGGAGAGAGGGATCCTGATGTGGAGACTAGCGCAGTGCAGGGATCCTGAGCACTTGAGCCATGTTTCCACTGGACTTGTTTTGGTCAAAGTAACCAAGACTATGGTTACTTTTCCATTTTAAGTCCAGTTGAAACGGCCCAGTTAAATTTCCTCTCTGTTACTTTAACCGAGCCGAATGGTTACTTTTACCGGCCAACCTCTGCCCAGTAAAAGTGACCAGGTAAGTTTAACCGAGCCGATTAGTCCAGTTGAAACGCACCATGCGGTAAAATGCGACTCAGCGTACATGCACTGTGCACAAATATTTTTTGCCAGCTCGGTTACTTTAACCATCGTCTCGGTTAAATTGACCGACTCAAAAGTCCAAGTGGGAACGACGGTCAAATTTGACCATTGGAAATTTAACCATCGTCTCGGTTAAATTTAAGTCCAGTGGAAACGCGGCTTTTGTGTGCATGGCGGTACTGCAAATCTATCACTTATTCTGCTGCTCTCACTGTGAAAACATTTAAATCTCATGTGATTCTTTGGTCGGTTCTCTCTTCACAGCCACACTCCACCTACGTACAGAAGCTGTTCCGACCGGTCACTGAGCAAGGGGAGCCCTTAGTTCTCAGGCACCTGCTGGAGGAGGTGCTGACAGGTGGCTTGAACAGCTCAGGTAAGCAGGGAGGGAATCCTTGAAGGGGAATGCAACCCCCAAAAATGAAGTTTGCTTATTTGATTGGGTGTTAAAAACAACCTACAATTACCTAGTGGAAGGTTTGCGGTGACACCATGTATATCTTCCCTTTCAAGAAGTGTGGCTCTGAAAAGAGCCGGTAACTCAATATTTCGGGTTGTGTGTACTCTGCCCGTCCTCAGGAGACTGAATTAGGTAACTCAATTTCCTATGTGCCACTCACGTACATGCATGATTTTAGTCGTAGCTGTAGCCGTAGCTGTAGCCCTAGCCCTAGCCCTAGCCGTAGCCTTAGCTGTAGCCCTAGCTGTAGCCGTAGCCCTAGCCGTAGCTGTAGCCGTAGCCGTAGCCCTAGCCCTAGCCCTAGCCGTAGCCGATAATTTAGATCCTCTTCGCCATGTGTCTTACCATGCAGGCAGATCCAGGAAGAAGATTCTGATTCAGGGCATCGAGTCACCCCTTGACACGCCCGTCCAGTGGCTGAGCGAGCACCTCAGTCACCCCGACAACTTCCTCCACATCTGTCTGGTGCCCGCAGCAGACAATCCCGGCCAATTTTGACCTCCCCCCCCCTCCAGCGATCCAGGGAGAAGAGTCGTCATAGAAGGCCCCCTTTTTTCCTGACTGTGGCTATGGTTGGGGAAGTGGCTGTGGTTGAGGATGTGCCTGTGGCTTTGGCTGAGGCTTTGGCCAAGTCTTGGGCTGAGGCTGAAGGAGTGGCTGTGGGTTGAAGCTGTGGTTGAGGCTGTGGGTGGGGCCATGGTTGAGGATGTGGCTGGGGCTTCGGCTGTGGCTTGAGCCCAGTCTTTGGCTGAGGCTGAGAGAGTTGGCTGTGGCTGGAGCTGTGGTTGAGGCTGGGGCTTGGGCCGAGTCTTGGGCCAAGTCTTGGGCTGAGGGATTGACTGTGGCTGGAGCTGTGGTTGAGGCCATGGTTGTGGCTGTGGCTCAGGAAGTGTCTACCCAATCATTCACAAGCTGAACAACTCCCTGCTGTTGGACCTGCCACAGGCAGAGTCAATGGAAGGGCTTTGACTAATGAGCCAATCCATAAACAGTGAAAGGAGATCAGAGAGTCTGTTCTCCACAATGAGTCCTTTTGATATTTATCCGTGGCACGATAGTTCGCTGCTTTTACACTGCAAAGCTGCTGAAGTGTGTCCATATTACCAGCTCTCACAGATTTCTGAAACATGCCCGTTTTTTTTCTTCAAAGTCCTGTTTTCGTGGCGCAACTCGCGTAGACACCCTCGATGCGGCACGCTTTCATCACTAAAGGTCAGCACTGTTTGTTGAGGCCATCTCAGCTGGTGATTGAATGCCTCACTGGAGATGGATCTTTTTGCAGTGCCCTTGAGTTGGGTTCGTAGAATGAACTCTTTTCCTCTGCAGGAAAGGAATTCTATGAACCCCTTGCCTCTCTTCAGACAGGAATTCTATAAACCACTTTCCTCTGCAGGAAAGGAATTCTATGACCCACTTTCCTCTCTTCAGACAGGAATTCTATAAACCACTTTCCTCTGCAGGAAAGGAATTATATGAACCCCTTTCCTCTCTTCAGGACAGGAATTCTATGAACCCCTTTCCTCTCTTCAGGACAGGAATTCTATGAACCCCTTTCCTCTCTTCAGGACAGGAATTCTATGAACCCCTTTCCTCTCTTCAGGAAAGGAATTCTATGAACCCCTTTCCTCTCTCGAGTCCGACCTACGAGTTGTACATGTCTGCATGGGATTGCTCAGCTGAGTGTTGTAAACTTGAAATATTGATTAGTCTCTGTGACACTGTTGACTTGCTGACAGCATTGCTCTAGAGGTTTTTCGGTCAGATGCTTTTTGACGGTCAGCGTTCAATTTCACGTGGAATGTATGCACCTTTTGAGTCGTCAAATGTCCAACTGAAATACACAAATTCGATGTTTTCATGCGCTTCCATGGATTTGGACCGCTCCTGCGGCTGCGGACAGCTTATTAGCCTTTGGTGGTCAGGTGACGTCTTGTGAAAAATCTCTATAGATTCCAGTACCAGAAATTGATTCTGCCTCGAAATTTCTGAAGATCATGCGGACTAATCTATGATTCTTCACCCAAACTTTGTAAGCTTCTCTAAATCCACTTTTTTGTTTTTAGCATCAGAGATACACACTGTAATGCACTTGCACATGTAGAGAGTGAATGGTTAGCTTTCTAATTCATAATGCTCAAAAAATAGACCGATTGCACGACCGATGTTTACATGCTATCGCGTGATGGCATGTAAATAGTGGTTGGACAATCGGTGTATCAGGGAGGGGGGGGGGGTATTTGTGTTGCTGTGTCAGTAACGGAATGGTGATGCACTCAATCATGGCAAAACAAAAGAGACAATTTCAAGCATGTTTGGAGAAAATGTCCAGTTCAGAATCTTTGTTTCCATGGTTATACTAAATTGTACAACCATTTTCAATAAGGCCTGGTATTTAATATTTTTATTAGACGTTTACATATTTTGAGGGTGGGTTTTTTTTTTTGGGGGGGAGGTTATTAATATTGTATAAAAAAGGTATTATGATATATGGCGTATTAAGAGATTGTACAAAATTAACATTCGTTATGATTCTTCTGGCTAAAAAGTTCGGCAACCTACCAGGTTCACTGTATTATAATGTACCATTAAAATCTATGTTCATTAATTATGAATAAATACAATTGGAAATATGATCACAAGCATATGTACACAATGATTGGTGGGATTGGTTGGGCTGCGCTGAATGCATTGGCTGTGGCTTCAGATTGCATACAAGTCTATGGGAGCTGCTGAGCTAGCGGCTACAGCCAATGCTCATAGACTTTTGTGTCATCTTGAGCCATAGTCAATTAAGTTGTACCTGATGTCTTTGGAAGCCACATATGGCTTCACACAGCACACGATTCTATGGAAGCCGCTAAGCTAGCCGCTGCAGGCAGTTAACATAGCCATAGCCAATGAGTTCAGGAATGTCCTTAGTCAATTCATTCTCTCAATTGGCATTTAAAAAAAAATATCAAGACAATTTAGTTACAGCAAGTGCCAACTTCACTTAAATATTTGTATGCATAGCATTTTCTCGTTTTGTGATCATTAAACAGTTGATTAGGTGTAAGCAACAACCAATGCTGGCTGAAATTTACCTTAGAATGAACACACCTTGGAACAGAATAGATCTGTAACAAATACTACTGCCATCAGCATGAAAGCCCTTAATCACTGGGTACAGAAATTACACATTGCACACTCCAATCTGATCAAAGTCCACATAATGCAGCACAATGCACAGGGGTAGGCAGACTCCGGTTCATGATTTGCAAACTGTCTAAATCTAACAGATACCACATGGACCAAATCCAAATATTTGCCACGCTGCCTGTTGCCGAGAATGACCCGGAAATTTCCTCAAAGGTACATTGACAACATTGAGACAACAATTGACTTAAATGTGAGCATCTGTGAAATCAATAAACATGCCAAACAAACAAATGATTTTTTTTTTTTTTTTTTTTTACTTTACTTTGGGATGGGAATGGGAACGGAAAGGGTCAAAGGTCTATGGCATGAGTAGCTCAGCCAACACTTGTATCTCTTATCACTGTAGCGATGAAAGAATGGAGCGTTTGATGTGTTGGAAATAACTCTGCATTCTTAAATATGCACAGACCGCTAAAAAAATTGCTCAAACCAGTTCCAGGCATACCATGTGCTGATGGTGTGCCCCCCCCCCCAAAAAAAAATCATCAGTAAAGGTCACTGGTATTTCTGGGTTTGGCATTCTTTGTTGCCACTGAACAGAGTTCAGAGACGTTCTGTGACAGAGAGAAGGATACACTTGACAATCAAGAGATTTACGTTCAGGGCATTCGATGTGATGATGGTGTGTGCCCCCAAATAATCATCAGTAAAGGTCACTGGTTTTTCTGGGTTTGGCAGTCTAAACAGAGTTCAGAGGCATTCTGTGACAAAAAGAACTAAACATGTGACAAAGGCTGGTTTGCCTTTATCCACTTCACGGCGGAACCTCCGAAATTGGAGCGCCGTTGGTTTGACGTTGTATGGCTTCAAACTGCACACAATTCTATGGAAGCCGCTAAGCTAGCCGCTGCAGGCAGTTCCCATAGACCTGTGTGATATTTCCAGCCGTAGCCAATGAGTTCAGAAATGACCATAGTCACAATTGACATTTCTAAAACGTATCAAGACAATAACTACAACACCATGTCAAATTACACCCTGCCCGTCTTCAGGAAATCGTAGAAATTTCCAGTGACATTTGTCAAGCTAAATTGTATTTATGAACTGAATAACCACATCATAAATTGAAAAACAAAACTAAAAACAATCAAATTCCTTGGGTCTAAGGATCCTTACTGAAATGTTTCAGTAAATTCTCAAAGTAATAACAATAAAATCTCTCAATGAAATGCGCCACATACCCTCAGAATCGAAAATTGCACTTGATAATTCTGTACCAATCATTAAAATGATTTTGTACTGAGATGACCATCTTGCGCTCCTTCATATAAGTGCATACCTATTATAAACCCATTTTGTGCAACATAAAAATAATTAGTAAACATTAATGTATCTATATAATCAAATACAATACATACATAGGCCCTATAGGCTATTTGTGCATATGAAATAGTAAAAACAAATACTTTTGTTTACACAAAGTCTTTTAATAATTGACCATCACTTGGACAATCTGTATTCTTATCTATTTTTCCATACAAATATATAAATAATTCAAATGATCCTTTTGGGAAGATTCATTAAAATGCGAGGCTTTTCAAAAGTGGATTAATGATTGAACTTGACAATCAATTCAAATTAGCTCTCCATCATTTGCCATAAAAACCTATACATGTGTAAATAATTTGATTGAATTAAACAAAAAAATGGAGGGGGGCTGACTATTCATTGAAATGAGTGAGTTTTTAAAACTGGAATAGGAAAAAGAGAAAACAGAGGGGTTAGGGTTTTATTTTCAGGCTGGTATCCCAAACCGTCGCCAGGCCGACGAGAGAGCTGACCAGTCCGCACAGTCCCTGGACGCCGGCCGGGAGTGCCAGGTAGCCCAGGCTGGACAGCGGCAGGAACAGATCGGCCGCGTTCTTGACCAAGTCCAGGACCACGGGCTTGCCAGTGCGCAGGCAGACAGCCAGGCAGGACAGCTGACCCCGGTGAGCGGTGACGGCGTTCGACGGCAGATCACCGTTTATGGCAGAGGTGGCAAGACTGCCGCTGCTTCGCTGCGCCTGCTGCTGCCGGGCCGCGAGCGCCACGGCGTCGCCAAGCGTGCCCAGGAGCTCGTACAAGTCGCGGGCCAGGTTAAGGATGAGCGTGGCCAGCCAGAAGCGGGCAGAGAGCTCGGCCAGCCGCTTGCTGTCCGCCTTGACCAGCCCCACGCGGTGGGCCCATAGGGCGTGGTCGATGAGCAGGTACAGGGCCTGGTTCAGCTTGGACAGGGTGACGGTGACCTGGAGGAAGGTGTCCTCCAGGTGAACGGTCCTCATGGCCGCCGTGAACAAGTCAAAGCTCTTGCCTAGCCGAAGCACTGACGAAGCAAACCACAGAAAAAGAGAATCATACCAATCGATCGATGTCAAAACTGACTGGGAACTTTTGAACAAATTTTAATAAAGAAGATGGCAAAGAAAACTTTGACTGGACCGGGATTTGAACCCGAGACCTCTGGTTTTGCCTTCATCCCATCTGAGCTGTCCAGCCCTTAGATGGCGGCCTTTCTAAATAGTCAACTAGTCTTTGCCGGGTGGGGGCGCCAGTCAGAAGCAATTCAACCACTAACTGCTGTATATCTCCAAGGTTCACACCCCTCGCTTTCATTCACATGCAAACAACTAACGGTTAGTTATTATACGTTTGGTACCATCTTCCCCTGGCACTAAATGAGATTTACAGTTTAAGTGGGAAGATTATTCTTTAATTAATAAACTTCGCTGTAAAAGGGTTGAAAAATAATTTTACCCTAAACCTAAATTAGACCACCAATTGTAATGTAGACCATATCCACGGTCTGGTACAACCAGACGACTGTACACAACATGCCCTTCACTATTCCTACATACGCGCCACAATAGGCCTATCATGACACTTTGGACTGTATGGACATTTATTTTTTTTCATCTACATGATACATCTCAATTGGTGGTCTACCGTAATTCCGGTTTCGGTTTTTATCCAGACTTTTACAGTGAGGGTATTAAACTAAACATCTTGCTGGCTAAGTTATGATATCTTCCACCCAATCGAGGGAAAATCTCACATTTTCGGCTCGTGCTGAGTGTCTGCTCCAAGGATTTGACCTTTTGGATGAGGTGGGGGTCACCACTCCCCTGCTCTAAACACCACCAAAGGAGCTTGCTTCCATACTGAAAAGTCCTGGAGTAGAAGGGGAACAAAAACAACAACTACATATCATTCAAATTCAGTGAGGCTTTGCCCTGCTGGACGTAATAAGCACTGCATGCTCAGTGCTTTGCCCGATGTCTGACAAAAACATTTCAGGCAGCTCGGGCGGCTGGGCGGGATTCGAACCCACGACTCCTGTTTTCTAGTGCAGACGTTTTTTTTGTGTTTTTTTTACAAATCTACAAACCTAATCAGGATCAGACAACTTAGATCATAGATAAATGATGAAAAAACTAGACTCCAAACATCAGATTTCAGGGGTTTTTTTCATCGTTATTAAATTATAAAAGTTATTTTAATGATTGAATCAAAATTGAGTCACCTGTAGAATTTATCACGCCCGGTTGTTTGCGCGCTGAATTTGATGATCTTGTTGGCAAATTCCTCCGACATCTTTGGTGAAAAACAGACGGCGATCCAGCTACGTACAAGTCTACAACCACGGAAGTTGGAACATCAGACCTGTGGAAGAGATTGCATTCAATGTGTCGAGTGACACGAACAGTCTTAGTTATACTACTACTACTACTAGTACTAGTACTAGTTATAATTAACGACCTTTGATCATGGAGCTTTGATCAAGTCAGACGGGTGTTGTTCAGAGATTAGCCCAAATTACGTAATAACGTGTCCTGCACGGTTGTCATTCAGATTCCAATCCAATGCAGGGCCTACCTTTTTTGCGATCGCTTTAATCCGTTTTCCTCGATCAAATAGCTGAGGTCAAATGTGGCTTTCCATTACGGTCGCATGGTGAAATGGACACAATAGATGAATTCTAAGGGCTTGACAACACCCGGAACAGAAGGGTTACAACAGTCAACCTCTACATTATTTTACTCTTTGTCACACGCGTTCGTCCCGAACAGCGCCCTCTGCGATAATCGGAGAAGGAGGAGGGGCCGAGCAGTCTCGTGGGGGGGGGGGGGGGTACTTTCGAATGTAACGGGACAAGCAAGAATGAAATCTATCCGATTAGATTTACAGGGTGTTAATTGCATGAAAGCTGTGCTAGTGGTGCAATCGTTGAGGAGTATCCGATAAACATTTCAATTGCATGAAGAAAATTACAAATAGAAGAAATTACAAATAGAAGAAATAGAAGAAATTAAATGTACATGTAGAATTATAATTATCGATACATGTATGATAGTTGATACATGTAGTGATTGTGCAGCCTGCAGGCACGGGTACACGTGTTTTGTACATAATTATGTGGGTGCTCATGTGGCATGCTTTTGTATCATGAATAATTCACCAAACATATACATAACCATAATAGTATGACTTTATGAGGAAAAGCAATAGCCTTTCCCATGTAAAAAACAAAAACAAAAAACGCGTACGGGCCTCGATCCTTGTTTGGAAAGCGTCTCCTATGAACCTGGCTACGACTCACAGTTAAACGCATGTCTTTGGTAGCGGCTGCAGCCCTCTCCCATTACCTCGTGCACAACTTTAAGCAGTAGCCAAGTGGTACGAAAATCCCTGTCGAGCACGTGGCTGACTATGGCCTAGTACCCAGCCTCCCATACGGGAAATTCCATATTAATTATTGAGCGTCGACTTGCACTTCCCGGTACCGGCGAGCCATCGTGTTACTGCCGTGTTTTGCGTGTGGTCCAGAGTCCTGCGGATTTGTTTTTTAATCTCAATTTCTCGTCCGTTTTGACGTCTGATAAGGACACATTTTTTTATCTGATATGGCATCTGGAGATATGACAGAACCACAGGCCAAGAAATCCAAGATTGATGTGTGGTGAGTTCGTTCAATAAGATTTTAAAGATGTTAATGAAACCGAAAGTGACCATGAAAAGTTCTACTCTAGTCCGAGTAACTTGGACCCTTACAGTTACAATCGCCTTTTTATTTTTTGGGGGAGAGGGTCTAGAAATCTTCCATCTTCCAAAGCTGGATCTGTATGTTGCTGACTTTGTGCAGAACGGTCGTCCGAGTAACTTGGACCTGACAAGTCACCATTTTGCTTTTTTTTTTATCGAAATTTTGAATTTGGAGTACAAATTTCGATAAAAGAGGGTGACCTGTCGGGTCCAAGTTACTCGGACTAGGACGTATCTGGCAGTGACATTCTTTTATTACTTTGAACTTTCATTATCTAGTCTTGGGCTTGCTGAATACCCAGAATACATCCTGACTAGTAAAGAGTCTTGTGTTTTTGAATACATCCAAAAAGAATGATAACAATTTCAAAAATTGTAACCGTGTAATGATAAAAAATGTTGCAAACTGCTTACTGACATTTCAATCGCTAAAGTAAAAGTTAAACAGCATGTATGATACTGTATTTACTTCCACTTCAGTAAGTTACTTTGAAAAGTTTTGTCATGTCGAAATTTGTATTTGTGCAAAAAAAATGGTGTGTAGAGGCTTATTTTGTGATGATTTTAATGATTAATTATGTATGGCTGTTTACGAAATCAGGCTTAGGCTGGGGCTTAGGCTTTCAAGTTTGGTCATATTTCTCCTACCCTTTATTTCTTATTTCTTATTTATAATATCATCCAACACTGCAACAGGAAACAAAATGCCAGTTACAGGGCGGAGTTATATGAAAATTTATATTTCTATAATAATAATTAATATAAACTAATTTGATTATTTAATTTACATTGTAATACAGTAATTGAATAAATAATGCATATATCATAGAATCAACACACACTATAATTTATAACAGAAAAGATAAGTACAATGTAACAAACAAAATATACAAAAATGTTGCAAACTGCTTACTGACTAAAATTACCAAAATGCAAATCTCAAAATTTAGTGGGCCTGACGTTTTGATCCTAGCAGGACCTTCCAGCTTTCTCAAAGTCAAAGGCAGAGTGACAAGGACAAGGAAGATCTATACAAGAAGGGAGGGGGACACATAATAGGACACATATGAGCAGAAATAAAGGACAAAGAGGAAAGCCGGTAGGGTGAGATCAAAGGGAAGGGCAAGCAGTAGGGTAGGGATTAGTGTGCTGACTAAAATTACCCAAATTATAACAAAACAACAGACAGAAACGCAAACAGCACATTAATTTGCACTGTTTGAAAGAGCTGTAGTTTATATCAAGCCAACAAACCTTGAAATTTGTCCACAAATCACAACCTGTATTTTTCAAGTTTTGTCAGACGGAGACAAAGCCTAAGCCCGAGCCTGATCCATCCATCTGCTCAGAGTGGCAAATTATGCACAGAAATATCACTGTGGGTATTTACTGCATAAATTAAGTCTTAAAATTTAGTGGGCCTGACGTTTCGATCCTAGCAGGACCTTTCTCAAAGGCATAAATTAAGTCAGCGGTAATTTTTATGTCATTTATATTTCATTTTTCCAAGCTCTTTTACAGAAAAAAAGTATACAGTGTAGGCCCTAAGCTTGTGACTGTTTGAATTTAGAGTTATACAAAAAGTCTTAATTCAAAATTCAGGAACACACCAGTCCTAGTTGAAACCCTTTATTCATGCTGTGACTGTGACGTCTGTGAGTGTCTTTATTAACCTCTACCTTACAGAAATTTAAATCTAAATGGTCTAAATATCCACAAGAACTCTTGCCTAATCATGTACATATGTAGCTCTGTGAAAGTGTGTTGCCTGCAGACATTATTTTGGGTTTGAGGTTTTTTCATCATGAGATAATGATGATAAGATTTTGAAAAAGATGGCAAAGAAAACTTGGAGTGGACAGGGTCTTGAACCGGTGACCTCCCGAGATGATGCAACTCATCGATAGATCTGCATTGTCAATACCCTGCTCAGAAATAGAAAGCATGTTGTAGAGTTGTTTGTTTTTTAGAAAGGTGTGGGCCATTTGCCAAAAAAAGGCCAAGTCACTGGTTTTACCGGCTATTTGCATCCCCATTGTTCCAATGAAAATGTTACTGGTACACATTGACTAGTAGAAGAGCATAGAGCTTCAATGTTGAAGCTATACTGTTTACAAGTTTGCATATATTCATTATTGCCTACATGTACTTTGAATGACCATCCCCTAAAAATGTATATAATAGTGGCCTTGCAATCAGCTGTTGATCTAACGAATATAAAAGCTATACTATTTACATGTTTGCATATTCATTAATTGCCTACTTTGAACGAACATCCCCTAAAAAAAATTATTTATTGGCCTTGCAATCAGCTATTGACTTAATGAATATGGATGACCCATGGATTTACCATTGTGGTCTCTGATTGGGTGGAATGCACCTGCTGTGCAATGGTAGAGTCCAGGAGAAGGGCATCTTTTTTATCAACAGGTTTTATTGTGAGGGGTTTAGTAAAAAAGGAAAAAATGGACTGGCCCATGCACTATAGACTGAGTGTACTGCTAGAGTGTTGGTCTTTCTGAACTGTGTGCCAGTGTGGGCGGGTCGTAGTTACGAGTGACTTCGGTACAGGTGCAATTGTGCAGCCCCACTGGTCTTTACTTTTTTTTTCAACACCTAAGTACGATAGTGTGCAATGGCTACCTGTGGGTAAGTGCAGATGGTAAACATGTTCTTGGCATATATACCGCAAAGTAGGCCCAGTGAATATTTGAACTCCATTGAATGCACAGCTCCATGGTTGAAACTTGAATAATAATGTGCTGCCTGTACTGTAGTAAGTGGTGGGTAGCTGCATAGCAATGGGTACATGTATAATGTATGCATGTAGGAGTTGACTGTAGTGGTCACAGTTGCATGCCACAATAAACCATGCTGTAACATGTGTGTATCATAATGTTATGATGCATGTGTCTACTGTACATGGGTCTTAATTGGTTTTGGGTCTGAATGAGTGAATACCCATAATATGGAGGTCTCTGTCCATTCAAAATTATTTAGTAAAGATTTTAGTCTAAGGTAATGTTCACAACATAGGCCTAATCAATAAAGGACTTTATTTTGATTTTGATTTTAGCTCTTAATTTTACCCCAAAGCATTGAAAAATATCCATTTTCGCCCAGCCCCCAAACATTTCCCCTGCGAGCGTGTGACGTCACATACAGACCCAAAGCAGGCAAGCGTGGCGATCAAAATCCTGAGACGATACAGCGCGCTACTGCAATGCAGGGCCGACCACACATTTTGTACATGTGACGTGTCAACCTTCTGCCCTTGAGAAAGGTCCTGCCGGGATCGAAACGTCAGGCCCTCTAAATTCATGAGAAATGAATTTCGGTCATTGAAGTCAGAAAAAAAGTTTGCAACTTTTAGTTTTATTATGTGTTACTTTAGTTTGAAATATAAAGTCATGTATTTGTCAATGTAACAGGTTTTTGTTTTTTGGATTTCTTTCTTTTCCACCCTGTGTAGTGAAGGAGTCCTGTTTGGGATAGGCAACCCTTTGTTGGACATCTCAGCAAGGGTAGACAAAGATTTCCTGGACAAGTGAGTTATTAAGACTGTACTGCACCATTGCAACAAGTCACGAGTGCTGTTCCCACTGCAAAAAAAATCGAGATTTGAAAACCAGGTTTTTTGGGGGGTCGTGTCCACACAGGCCAAAAAAAATCGCGAGCAGATTGTGGTTAGCAGTTGTGGTCAAATGGTGGGTGTGTCCTTGACTAGGGTGGCCCATGCAGGGAGACCTATAAACAAGCACGGCACTTCCTGTCAGTCAGCGTGAGCGGTGCATTGTGGGATTTAAAAAAACCCGGTGCGATTCAGTGCGATTCATTGATCTTTTTTGCTAAATTTTTTGGGGCCACACTCCTGAAAAGGAGTGTCACTACAAACTTTCAACTTATTAACTTAATAGAATGCTACTCCGAAATGCATTCTCTGTTAATATTCTGCTATTTTCACATTTTTATCCGGTTAATGTTGCCCCCCAACAGGAATGAATTTGAGAATGAAAAGTGGTTGCTTAATTTTTGCCATGAATTGACCTGTAACAACTGAAGAGAAAGTTTTCCATAATGAGTACCGGTAATTCTTTTACCACAGATGTGACTGTGAACCTGCAAAATTTATTTTAAGAGGGGGGGGGGGTGGTGGTGGTGTGGAGCTTTAGGTGGCATTGTGTTCCGAAAACCCCCATATGCATTTACATTTATGTGGAAGATTATCTGTATCCTGATGAAATTGCCTTGTGCCCAGTGCATATCTAGTGCATACATGCATTTCTGTTAATCACATTAGTGTATAATCATTAAGCTAATCAGTCGTTGTGTACATATATGCTCTGCATGTACCACAGAACAGAAGGGCCATACATATTCGGGTATATACTGTACATGTACATGTACAGACAAGTACAAATCCCTATCAATACAGATATTGTGCACAGTGCATGTATAGTGTTATGTCATAGGCCGGAGGTTTTTTTTTTACCGAGTCACGATTTACCGAGTGGTGTGTTTCCACTTGACTAAACATTCTATGTAGAAGGAGAGCGATCTCCAAAATTGAATGCTTTTCCTCTTTTTCTTTTTCTTTTGTTTTTGTTTTTTGGCCTTGCCGTCCAAAAGGTATGACTTGGAGGCCAATGCCGCCATCTTGGCCGAGGAGAAGCACATGCCAATGTACGAGGAGATGATTAAGAAGTATGACGTGGAGTACATCCCTGGTGGGGCCTGCCAGAATTCTTTCAGAACAACTCAGGTAGAAACAGACCATTGGAGTTTGGAATCACATTTTTTTAATTTATTTTTTAGTCGAGTAAATACCAGAAAAACTGGCCTGGGAATATTCAGACGAGTGTCTGAATGCTTTCTTTCCCTCCTCGTTTTCCCAGTGGATCTTGGAACAGCCGGAGAGGACGACCTTCTTCGGCTGCATCGGCAACGACGACTACGGCAAGAACATGGCGCAGCGGATGGCGGATGCCCAGGTCAAGGCCTGCTATCTCATCAACGAGGAGCAGCCCACGGGTACCTGCGCCGCTGTCCTCACCGGCAACGACAGGTCAGTGACCTCTCCCACCCTCCACCCTCAACCCTCCCCCCTCCCCCCTCCATCCTCCACCATCCACCCCCTCCCCCCACCATGAACCCACCCCACCCCCACCCTGAAATCCACCCCTGGAGATATACAGTGCTCAGTTGATGGTTGAATGCTTCTGCGACTGGCGCCCCCACCCCCGGCAAACATGAGTTGACTATTTGGCAAGGTCACCAATCACCATCTAAGTTGCTAGGTAGAGGAGTTTGTAATAGCATGTATACACAAGGTCACGGGCTCAAGTCCCAGTCCAGTGAAAGTTTTCTTAGCCATTTTTCCAAAAAAAAAAGAAGAAGAAAAGATGGGGAGAAAGACGTCACTATTTTGTAAAGGAACTTGACAACTGCCACCACGGCCCAAAACTACCTAGAAAAAAAAAATGGGGAAAAGATGTGAAGGTTATGTAAAGTAACCCCAAGGCCGGGGCCCCAGTTTTCACTGCCATTTTTAATATTGTTCCAAAGTTCCCAGTGAGTTTTTCTGATTTGTCTGATTTGAAATGCAATTCAGTTTCTTTTCTTCCCCTCCTCTCCCCTCCCACCAGGTCGCTGGTTGCCAATCTGGCAGCCGCTAACCATTACAAAAAAGAGCATCTCGTCAATCCAGAAAACTGGAAGAATGTAGAGAAGGCCAAATACTACTACACCACCGTGAGTACTGACCTACATGTACACGGCCCCAGGAATCGTCTCTTAATAACCTCTAAGCAGTCTCTCTTCACGAGTCCTCCCTCGACATTTTTGGTCCTGAATGTAACGTAATACAGCTAAGAAGTAAATGCAACAAACTGTTGCAAACTGCTCACTGACTAAAATGACCTGCAATACATAAATCTCAAAAGTTTTAAGGCCTGACGTTTCGATCCTAGAAGGACCTTTCTCAAAGGCAAATGCAATACGTCAGGCCCTCTAACTTTTGAGTAACACAGCCATGATTGTTATTTTTGTTTTTCAAATTTAGCCATGGGAAAAGTCATGGAATGCATTTTTGCGGATGGTGCAGGGAACCCTTGATGATAGCATCGGGATGGCGAAACTCTCCTTTGAGTGCAACCCAGTCACCGTGCACACAGGAAAAGCTCTCCTTCCTTGTCTTGGGTGCTGCTGGGGCTTTCATTAGACAGTGTAGCTGGAAGCACTGGTCCTGATACAGTGGAACGTCGCTATATCGAACATTCCGGGATCCATGAAAATTGTTCGGTATAGCGGTCGTTCGTTATAGCAGTTGCCGCCCCACATCCACGGACGTATACGTCGGGAGCCGAAGGGCATGTTCATTATAGCCGAATGTTCGGTATATTGGCGTTCATTATAGCGACGTGCCACTGTATGAGCATTCGAAAGGCAAAACTCTTGTTCTGAGCCACACAGTCAGTACGGGGAAAGCTCTCCCATTGAGATGGATGTGTTTTTTCTTTGTGCTGTCAGGGCTCTCATTTGATGGTGTCGCTGGTAGCACCGTGATATTAGCTTTGAAAAAAGCAATAATCTTGTTGAGAGCCACACAATCAGTGCGGTGAAAGTTCTCCCATTCAGATGGATGGGTTTTTTGGGTTTTTTTTGTCTGTCAGGGCTTTCATTTGACGGTTTCGCCAGAGTCCATCCTGGCTGTTGCCAAGCACGCCCTAGAGACCAACAAGCCCTTCACCACCAACTTGTCGGCCCCCTTCATCTGCCAGTTCTTCAAGGAGCCCCAGATGTCGGTCATGCCCTACGTGGACATCCTCTTCGGCAACGAGACGGTACCTTCCTTCCTTCCACCCCAACCCAACCCCTGGGCTTTGAGATTTTGGCACCAGAAACCCGGGAGCGTTGTGCTGTGCATCCGACGGCCAGCCGATCTCAGATAGAGGCAGAGCCCCGATTCGATCAGAGTCTCGAGCATTTGGTGGAGTTGTCATTTTATGGTTATGTGACTGGGGCTGGGACCATCGAACTTGGGCTGGGTCGACTGACTATGTCCAACTGACTAAGGCTAGGTCCAACTGACTATGGCTTGGTCCAACTGACTAGGGCTTGGTCCAACTGACTAGGGCTTGGTCCAACTGACTAGGGCTTGGTCCAACTGACTAGGGCTTGGTCTAACTGACTAGGGCTTGGTCCAACTGACTAGGGCTTGGTCTAACTGACTAGGGCTTGGTCCAACTGACTAGGGCTTGGTCCAACTGACTAGGGCTTGGTCCAACTGACTAGGGCTTGGTCCAACTGACTAGGGCTTGGTCCAACTGACTAGGGCTTGGTCTAACTGACTAGGGCTTGGTTCAACTGAATAGGGCTAGGTCTGACTGACTAGGGCTAGGTCTGACTGACTAGGGCTAGGTCTGACTGACTAGGGCTTGGTCTGACTGACTAGGGCTTGGTCCAACTGACTAGGGCTAGGTCTGACTGACGGGCTAGGTCTGACTGACAAGGGCTAGGTCCAACTGACTAGGGCTTGGTCCAACTGACTAGGGCTTGGTCCAACTGACTAGGGCTAGGTCTGACTGACGGGCTAGGTCTGACTGACTAGGGCTAGGTCTGACTGACTAGGGCTAGGTCTGACTGACAAGGGCTAGGTCTAACTGACAAGGGCTAGGTCCAACTGACTAGGGCTAGGTCTGACTGACAAGGGCTAGGTCCAACTGACGACCAAAAATGCTGTTGTCCTTAGGTGAGGATCGTCTACCCTCTCTGGCAAGATCTTAAATAATGCTGTCTTGTTTTCAAAGATAACATGTTCATTAGGCTTGGGCGGTTCCAGGATTTTGGGAACCGGTTCCGGTTCCAGTTAGGAACCGCGGTTCCGAGATAGAACCGGTTCCTAAAAAACAAAGAAAAACATAAGATTTAATAAAAAACAAAAAGACCTCAGTGAGCGCGGTTTCGCAGACGCCGCCATGAGCTTGGAAGGTTCAACTACATGCGCGTCTTTTATGGCGACTTAATTTTGCTTCAATGCATTGATAAAGTATACCGAATGCTGGTTTGGCAGTCTGATTGTCATTTATGTATCAATAGGATGTATGAGACATGTTTAAAAGATTTGCTTGAATTGTTTGGCTGCTCATTTGCCCAATATTTTTAACGGAAAATACAACGCGGTTCAATAACGAAACCGTTAAACGAATGGAATCATCCAAACCCAAACTCGGGTCTTCCCATTCTTAAAAAAGGGGTGATTTGATTTCATTTCGATGGAAAAAAATAATTTCTGTAGACCGATGAATAAACCGTAGATTGATACAGATTTAGAATTGAAAACATGTTTAGATTTTACGATCCTCTATTCAAAAGCAATTCTGCATGGCATATTAAGAACAGGGAATAAAACCCTTTGAGTAAATTCACCCGTAGAAAGTGGAAGGGTCAAGCCATTACCTTTTGGTTGTTTATTGGACGCGCGCCAGCATGGTTGGCCAGGTAACATGGATAACTTCGGCAGGTACGCTACAGACAAAATGTACCACGTGGCTACTTCCCGAGTCCTCGATTCCAACGCCTGCAGTCCCCGATTCAAACACCAGCAATCGCTGGAGCCGACAGCTAGCGCAAATAGCCGTGTCGGTCCCAAATCCCACGCAAAACTCGGACCCAACACTGTCCCATATCCCGAGCAATACCCGAGCCCCGCGCGGTCCCGAATCCTGAGCAATACCCGAGCCCCACGCAGTCCAGAATCCCGAGCAACACCGGGGCCCCACGTACGCGATCCCGAGCCCCACGCGGTCCCGAATCCCGTGCAAGACCATAGCCCCACGCGGTCCCGAATCCCGTGCAACACCATAGCCCCACGCCGTCCCGAATCCCGTGCAACATCATAGCCCCACGCCGTCCCGAATCCCATACAATACCCCGAGACGCACGTGGTCCCGAATCCCACGCAATACCCCGAGACGCACGTGGTCCCGAATCCCACGCAATACCCCGAGATGCACGTGGTCCCGAATCCCACGCAAAACTCGAACCCA
Source organism: Luidia sarsii (assembly GCA_949987565.1). Classification (NCBI taxonomy): domain Eukaryota; kingdom Metazoa; phylum Echinodermata; class Asteroidea; order Paxillosida; family Luidiidae; genus Luidia; species Luidia sarsii. Next base: position 8,789,695 of record OX465118.1, read on the forward strand.
ACACTGTCCCGAATCCCGTGCAATACACGAATCCCACCCCACACAACGCTGTACCGAATCCGCTCCCATGCAACACACGAACCCCACCCCACACAACGCGGCGCGCCGTACCGAATCCTCTGCCATAGCAATACACGAACCCACCCCACACAACGCTGTACAGAATCCGCTGCCATGCATGCAATACACGAACCCCAACCCACCCCACGCCGTACCGAGTCCGCTCCCATGCAATACACGAACCCCACCCCACACAACGTCGTACCGAATCCGCTCCCATGCAATACACGAACCCCACCCCACACAACGCTGTACCGAATCCGCTCCCATGCAATACACGAACCCCACCCCACACAACGCCGTACCGAATCCGCTGCCATAGCAATACACGAACCCCACCCCACACAACGCTGTACCGAATCCGCTGCCATAGCAATACACGAACCCCACCCCACGCCACGCCGTACCGAAACTCCATTCCTGGGACACCTCCCGAGCCAATTACCCGGTTCCAAACTTGGGACCGGTCCCAATCCTGGGACACCTCCCGAGCCAAATACCCGGTTCCAAAGCTGGGACACCTCCCGAGCCAAATACCCGGTTCCAAAGCTGGGACACTTCCCGAGCCAAATACCCGGTTCCAAAGCTGGGACACTTCCCGAGCCAAATACCCGGTTCCAAATCTGGTACCTCCCCCCCGCGAAGGAACCGGGTCCGAGTCCAATGCAATCGTGCAATAGCCGAGTCCTACGCTGGAGCCGCGCGAGTCCGGCCGTATGTACGTGCAGAACAATGTAAGAACACAAGTAACAAGACGAGATAAATATATATCTGCCTAGGGAGCCAAGTGAACCCGTCACAACCATGTGGTCTGTAAAAGAATCGCGTGATTGGGCATTGGTAGCCGATGAAATACTGATGAAATCACACATGCTTGGGAGCCCTACTCAGACTTGCACCACACGGCAACACAAGTACAGTGCGTGTAGGCTGTAGTACAATGTATGCGTACAGAATTATCCACGATCGAATGGGGTCATTTAATGCGTTGCTTATTGCTGCCACGTGCAGTACCACAGTAGCAGCCTGCGTTCGATTGTTGTGAATTTACAGGCATACAAAGTAAATTGTACATGTACATGTGTCATGCACCCATTGCACTGTGCATGTACAAACCAACATTGCATAAGTTATCCATGGTTGGGGCCAGGCCATTGCGTGACTGCGTGTTCGCTAAATGTGCGCTGGGCCGCGCTGGCCACAGAGTTTGGAACCGGTTCCTCTGAAGCGGGAACCGTCCAAAGCGGGTACCCGGTTCCAAAAAAAAGCGGAACCACGGTTCCGGTTCCCATTTTGGAACCGCGGTTCCACTTGGAACCGGGAGAACCGCCCAAGCTTAATGTTCATCTTCTTTCTGTGATGTTCCCTCTTTATTCTTTTTATTCTTTGCTGTAGGAATTTGCTGCTTTTGCCAAGGAGCAAAATTTTGAGGTAAGTTAGTCAAGCATTTAGACAAAATGAAGGAGCATTTAAGCATTATCTGCATACACTCAATCAATTAATCCTCAATCCAGTAAATCATTTGCCCATATACTGCTGTATATCTCTCGGAATGACACCCCCCCCCCCCATTTTAAGGAATCGGGTATGCAAATTGTAGAAAACATGATTTGGAATAATATACAAAAATGTTGCAAATTGCTCACTCTCCAAAAACAGGAGGTCTGACAATTCAGCCCTAGCTGGACCCTACTCAAACACAGAATCATCTTAATTTTCAAACTTTTTTGTTTTCTAAATTGAAACATTGGCAAAGAAAACTTTGACTGGACCTGGACTTGAACCCGAGACCTCTGGATTAACGTACCAGTGGTCTTCCATCGGAGCTATCCAGCCATTAGATGGTGGCCTTACCTACAGTAATAGTCAACTAGTCTTTGCCGGGATGGGGCGCCAGTCAGGAGCAATTCAACTGCCGTATATCTCTAGGGATCACACCCCAGGCTTTCATTCAGATGCAAACAACCAATTGTTGTAAACCTGACTACAGCAGCTCGGGGATCACACAAAGTGGATGCAACTTTTTTTTTCAATTCAAGTCAATCAAACAAAGGAAAAACCGACTTGGAACTTTTTAAACAAATTTCAAAAATTGGCGAAGAAAACTTTGACTGGACTCTGACTTGAACCATTTTTTTATTCTTCCAAAAATAAATTCTACGGAATTTCAGACGAAGAACCTTGAAGAGGTCGCCCTGAAGGCAGCCGCCCTGGAGAAGAAGAACTCAGAGCGCCCTCGCATGGTCATCATCACTCAGGGATGCGAGGACACCATTGTTGCTCAAGGTATGTATAGACCTTTCTTTTGTTTACAAACATTGACTGGAAACCCACGCATGCGCACTCTTTGGTTGGCAAGATTTCCGGATTATCATCACTACGTACGGTAGGAGACACCCGGTGCTGTCTGATAGTGACCAAATTACCGAAGATCATTCCTATGTTCCAGTTTCAAAGGGGAAAAATTTGACATCCTCTTATGCCAACAAACTAGACAGATTGTCAAGAGAAGGATATAATAACAAACCGATGGTTGAATTTCAGAATGGAACAAGACGCTGATTTGTACAGTAGGCCTATGGGCCTAGGATTCAAGGAATTGGCAAAATTTTCGAAAACATCTCTACAGATGAAATACGGCCCTAAGCATTATGCTTGATGCAAGTTGCAATAATAGGAATAGCCAATAGCGAAGCCAGTTGTATAGGGCTCCAGCACTCACAACTCCAGCAATCACAACCCTGTTCCCAATGAGACTCTGAGGGAAAGTGGTTATGCGCGCTTGCTTCAGTGCCCTGTTTTCTTTTACACCGACCGTCCATGCCCAAGTCCATGCCTAAGTCCCACAGTTCAATTCGAATCGCCACTATGTTTGTATAACGAAAAGGAAAAAGCTAGGCGGGCCTGACGTTTCGAATCCTAGCGGGACCTTTCTCCAAGGCTGAATCGTGGAAAGGTCTTACTAGGAGGACCCTCATTGAACTTGCAAGCAATCACACAAAAACCCATAGGGCCCATTTTTCCGCTTAAATGCAGGGCCATCGGTCACTTCGTGAGGCCATCGGTCGTAATTTAATGTACGCCGCATCATAAGGCTCTGTGAAATCCACCCCTTCTAGGATACAAATGCCAGGCCCTACAAAATAATTTGTAAAATAAAATAAAAAATCTGTGCATTTTTTTTTTTTTTTCCACGTTCAGATGGCAAGATCACCAAATATCCAGTGACTGCCCTTGAAGCGAAAGATATTGTGGACACTAACGGAGCTGGGGATGCCTTTGTTGGAGGTGAGTCACGCAAACTTTCCAGAATTATTTGTATTTATTTTTAATTTATTTTTTAAATCAAACTAATGAGGAAAACTTACTGAAAACTTTGAACAATTGTTTCAAAAAAAAATATAAAAAAATCAATAAAACAATTTCCCGCAAAAATGTCAGAACTATGTTTGTTCGATTGAAGAATCTGTGTGGTTTGTAACTTACAGTATGTATTTATAGATGTTATATGATGTTTGTGTTGGGGAGAGGGTAATTCAATGAGGGTTTGACCTACTCTATGTACACTGGACGTACCAGTAGGGCAAACCCTCATTGATTTGAAGTATTTACTTCTTGTCCAAAACAAGAGTATTGTATCTTGAATCATCCGACACATTTATGGACTGTTTTTCCCCTTTTTTTGTGACTCAGGATTCCTGGCACAGTTGGTTCAAGGGAAGGATATCCCTGAATGTGTGAGGTGTGCCCATTACTCCGCCAACTACATCATCCAACGCTCGGGAATGACATTCAATAGCAAGGCCAACTTCCAGTAGCGTCCACCAATGTCTGATGTCTCCCTTACACTGATTCCACATCATTTAGAATGAATAGCTTCTTTTTTTCCTTTTCTTTTAAGGAAAGGGATGATTCTATTTGTATTTTATTTTTCCCCTTTGTTTATTATATGTCAAAGACATGAAGGGAAAAACGATTGTAAACCTCGCTACAGCAGCTCGGGGATCACACAAAGTAGATGCAGCTTTTTTTTTCTTCAATTCAAGTGAAACAAACAACGGAAAAACTGACTGGGAACTTTTGAACAAATTGAAAAAGTTGGCACAGATAACTTTGACTGGACTGGGACTTGAACCCGAGACCTCGTTGTGCATACCAGCCCTCTCACCGTTTGCCATTTTTCGCAATTTTAGTGATGGCATATTATTCAATTGGGAATCCAGAATTAGCACTGCCAGCAAAGTAGTTCACGAATGATACAGCTGCATTGGGTTAGGTTTGATTTTTGTTGGAGTTACTCTTACTCTCACCTCTTTCAAATCCATTAGTGCATATTTAGCCTTTCCTTTTTCATATACCAATTTTAATGGCGGCCAAAGGGAACTCAGTGTGGCCCCAGACCCCCAAGAGGCCTTGAATTTTGGCCTTGATCTTGGAAAAGTTGAATGTGGCCCATTGTAGAGCTGATTCAATTATTGTAGTGATGTTTCTTTACTTTCCAGTGGCGTTTCTGGAGAAAAAAATTGGAAGAAAAATAAAATTGGCAAAGAAAACTTTGACTGGACTGTGACTTGAACCCGAGACCTCTGGTTTTGCTTACTAGCGCTCTTACCATCCCAGCTATTCAGCCCTTAGTTGGCAGTCACTCCCAAATAGTCTGCCAATTTTGTTTTTCCTTGATTTGTTTGGAATTTTTTCTGTTATATTGCACTGCCAGGATTGCAGCTCAGCTTTTCTTCCATTTTTAAGAGGGAACTTTCTTTTCCATTGTGAAATTTTGGAAAGGTGTCTCTATCTTGATGTTAAAATACATTATCCTCCCCCCACCACCACAAACTGTCAGTTACCAACAGTTGCATTTGAAAAGAAATGCAAAGTCACATTCTGGATGAACTCGTTCAATTCATAGGCCCTTCAATTCATAGGATTAGGCTCGAACTCGGGCTTCGTCTCGGTCTGCTAAAAACCTGAAAATAAAGGTTGTGACGTGTCGGCAAATTTGAAGGCTTGCTGGCCTGTTAAGCACTGGCCTGTTCACCAAGAAACTGGGGATAGATAGCTTGTTTTCTAAATGCCTTTGGCATTGTAACGGGTTATGAGAAATGTGACCGAAGCCTAAGCCCAAGCCTAAGCCTTCATTTCATACGCGGCAATAGTCAATGGTTTAAAAGTTACGCCACTTACTGTATTTTTGAAAGGTTGAGGGTCATTACAATTGGGTTTGGGGTCAGCCATGCAAAGAATTTAAGAAAAGGAGACTGGTTTGCTCTTTGTACTTTTTTTTTATTTCGGACAAAATGCGGTATTTTTGTCCAAGGAGCAGTAAATATGGCAACCAATTATTTCCCTGTGATAAAATTTGATAGTAAAGCTTCTGAAATGTTTTTAATTTAAAAACTCCCTGGGAGTAGATGAGATCGACAACATAAAAAGGATATAATTTCCTTTGCTCTGAGTTTAATAAAAAGGAGATCTTTAAATAAATGAAATCTAGATGCTAACGCAGGTTTTGAAGGAGTTTTTTAATGCGATTGTTTTGAGTGAAAGGGTGGGTAGACGGGTTGCCATGTTGGAGGAAAAGTGAATTGAAGCAACACAAAATACTTGCTGGAGATAAATACTGCATCAGTTTTTGAAAAGCACAACTATAGGGCCTAGCATTGCTGTTTTTATTTCTTTCAAAGTAAAATTATCTGCATTACAATTTACCAAACTTATTGTAACCAGAATCAATTGCAAGTGATAGTGATGCACAGAAACCATACGGCCTATCACAACTTGAGTTACGATGCATCGTATGGCTTTGTGAAATCTATCCCTATACTAGCCAAAATAATGTCCTCAATCAACTGAAAAAGCCCCTCTGTATAAATCCCCAAATTGGGATCTCCCAAAAGGGACCTCCCGTTAAGTGAAGAAAATTAAATAAATATAATCGACTTTAATTAGTAATCATTAAAAAATCTCACTTTTCCTCAGTAATTATATTTAATCACGGATGTAGAAGTTCCTGAAAATCGCCTATTTTAAGATAAGCTTTGTGCTTTAGTGATCTTTATTCATGAACTTTTCAATTATTATGGACTGCCAAAAATCAGTGAATAATTGTGATTTAGTGGTTCAGGGTCGACCAATTATCAACATTTTTGTATGCGAGTCGGGATTTTCCTATCAACACCCGTTAGGTACGTGCGCGTGACTCGACGAATTCAACGTCCCTTTCTTATGTGGGGCGCCCTCATAAAGAGAATGCTACGATTATGCCATTTAATTGCCAGTGGGGTAAATTCCGCAAAATAGTGTTTGTGGCTTGAGAATGGCGAGTAAATTATATTCCTGGAAATTGGCTCTTTCGGATGAGATGGATGTTCAAGGCAGTATGCTCAATGAAGACTGCCGCACTGAAATTTACACTTGGAGCAGAATAAGGAATTGGAGAAAGCACTGGCGTTTGTTTGATTTTTTCTTTAATTTGAAATGAGCAGCGTGCAAGGCACAATGTTCTATAATGTAACGTAGACGCAGATTTCTCCCGAATATGCAATAAACCAATCAAATCATGTTTTGGTCCGCGATTGTCCAATCATATTGCGTAATACAAAAGATGTAGGCGTACGTTGGATCATCCATGACCCGATTAGGTTGGAAGAACTTTACCAAGAGTAATCCAATTTACGATAAATTATACCGGTAAGTCTTCCATTACAATATTCTAAACGGTAATATTGATATTCTAACGCTTTTTAAAAAGGGAAATTGGATGTAGATACACCAACTGTGCCAACTGACTAGATTAAAATTTCATAATTGTGTTGACATGGCCCAAATTCTCCTTACCCGATCTGTTATTCGTGCAGTAAGTTTGCAAGCAGTGGCGTATAGCCAAATTACCCATATCGACAAAAGTTACAAGGGGCGATTGATCAATTTTCTGTCGTTTTCATGCCTGAGTGCAAAAATTATCACTTCTTCGAATAACAATTCAAAATTCGCTTTATTTGGATCCGACCATGCAAATATGACACGATTTGATGTAAGATGGCGACGGTTATTGAGCTTGGATTTGGAGCCTTCTGTCAGCGATTCAGTCGCCTGCCGTAAGTTGTCACACTGAATACCAAAAAGACGTCATGCACGTCGTACGTGTGCACGTAACCCCGAGTGCAATTTATTATTTTTATCGAACCGAGCCAAACATTGCTTTGTTTTTTTGATAAGTGGGGGTTATCCAGGGGATACCTTTGTGGCTTGGGGCCGTTGTACACTTAAATGGGGTGGCCGAAGGCACGCCAGCAGGGTGGGAAAGACCTTCAGTTGATGTATTTGGCCTAGTCCGAGTAACTTGGACCCTTACAATCGCCCTTTTTAAAAAAATGAGGGAGTCGGGCGATAGTACTAGTAAGTAGTAGGGTCCCAGGAATCCTGCTCGGAAATCCTGTAAGTAACTATGTGTTCAACTCCATGAAAACCCCCAGATTTTACCCCGAAAATACCCGTGAAACCGTCCCACGCACCCATCTTTGGATAAAGTGAGAATCACCGTTTTCAATACTGGTCATTTGTTTGACTCACGTTTGGGGAAAAAAGGAGAAATTTCCCCTCAGGTGATCAGACCAAAAAATGGCCAAACATCATGTGTGGCAATGAATGGGGGCTACCATGCACGCACGTCCCCAATCATTGACCATGCACTGACCGAGTTATGGCAACGGGGAAACTGGAATGAGAAGTGCTGTCAGTGTATCGATTTGACCATTTTTTCAGAAGGCCTGGTAATCGTAAGAGCTTTTGATTACATCAGATTTGCTTTAGAAATCGACCGTGAAGGGCATTTTGCTGTTGTGTAGTTAGAAAGGCTAGTTCGCAACTAGTGAAGCGGCTTACTGTGTTGAACTTGAACAATTCATTGCATTCCTGAATTGCTGACATGTCATTACTGCCAGGTGCACTGCATTGAAGAATACTTCAAAATGCATTCTAGAGAGCTTTATTGCCTCGTTTACCATCCAGGCATTATATTGAATGTGCTCTGATGAGAGTTCTCTCATTTGTTTCTCATGCTCAATTATTTATATGACCACAGACCTCAACACATGATTAATCTGCGATGGTGCATGCATTGTCAGCCATGTTCTTGGCAACCACGGGTTGGGAAAATGGGCATACATCACGCGGCCAGCATTATCGATATATGGCTGTGTATCAACTATCATTCATGATGAACCAAGGAAAGGGGTTGAAAACTTGACGACTGCATGAATATTTATAGGTGTTGCTTGGCAAAACATGGACATGATTGTTAATCAGATGAGGTTAATGTACGTGTACACAAGTCGAGCCTTATCTGACATTCTGTACACAGAGTACATGTAATTGACAAATTCAATTGAACGATACATCTGTGAGAGAGTCGAGAGGGAAGTTTGTATTTCATACAGGAAATGTTGACGGATAGACTCCGCGATTTTGTTTTTTTAAAACTTGCGGTTCGAGGCTTCTAGTTTTAATAGAACAGCGTATATATGGAAATTCAAATATTGTACCGAGCTGCATTACTTATGGACTGAATCATATATCGGCTTTATTGTAGTGAAGCGTAAGTTAGTCGTATAACTTAAAATGCCACACATTGAACTTTGGAATGTAACAATTTCTCGTCAAACTCAAGAGGTTCCTGGCACTTGTGTTGATGATTACTGTTGCTCACTTTCAGGGGCATTCCACTGCAGTGCGCTGCACTTTCATCGAAGACTGTAGTTGTGCAGTCGTGGGTTGGATCAGAGCAAAGTCCATTGCTAGGGTTGGAGGAAGGCATGGGTTTGATTTGCTTCCTTGTCAAAAAGACCTCAGTACATTTCCATGAGTGTTGTCAATATCAGCCGGCCATTGAAATGTGTTGCAATTTCGCCAGAACCTTTTCGTGGGAAGTCTGCATCTCTCTGACCTTGGCAATGAGGTTACTGTCTCTCTGAGTCTTGTATTTTTCTGCTACTCAAATGGCAGGTAAAACTAATAGTGCAAGTGCTGAGGCGGACTAGCAGGAGTCTGGTCCCTTTGTTTTCGTGCGCACTGCATGTGTGCCGGTCAGGGGACATGACCAAAAACAGTCAGGCATTTCTGGGCTGACTTTCCACACCTGTTGTGAAGTTCACCAGTGTACATGCTCACTTGTGGTTTGCCTTTGTCTATTTCTGCGGTAACATTGGATATATTGGGGGATTTTTTTTTCCTGTTCAAGTGCTTTTGTTAAGAGGTGTACTTGTACTTGTACACAACCACAGTACATGCACCTGGTATTACACATGGCAATGTAAAACATGCTCGTTAAAGTTTGCATGGCGAATGGCTGGGTTTGCTGGTCTTAGGTTTGAAGCTTTAAGTAATATTAATGGGTTTTTTGTAAGTCTATAACTTGTCTGATTAGTGTATGCCGCTAACAAGTCGGCGTGAAGACTGCACCTTGCTGTAGCAGTAGATAAAAGCCTACCGTTGCTCATTTTGTGTGCGTTCTGTGGTGGAAGCCAGCCTGTATTAATCCATTTGACGCTGTGTGAATCTATGACCACCATAGAGTGGTGGCACATTTGCATGGAGCACCTGTACACTGTGCCATTTTGCAATACTTAATTATAATGCATCTTTGTGATTGCTCTATGTCCGTGATAATCAGGGGATGATGATTCATCATGTTGCAATAATTGGAAATATTTACATGATGAAATTTGGATTGGTTTGTAATTGTTTTGATTTACGTGTTGATCCAATACCTCGACATCTATTTCTGTTCAAAATATGGCGGCCGCAGAAGGTTTGGTAGTCGAACATCAATTCGGTGTGGACATTTCAGGCGCATGAATTGTTGATTTGAAAATTCATTCAATTTGTCTGTACTATGTATTTGCTCACTATTTCTAACTTAGTGATACTATCGTTCTGTACGTGGTTGAACTTTGCTACTAGTGTTTAATCACGGGAGAAATTAATCACTTGACTGACACTTTCCATTTTGTTTTCCGTTTCAGAACAGTGTTGAAGATAGTCAGCATAATTGACTGTCCCGATCGTATGGAATAGTTTAAAAGGTAAATCAGGTCAGGTTTTTTGTTTGTATGGCCGGGAATTGATACAGTAGATAGATAGTAGATACAGTCGCGATGTCAGATGTTTTGATATGCTGCTTCAGTTTGTACAGGACAAAGCAGAAGCCTCCCAATCAGTGTACCTTTTTTTTCCGCAACTCCTGTATTTAGAAATCTTAGCCATGAATCAACAGTGGAATGGGAGGTTCGCAAGTCGCAACTGACTATATGAGAAGCAATAATGAATGCTTGGTGGTCCTGACATTTTGATCCTGTTGGGACTTTTTTTCAGGGCAGGATTTTGTGGCATCCTTCCATACCGCGTTGTAACCATGACAGCAGAGCAGGCTGTTTGGTCACTTATCCTGGCATCTCCTTTCGTCTGATTTTTTTTTTTTTTTTTTTTTAATGGAAGGGGGCAAATTACAACCCCTCCAAATGTCATGCACGGGGTTCGGGTCCCGTGCGCTGTATTCAACGCTGCCATTAGTGGTAATGATATGGCTCATCCCAGAGGCTTATGTAATTGCCCGATTGCTTTTAGCTCTCTGCCAACTGCTGAGCTTCTGAATAAGAATTTCAGATTTGGCTGGTAATGTATTGTTTGTTTTGCTTAATGTTCAGACAATCTGCGGGCATGTGCGCTGAGATTCTAATGTGACCGTCTTGTCTTCCTTGCCCGATCCCAGGTTTGCCTTTTGACTTTGCGACGGGTCCGCCGTCATTAGTGAACTGCGGTGAGAAGGACAAGGATCTAACAAGTGTGCTGAGCCTTAAGGGCAAGCAGTCAGCTGAGGAAGTAGCAGGCTGGCCTGACGCCCTTGCACGGAGTGTGTTCATTTTGTTAGGCTGCAGTTTGAGAGAAGCCCCTCACAATTCCGAAGGGAACAAGAAATGTGATTAATTCTTTTTTAAATTTTTTTTTTTTTTTGAGACAACACTTCTTTTTTTTCACGGTGACGAGCTATGCACGAGCAGCGTTACTCCATGTGACCGTTGGGCAATAATGATGAAGGACAGCGACTCTTGCCTCCCCAATCCCAAGTACACGCAGTGGATTCTGGAAGCCATCTCCAAGATCAAGAAGCAAAAGCAGCGGCCGTCGCACGATCGCATCTGCCATGTTGTCCACGCCCACCGGGGACTGAGCAAGGCCGTTGTGCACGAACAGCTGGACCTCGGCGTCAAGGATGGCAACATTGCCCGGGTGATCAACAAAGGTGTGGCCTCGTACCGTGATGGGGACCTGGTGAGCAGCATGAGAAAGCGCGGCCCCGGGGCCGCTACCGCCACCGCGGCCGCCACGGCCGGCAAGAACGCGAACATGTTGAAGCTGATGCAGGACGCCATCGTGAGTCTGGGCAACAGCGGTGCCACGCTGAAGAGCATTGAGCGCTACATTCGGCAGTCGCACGCAGACATTGACCCGAGCGAGTTGACGTCCCAAATCCGGCTCGCCGCTAAGAAGGGGGCGGGCAGCGGCAAACTCTTGAAGGACGGCCGCATTTATAAAGTGCCGAAATCGGCTGTCGGGGGAAGCACACGCTCCAAGGATTCGGCGAGCAGCAGTGTGACATTGAACTCAAAGGTAAGGCGAGGTCAGCTCGGGCATCAGCAACAAAAAGTGCTGTTTGGCACGAGTGTGCCCAAGGGCAGTTTAGTGATGGAGTATGCCCAAGGGCAGTTTGGTGATGGAGTGTGCCCAAGGGCAGTTTGGTGATGGAGTGTGCCCAAGGGCAGTTTGGTGATGGAGTGTGCCCAAGGGCAGTTTGGTGATGGAGTGTGCCCAAGGGAAGTTTGGGTGATGGGATGTGTCCAAGGGCAGTTTGGTGGTGGGGTGTGCCCAAGGACATTTTGGGCAATAGGTGTGCTCAAGGGCTGTTTGGGCGATGGGTGTGCCCAAGTGCATTTTGGGCGATGGGTGTGCTCTAGGGCTGTTTGGGCGATGGGTGTGCCCAAGGGCAGTTTCAGTTTGGGTGATAGATGCGCCCAAGGGCAGTTTGATGGTGAGGTGTGCCAAAGGGCAGTTTGGTAATGGAGTGTGCCCAAGGGAAGTTTGGGTGACTGGTGTGCCCAAGGGCAGTTTCAGTTTGGGTGATGGGTGTGCCCAAGGGCAGTTTGGGTGATGGGGTGTGCCCAAGGGCAATTTGGGTGACGGGGTATGCCCAAGGACAGTTTGGGTGATGGGTTACGCCCAAGGGCAGTTTGGATGATGGGGTATGCCCAAGGGCAGTTTGGGTGATGGGTTATGCCCAAGGGCAGTTTGGGTGATGGGGTGTGCCCAAGGGCAGTTTGGGTGATGGGTTATGCCCAAGGGCAGTTTGGGTGATGGGGTATGCCCAAGGGCAGTTTGTTGACTGGGGTTGAACAAGGGCAGTTTGCGTGATAAGAGTTCCCAAGGGCAATTTAGTTGTGACTGGGTGTGCCAAAGGGCAGTTTTGTGACTCGCTGTGCCCATGGGCAGTTTGTTGATTGGGTTTGCCCAAGGGCACCTTTGTGATGGGGCGTGTACAATTCAAATTTTACGGGAAAATGTGTACAAGGTCTGTGTGGTCATGAGGTGCATATGTTCAAAGACAGTTTGGGGATAGAATGTCTAAAAATTGTTTGAATTGGAAATAAATATCAATGCCCCCACCAGAAAAAAGGTTGGTAGAAAATTTGACATGATACACGAGGCCCCCCCCCCCAAATCAAAAGGTAGTGAATTATCGATGATGTATTGTATTGTATGGTAAATTCTAATGTTCAACAAAAGTCTCAGCATTTACTGTCACAGCCGAGTGAATTACATTCAAGGATGAAAGTGGGGTGTGTTATTTGTGTGTGGCATGTGCATGTGTACATGGAGTGCTTATACAAATAAGATTAGAGGGGCTTTTACAAATGTTACTGGTATCCCAGTCCCAGTACAGTTCCTGGGGTCCTATTCAACTAGCGCTTACTTTCAGCGTCCATTGCTTTCTCCGGAAAGCAAGTCGGTTACGCTATACCAGGAACCTCACTCAAGGGCCGTTCCCACTGTCACGATTTGAATCGGGATTGAAAAACCGGGGAGTTTTTTGCTCGCATTCACAAAGGCCTAAAAATGCGATCCGATTGGGGTTAGCAGTTGTGGTCAAATGGTGCATGTAGGTGTGTACTTGAGGGTGGCCTGTGCCGGGAGACACATAAACAAGCGTAGCACTTGCGAGCGGTGCATTATGGAATAAAAAAATATGGTCCGAATCAGCAGTGTTTCCACACACATCACATCGCAAATAAACGTGATTATTTGGAAATGTCTCACCAGTACTATTAATTAGTGGAGTACGAATTGCGATTCATTGTTGTGGACATGTACACTAAAAAAAAGTAGAGTGTGAATACTGGATCACGAAATAGATCTGTTAATTTGGGACAGTGCAATTGGCCCTTCAGTGAGTTTGGGATACAAGTACAAGATAAATATTATGAGTGTAACCTTGTCGGTGTTTATTGTTTCCTGAAGTATATACTCAAGGAAGTTTCATAATAGGTTTATATCTGGGTTTTGTTTTACCTTGGGGAATCAGGCTATCTACATGTAGGAATAGTGCATGAACCCTGTTTTGAAGAAAAAAAACCGAACCAATGTGGTTTTGCCCGAGTGGGTTAAAACCAGGGTTTATTTTGGACATCGGAGAAAAAACATTGATATAAACCATATCAGTGTTTACTATGTGCAGTGTGATCGGGTGCTCCAAGAAATGTACCGTAGGTGTGATGTTAATTGTCTGAGGAAGGGGTGGGTCTATTTGAGATGCAAGTGCCTGCACTCAGTCCACTGTGTGTTGATTTGTGATTCACTCACTGATCCCTCCCAGGTCTGTCCTCCTGCAATCTACACAGTAATCCCCAAACATTTTGGGTTTGTGGTTGCCTGATCACCCCTGTGACCTTGGAAGCCCCCCCCCTCCCCCCCCTTTGGCTCTTGTCTTGGGCAACACAGCAACCACAAAATGGCTTCCGAATATTCACCTGGGCCGCTATTATTAGATTTTGTGTGCTTGTGCCTTGTACATTATAGTACATGTAGGCTCTGTGTGTATTCTTGTGTGTCTGTGTTTGTGTGTACAGTATTTGTGTGGTTAAGGGGGCCTCCAGTAGTAAATATTAAAAACCACAGTGGGTGTCTGGCAGGGAGGGGACTAGGAGTAGGAGGTGTAAAGTTTTATCAGACTCCTGAGTGCCCAAGAGTTTGGAATGCAACAGTTAGTCTGTATATTCGCAGCAATACAAACGTAGAGTGGGGTTTTTAGTGTCACTAAACTCCGTGACTGAGGGTTTCTTTAGAGTTGAAACTTTTGTCCAGAGAAGTTGGACAATTGTCAGTTTTTGAGGATGCTGTAGCCGCTGTACACTGTACTGTTGTCTAGGTAGATTCCAGTGCACAAACAGCAGTATCCTATAGCCCCAAGTCCAATAACCCTCCAGTATTTTTAGAATTTTCATCTAAGACCACTTATATGATGCAATGCACATTCATATAAAATCCACAGACGAGAAAACTTTGTTGCCCCCCCCCCCAAAAAAAACCCCACAAATGTTTGTTGACCATCTTTAGTAGACTTTGCTAGTAGACTAGTGCTCTTGTTCACAATGGCATGAACATTTGTGACCCGGCACAGCATAAAGAGGAATAACCCCACTTTTGAGATTTTGAGATTTTCTAATGATGTGAAAGAGTATACCATTAGCTTTCACTTCAGGCGTTGTTTACTCAAAAAGTGTTTTGGTGGGATATTCCTTATGTCGTTGTGCCGGGTCACATTTATTGATTTGATGCATTACATGAACATGAACTTGCTTTGTCAACCATTCCAGAAGTGAATCATTTAAAATACTAATCCATGCTGGCTAATATATCAAATTATCTATGGTTGAAAAAAACTCAGCTGCTATAAAAAAAAAAACATTCAAAGGGGGTCCAAATTATTTTTGTTTAACAAACTTTTTGTGTACATGTACATGTGGGATATTCCGAATTTGTTCTGATTTCGCTCTCAAAAGTCTGATCTATTTGTTGGATGGCTCATGCTCGCATATCTCACGATACTATAATTTGCGCATGGATGTGTTATGGAAACCTGCATGGTATAAATGATTGTCATGGAATAACGAAACATGTCATTATTTTTGTAAAGGCACAGCACTTCGTGTTACGATGAAAACAAGACTTTTCATCCAAGTCTTGCCCAATTTGGGGGTTTTTGTATCGACTGAGGTCAAGTCAGTCTGACAGTTCCTGCTCCAGTCCTGGTGCTATTTTGAATGCCCAATGCTTGCACATGTGCTGGCCATCTGTGCCTAATGAACTTCCTGCCCCCTGGGCGAGAGGTTGAACTGACCAGGTCAGTTGCCCCATTCCATGGTCTTTCTCTCTCCCCCCTCCCCCTCCCCCCTCCCCCCAGCTCCCTTCAGTCTCAAGGTCACCCACTTCCCATTCCACCTCTTGGGGTTGGTACCAATGGACCTGAGTGGGTGCAAATGTGACAGATGACCTCCTTCAAAATGCACATTCACCCCCCCCCCCTGAAGGAGTCCTGCTCCCTTTAGGGACTTGTGGGCATACCTGTGACCCTCTGGCTGTACAAATTTGGACAAATTTGGGCAGGGATCTGCCTGCCTGCCTTAAAAAAAATCACCAGACCATAGAAATGCCAACACCCAGAACCCCATAGACAATTTTGGAAATTTAAATTTTGATGGCTTGTGACATGCCCAGGCTACGCCGCTACGGGCAGTTAATTTTCAATGGGGGAGCTTATGACTTACAGTTACATGTGTGTACACCACGTAAATCAATTGCAAGTGAATGGCTGGAGCGCATTGTGTATTTTTTTTTTTTTATGCGCAGATGCTGGACTTTTCCCGCAACAAAGACATTCCCTATACTTGCCCTTTTTGCTGTTGAGTGATGTGTTGTGGAGTCGCACTGGCGGGCCCCACGTACTACCATTGCAGCACAGACCCCCAAAACAATTAGCTTTAAATGTCCACGCAAATGAGCAACCAGACTCGGGTCTTACTAGTGTTGTTGGATTTGGCATGGCATCATCAACTGTACATTTGAGGCAATGTTGTTTTTGGTGTTTTCATTGTTATGTTTTTGTTTTGTATAGCACCAAAAGGCAGCATGTACATTGTACATGTACCCGGACATTTCAATCAATTTTTTAATCCATTGCGTGCACATGCAAGACCATCTGATTCCTGGACAGCAATTACTTCATATTGCGCTCAGTCGATAATGTCCACAGAGGTTTTTTTTTTTTTTTTCTTGTCTGATTTTCAACTATTGAGGAGCACTTCTCAGATGGTCTTCAGACCGCTTGCACTTTTTTTCCGTCTTACAAGGAGGGCGTTCACTCTCTCAGTCTCGAGTTTAGAAGAAAGAACATCCGCCGGAAAAAGAGAAAAAAAAAAGAATTAAGGAAGAGGAAAAAATTAAGAAGTGAAAAAAAGTCAGGACCAGATCATTTGGTTTATCATTGCCGGTCCTCCTCTCCCTCTCCCCCCTCTTCCACTAATAAATTGCATGTCTTTCAAAGTGTGGTTCTGTCTGGGTACTGTGGGAGTGGTCTTAATGCTGTTCCTACCCCAGTGTTAGGTTTCAGTGTGCCAGTGTTGTTTGGAAATTAGAATATTGGTTGATGAAATAGCGTGGAAAAATATAGGCTCAGGCCGTGGCGGTAACCCGATACTGTTCTTTTTCTCTCCCTCTCACCTCCTTTCTCCCTCTTTTTTTTGTTGTTGTTCCTGAGCCACATG
Organism: Luidia sarsii; assembly: GCA_949987565.1. Taxonomy (NCBI): domain Eukaryota; kingdom Metazoa; phylum Echinodermata; class Asteroidea; order Paxillosida; family Luidiidae; genus Luidia; species Luidia sarsii. The sequence goes on from OX465118.1 coordinate 8,806,626, forward strand.
AAAAGGGTATCCCGCATTATGTACAATACCCAGGCACACTAGCTCTGTGCGGCTCCTGCCCAGTCAGTGTGCATTACATGTATGCACACTGAGGATAATGATGGATGTTGTTTGCCCAGTGTTGGGATACCACCAAATATGGCTGCAAAATCTAAAGGGGGGTTCTATTTTTTTTTTTTTTTTTTTTTTTTTGGGGGGGGGGGTTAGTCTTTTTCTCATCTCCCTTTTTTGATGCCCACTTTGCCCAGATTTGATTGCAATGGGCTACGATTGAGACAATTCCGAAATCCTGCATTGATTGATAATTTTTTTTAAATAAATAAAAAAAATGAATAAACTGTCTCTGTATCCATTAAGAGGATCTTTGCTGAAGTTGAAACAGTAAACAGTGTGTGCTCAAGGCAGCACCAGACTATTGAAAGTAGCACTTCCCATGAAACTGAGAAATCTCCTTGACTTGCGCCGTGAAGACGAGCCCCGTTATTCACTCACAATACACAATATTTATAGTCATGTTGCTAGATTGTCATTGTTCGCACACTTTTTTTTTTTACTGTGTCAGTTTTGAAGGAAGAGCCTTACAGTGTCTTGGAAATCTCTTGGGTGTGTAGTCCAATCCTCTCAAGCGCGCTCAACTGGCAGACGTTTGGATTTGATGAAGAGGAACGAGAAATAAATGGCACAAAAAGCACAACGATAAATCTACCCACATAATCCTGTTTGCCGCCCTTCTAACATTTGGAGGGTCCGGCAGAAACCTGACACGGGGATAAATTTGTTCTCTTGGCAGCTGACATAGGGGAGGGAGTAATGTTTAACAGCAACTGGTGTTGGGTTCCTGTCTTCGTAATTGCTGAAAAATAGAAATGGTAAAGAGAAATGTTAAAATTTTATCACACTCCGAACCATGTGGACTCATGGGAATCCCCGGTGTCAGAATTTAAAAAAATATTTTTTTTTAGATTTTTTTTGTTTGATTTTTGTTGGATTTGTTTTTTTTGGAGGGGGGATATGTTTTTGTGTATGTGTGTGAAACTGATTTGTATGCCTCATGATCGCATGGACTACTCCCAGATGCGGACGGATCATGCCTGATGCGATCATGATGCGTCCCCGCCCCGCATGTCTTGTGACAATCCTGTAATCATTAAACCTGTGCGGGGCCTGGGACCGTGTTTGTTTCTGAACCCCCCTGCCCGCAAGTTCAAAGGTCACCGCTGAAGTATGCAGTAGGGGATACTGGGTCGGCAAGCTCTCTGCCCCTTTTTTTCTCTCTCTCTCCCCCCCCCCTCTCTCTCTCTTTCTCTCTCTCTCTCCCTCTCTCTCTCTCTCTCTCTTTCTCTCTCTCTCTCTCCCTCCCTCCCTCCCTCGGTCCTCCCCTAGTCCCAGACCCAAGGGTGACCCATTGTGCATCCTGTGGGAAAGTGGTAGCTTGCTGGCAATTGTGTTTTTAGTGGGTGAATGGCATCCAGCGGCCCTAACCCCACTGACCTCGCTTGTCGTGAAATGTAATACATCCTGTGCATGTATTGGGATTGTGCAGTGCATTCTTTTTAAAGGGCCCTTTTTTTTCTCCCCTTTCTTTTAAACTCCCTTCCTCAGAGTGAGTCCCTAATCATGTACATGTATGTACAGTATACATGTACATGTACATGCCCTTGCCAATTGGATCTCCGGAGAATGGATGGTGATGGGAGTCAATTCTGTTGGATGCTTGGCTGGCTACACATTTTTGTGGGAAAAAAAAAATGCTGCTCCCAGGTGTGGCTGTCAGCCTGTCACCCTCTCCTCTCCCTCTCCCTCTCCCTCTCCCTCTTCCCTTCTCCCTCCCTCTCCTCTTCCCCTCTCCCTCTTCCCCTCTCCCTCTTCCCCTCTCCCTCCCTCTCCCTCTTCCCCTCTCCCTCTTCCCCTCTCCCTCTTCCCCTCTCCCTCTTCCCCTCTCCTCCCTCCCTCTTCCCTTCCCCTCCCTCCCTCTTCCCCTCTCCCTCTTCCCCTCTCCCTCCCTCCTCCCTCTTCCCTTCCCCTCCCCTCCCTCTCCCCCTCTCCCTCCCTCTCCCCCTCTCCCTCCCTCTCCCCCTCTCCCTCCCTCTCCCCCTCCCTCTCCCTCCCCCTCACCCTCCATTGACTGTGAAAATGTCAACAACATTGCCCGGGCCAAGAAAACAAAAAGAACAGTTGCCCCGCCACACACGACTTGAAGATCCAGAGGACGATCGAGTTAAACCGCGTATCGCTGCTGCCGTTTAATTATGCAAAACAGACCTGTAGCCTCTGCCAAGCCAAGCAACAGGGACACTCTGCAGACACAGCAATTAACAAAGAGGAATTGCATGGAGCCGCGTATGGGGATACACCGTAGCGATCCCAGTGAATCCAATCTGAACTCTCAAGTTTTACCATTTTGATGTCTTTTTATTTTACATGTACTGTACATGTATCTCAATCTTATGGGTAAAAAGTACACATGTATGTATTTCAATAATTGAGTGAAACTGTACAGGACCTACACTGTAATCTGTACAGTACATCAGTGGTGAACTTAACCAGTCAGGGCATTGGGGCTGTGGGCCTCATACTTACATGTTCCACCGCGATACCCGACTGATACTCACTGCATTTGCCATTTACAAATGCTTTGGTGCCCTTTGCAACTGAAAGTCGCCTTTTCCCCTCATGCAGTCCTACACGTACACGTAGGTGTGCCCTTTAGCTGTCAAATTGGGCATAGCCCTTTCCACAAACAAAAGTCCGGATTTGAAGTATTGGACCCATGGACCGGTTGCTCCTTATCTAGACTTTACTTTGTCTCTCGCTCTGTTTGTCATTGATATGTATGTCATTTGTTCTTTTCCCTGAAACCTGCATGTACAGTACATACATGTATATATGTGGAAGCTTGAACGCCAATTACCGTGCAGTTTTCCCGCAATCATTTGAATTTCCTTTTGAGGACTTTAAAATCGCACTTCAAATTACAGTCTCCATTTTGTACGTATGTATCATTATGGAAGCAATTCATTCCTCATTCTTTTCCTCTTTATACTTACATTTATACATTTATTTAAAATAAAAAAAATCAAATCAGAAAACCTTATAATGGCCGCGCTCATGTTAAGCAAATTGAAGAGTAATCGAGGTCCTAGAGTCATTTTATATTCATGAACCAATATTTATTCTTTGACTAATCCACCCTTTTATGCTTCTTTGAATGGTGTAGGAAGTTTGAAAGAGCAACCTTGTCCTTATTTCCCCCCCTCTCGTCGCAGCCACCCCCCCTTCCTTTCTCCAGTCTCACTCTCCCCCACCCCCCTCTCGACTTTGCACATATCCATCAGTTTGCAAATGAATCATGACTGAAACATTTGGGTTGATCACTTTGGCTGAGGGTTGGGCCTGGCGCGAACGGAGAGGAAACCCAGGATTGTAACTGTAGGGGCTGCACCCTACTTTTCAACCAATATGCAATTTCCTGGATAATTGATCAACATTGCAGCAATGAGACCGTGTTTGTGGGGTGGGGGAGGGCAGGGGGGAAGCACTTACTGACACCACATGTGGGCCACAAGTGTGCGTATACATGTACATACGCGCGCAGTCTGCCAATGCTACGAGTAAGCTTGACTCATCCTTGAACACAGTAGTCATTTTTTTTTTGTATTGCCGCATTGTATCGCACTTAAACAGTGATTCCGGAACATATCCATCATCCCAATATCCAGAGTATCCTTGTTTCATTACGCTCTTCGTGTATGCATAATTTGTACCCCACATGGTGCCAAATGTTCATAGTGGGCTTAAACTGTGTGAATGTACACATGTAGTGCAGTTGGATACCGGACTACCGGTACACGCACTCTTCATGTGTGTGATGCCATGGGATTTTGCCCAGATGTCTGGTTTTCGTATTTAAAAAAAAAAAATCTTTAATGTAGGGGACTGATTTTCATTCATGGGCTCATCCATTATCATAGCATTACTATGTAGCTGGGGCCTGGCTCTGTCAAGGTCGGCCAAAGGTTGTGGGCCCCAGTACTCCAGGAGTCCTGACCCCTTAATGGCCTTCCCGTAGCACTCTGGTTTGGTGTGAACCACTTCAAGTCCCCCTTGTGCTGCTGACTAAGTGTCTGTCTGTGTGTGTGTGTGTGGGGGGGGGGGGGGGGGGCTATGCCTGCATGTGTGTGTGTGTGGGAGATCTACATGTACAGTACATGTACAATGTACAGTACATGTACATTGTACCTGTACTTGTACCTGTACATGTACATGTATACTGTATTATATGTATGTGTGTGTGTGCACACTGCACGTACATGTACAAACACATGTAGTACATATGTACAGTCCATGCATGCCCACCTGCTCAGTCATTGTATGACAAATAGCGCACCGGGCGATGAAGACACGATTTGTCATGACAAATTGTGTAATGGGTGTTGGCCTTAATGATGTCACGGATCAGTTAACCATCATGGAGACGCACACAAACACGCACCCATTAAATACGTGTAGTGTGTACCCAGCATCATATGCATGTTAGCCCACAGTGCATGACAGGCGCTGGTGCCTGAAATTTGACTGAAAGTGTAAATATGGCCCCGCTGCATGTAGGTACATACATGTATATGGGGGAGGTACCTGTACATGTACAGTGTAATAGCCAAGGAGGTTAGACTGTAACTGTATTTTTCCATGAGAAGGTCACTGTATTTTTCCATGAGAAGGGCACATGCCATGTTCGGGCATGAGGGTATGCTTGTGCACTGTGTGAACAATGAGGATGGCTTCGATACTGAGCAGAATGCCCTGAGTGATAGTGATAGGTCACACCCAGTTGTCACTGGTCTGTTTGAGACATGGGAAGAAAAAAATCAACAAGTTGATTCTCTGTATGTCTGCTGGTGTTCCCCCCCCTCCCCCCTGCAGCACAGACTGCCTGGCTGTTTGATGTTTGATTGGCTTTTCTTCTGGAGGGCATCACGCACAGCATGGCCATGAAAAGAGCCAGCATCAGTCCCCACCCCCTGTGCACTGCTGCGGTGTACATGTACGTGTACATGCATGTCACATTATTGGACTGAGGTCAACGCAACCAGTCAGTAATGCCGTGAAGCACTGCACACGGTACTACTAATACTGTGCATGTACCTGTGGTATTGTTGTCAAAGTGGCCATCCTCTGGAGTCTGTGCACTGCTACACCCTCTTAGGCGTGTAATGGGTGGCACATGCACATGTACAGTGTACATGTACACTCCACACGCATTCGAGGCGGAATGAGTGCCGCCGGTGTCGCGTATCGGCCCATGTAACCTCTTGAGCTTGTGGGTGGATGGAAACTAAACCAAGTATGGCAACACGGGACACCCCCTGCTGTTCCTTCACCATCCACCTGTATGCGGATACCTGAGCCGGTGCCATTCTCAATCCTGGAGACAGAACCAGACTTTTGGCACGATCTTAATAAAAGGGGCAGTGTGCGTGTATACTGTACGTACACGCACAAAAAGCAAACCAAAAACTTCCAAGTGTGTGCATACTGTACGTATACATTTGGACAAGTTTGTCCAAGCTACATGTACATGTAGTCATGATTGAAATTCCCCCTTGGATTTCTGCAAATTGAATGTTATTTCTCATACTTGGATAGACAAGGCCTATGTGTACAACTGTACATGTGTGTTGTATATATTATTGAGTGTATTGTGTCTGTGTGTGCGAGTGTATCATGTGCTGACTAATGAGTGATGACTGCTGCTGACATGGCTGATGGCAGCCCCTGTGCCCATTCATACCAGGTGTGAAGATCCTTGCTATGTAAAAGCACTTCACAGCATTGTCAAGAGCATTAGGGGGAATTCAATACAGAATGGTAATGGGGTCTTTGTTTGTTTATTTTACCATTTCCTTAGCCAGGGAGGCTACCTGTTTGTCTATTTCCATCACCCATTTGCAAAGTATTGTACTGTATGTAATCAGTCTGGAATCTCAATGGTAGCAAATTTGGTAGCCATTTAATATGACTAGCACCCTTGACCCTATGGAGAATTTGTGTTTGGTATGTACATGTACATGTATGCTATGCTTGCTCACAGTGTGTTGCTGAGCTTGACAAAGACATCAACCACGCCATTTTTTTTTTCTTGGTCTTCTCCTTGGGTGGGAGCACCACTTGTATAGCTAACCTTTGACCTCTATGATGCCTCACTGTTTTTTTTTTTGTGTTCTCTTCTCCTCACTCCCTGCTTCCCTCCCTCCCCGCCTCCCTCCCTCCCCGCCTCCCTCCCTCCCCGCCTTCCTCCCTCCCTCCCCGCCTCCCTCCATCCCCGCCTCCCTCCATCCCCGCCTCCCTCCATCCCCGCCTCCCTCCCTCCTTCCCTCCCTCCCTCCCTGCCTCCCTCCTTCCCTCCTACCCCACACAGGATGACCGGCCAGTTGCCCCAACAGCGGCCGTCTGCAGTTGTGGTGAGGCCAAGCCCGAACAGCTGCTCTCGTGTGTTGACTGTGGAAACAGCGGTAAGAGCCCCGGCAAAGATTGCAACAACAACGGAAGTTGGGAAGCCCCTAATCTCTGATTGTCATATTTGGGCACTGGCCACACAGCTGAAACTCTAAACGTTGTTTTGTTAATGGAGAGAGAAGGAGAGAGAGAGAGAGAGAGAGAGAGATGGAGAAAAAAAAGGGAGAAGAAACTGTCATTAGCTGCAGCTTAGAGTGCAAACAATTTCTTTTTTTTTTTTTTTTTTTTTTAGAATTTAGTATTCCTAGAGTGGCTAGAGGCTTTGCCCATGATTAACAAGGGCCTGTTGTTTCAGAATCTTCCCTAAAAGCGCATCAATTTCTGTCATTCAGGCAACTTAGAATTCATCGGGGGCACTTACATGCACATGCAGTTCCACGCTAATGAGTGAGCTCACCAGTCTCCCGTGCCTATCCCCACTCGACTCATTTCAAATTAAAAAAAATATTGCAGTGTTGCACCTTCCAAAGCCTCTTCATTGTTTGTAGGGATCCTATTTACTAACTGATGTTTTGGCTTGTTAGCACAATGGACTGTTGATGTTGATGTTAAAGCACTGGAAAAATAGAAAAAGCTCTGTGACTCCTAATATAAGATATACCCTTGATCCTGAAATACTGATTGCATCATTTCCGCTCCAAAAGTAATAAGAAATCATTCAGAAAAATGCAATGTGAACACCTCAGTGGGCCTATCATAGCAAAAAGTGCAGCCATCTACATGTGTAGGTCAGTTTCCCTGCATGCTCTATGGTGAACATCGCCAATGTCCTGGTCACAGACTAAGGCGCCAGACTATTTGCCTCCACACCCTTAGAGTTAGCACTGCCTAGTATTGAAGGAAACCAAGGGTTGCTTCAATGTGCAGTGGGTACCGGTCTTCGGTTGAACACTGACCACAGTACCTACAGGACCAATGGGGAAAAAATGCAGTGAACCACTCTTTGTAGAAGCTTTGGCTGTCGGCCACCAAAACGTCCACTCATCCATCTGAAAATTGGCCCATCAATAAAAAAAAATTGTTTGAAGCCTTCAGGTGAGCCGTGCGTGATATTTAATCCATTGTTGACATTTCGATCCAAGCGGGACCTTTCCTCAGAAAGGTCTCGTCAGGATTGAAAACAGAATGCCTCTGAAGAAAATCCTGGTAGAGATCAAAGCATATTGCACCTTTTTTTATCGCTATTTTTGTTTTCAAATGGTGACCTCTTCAGTGGTCAGTCGGCCAGCCACTTAGGCACAGACTCTTAGTCTTAACTGTCTTCTTTTTCTTTCTTCTCCTCTCTACCCTCTCTCTCTTTTTCTGTGTGTTCCGATCGCTTCTTCTTGCAGCGCACCCATCCTGCCTGAAGTACTCAGCCACCCTGACGGAGCGAGTACGTCAGAACCACTGGCAGTGTGCCACTTGTAAAACATGTGCAATCTGTGACAAGCGCGGAGATCAGGTAATTGCACAACGGTAGCGGGATGTTTCAGGGTAGAGGTTGGGGGGCGCTCGGGCTCCCTCCTCCCCCTGCTCCTCCCCCTCCCTTCCCGACCTCCTCTCCCTCCCCTCCCTTTCCTCCCTCCCCTCCTTCGCCTCCCTTCCTCGCCTCCCTGCCAGAAAGGCCACGTCTTGTGGGAGAAAAACAAATCTGTTCCAGTAGACGTTTTTTACGAGACACCAGCGAGCGTTCAGTCAGTCAGCACCTTATTTATCTTAGTACTTCAGGGGAATTTTGTGTGTGCGTGTATGGGAGGCAGGGCAAGTCTAGATGCCTTTGAGAACATGCTGTTTCAATTGAAGGCTGCCCCTGTTTTCATACGCAGTATTCATGTAAATGGATCGGAAAGTTGAACAAGTTTTGAACGCTTTTTTTAAAATTTTTTTTAAACCCAACACGTATTGAATTCCAATGCCCTGATCCCAATATTGAACCATAACTTGACTTTTGTGGTTGAATTGCTTCTGACTGGCACTCCCACCCTGACAAAGACTAGTTGGCTATTAGGGAAGGCCACCATAGCTCAGTTGGAAGAGCACCGGTACGTTAATCCAGAGGTCTCGGGTTCAAGTCCTGGTCCAGTCAAAGTTGCCTTTGCCAATTTTTCAATTAGATTTTTAATTGTAAACATGACTCCATTGTGGTTATGTTGATGAGGGGTTTTTGCAGGAACATGGAAAGATGATAGTGAATCTTATGCTTAATACCATCTGCTCCCTATATTGCCAATATTGCCCTCGATAGATACGAGAGTGATAAAATTAACCAAGGGGAGAATATTTTGTCTAAAAAGCCGGCGTCTCCAACTTCATATGAAACTTTGAATCATTCCCGTTTTTCGCAGGAGCTACTTTCGTGTGCATGGTGCGACAGAGGTCATCACCTGGGCTGCCTCAAGCCACCGCTGAAACGGATTCCCAAAGGTAAGGGACGTTAGTGTCCCCGGCCATTTCCACCCTGTCTGGGTGACTCTGATCTCAACCCACCCTACCCCCCCCCCCCCCCAACGGGGAAACCAATTTGTCCGGTCTTCTAACTATCATCTCTCTGCCTGTAACATTAGCTGCCACGTGTTATATCTATCGGGACGGTCCACCACATTCAGACTGGACCACATGGTAAAACCATTTGCATGTGGTGTGGTATGCACAATCCGTGCCCACGCAAGAGTACACGAAACTGCGCACAACACGGGATGATCTTAACCGCCGGTGGATCATGAACTCCAGACAGACCAGACCTTGGAAGCGCACATGAAGTTGTAGAGCAGCCTTGAACGGGGATAATGGCAATCCCCATAATTCCCTCGGATTCCTGTCTGTACATGGAAATGACTCCCCGCGCGTGTGGGTGTGTGTGTGTGTGTTTCATTCGGAGCCAGCTTCCATTTGCCCGGCAAGATGGTGGCCGACCCGACTCTTTATGATTAATGCGTGTGGCAGGGCAGGAAGTCTGCCCCACGTACTAGAGTTGCCATCACTCATCATGCTCCTCGGAAGTTTCTCCGAAAGGGCGGGGAATATTTTTAAAACTTCCTCGCGGGCCGACAGCTTAGTACAGCCGGATTGAGCTGTGCCAGACCCGTCTGAAATTACCAAGGACAGGGGTTTTTAAAGCACAATAACCGAAACTTACATTTTTAAAATTTTGTTTTGGGGGGTGCTCAGGACCGTGGAAGTGCAAGCCATGCAAAACTGGAAAGTTGAAATCGGCCAAGGCGTACCCGTTTCCGTCTGCGGCGCCGTCGACGGCCGCCGCCGTTATCGCGCCCGCTGCTGGCATGAAGAGAAGCTACCAGTCCAAGCTGATCAAATCCAACAAGTTGAAGCTCCAGTCCGTCAAGTCAGGGCCCCGCAGAACGTAAGTCAAACACCCCCCCCCAAAAAAAAATAAAAAAATTCTACAACCTCTCGAATCTCATTGAAAGAAGTCTCATTGGTGACTTTGGTTATTTTGTCTATATTGCAGTCATTATATTGAAGTCATTAACCGGCTGTCTTTAATAGATGTCAGGACTCTTCCCCGTGTATGAGTACAAGCACTTGGCTATGAGTATGCATACAAGGCCTTGGCTGAGAGTATGGGTACGAGTACTTGACTGAGAGATTGCATACAAGTCCTTAGGCTGAGAGTGCCTGTCCCGCACTCTAGACTAATAGACATACGATGCCGGGTACACACTATGATGCCGGGTAGCCTTGTCTTGTGTCTTGCTATGACCATCAAATAGTAGCCAGAGTGCCACCCCCCCCATTGGTCAAGGGGAATGTCAGGGGTGAGTTAATTGACTTGGAAGGCCGCCACTCCCCCCCCCCTATGAAGTTGTTGGCTACGGCTTCAAATTACATGCGGGTCTATAGGAAGCTTGCAGCAGCTTCGGCCAATTTCCCCAAGACTCCTATGTGTCATTCTCAACAGTATGGCCGTTGAAATTAGACGGGTGGCCTTAACCTCACGTTGAGTGTCAATGTTGGCAACGCCGGGCATTGATTAGCTGTCAGCACCTGTTGCGCTGACATGATTAAGGACCGGAAACCCAGAAGCCAGATTTAGCTGCTTTACGACTCTGCGCAAAGGATAGACCCGTGTGCGTCCAACTCCCCGTGTTACACACAAAATACATTGTACATGTAGGACGGGTTCGGTTTGGCATCGATTCCTTTGTCTCCAATACGCCTCCCTGAATTACGGAGATAATTACAGATCGCTCAGTGATTCATGATTGCGGAGGATGTATTTAATAAGCAGGTCAAATCTAAAGCGACACAGTGGGGGTCCTTCTCTGAAAAAAAAAAAAAATGGACTAATTGACGCCGTGACATTGTGATCTGTCCTATCTCTGACACGTTCACAAGAGTGGGTGTTGTCGACACATTTTTTTTTTCTTCCTTGTCTCTCTGTCGTTGGCAGGTTGCTTAGACATAGCCCCCCCCCTCCCTGTTGGCTCGTTTGATAGAGTTGCGAGTGTTTCCACGTAAGCCGTGAGCTTTCACCCTAGAGGGACAGCGTTACAGTCTCTGTTTTGTGGGTAGTAGTTTCAGGATTAGGAAGTGAGAGGTGGGTGGCGGTAGCCTGGAGGCTGGGAGACAAATGTGGGATGACCAGCCTCCGGGATGGGGGTTCCAACCCTGCCCCGCCTCATGAGCTAGATTAGTAAGGTTTTTTTTTTTTCCCCCATCCTTTTTTTTTTATGTGTGTGTGTGTGTGTGCTATCAGTAAAGGAACAGTTGTTCAGTCTGCCCCTTTTAGGACCCCTCGGCTAATCTGCAGCAGCATTCTCAGGGATATAAATGCGGAGCGCGCTGAATCACACGCCCGTTTGGAGACCGTGGCATATCTTGATTGCCAACGATTTCCTCGCTGGCTTTGGTTTGTGCCGGATTAAGGGGAAGAGGAGGAGAGGGGTGCGTGGGGGGAAGGCTGTGGGTTGAGGTCGGGAGGGATAAGGGAGTTGGGAGGGGGGGGTGGGGCGTGGACATGTAGGTCGTATCTTGTCTGCGAAGCATTGACGGGGATATTGCATCCTGTGCAGAGGAGCCGAGGCGCCAGGTCATTGACTCTAGGGTGTGTGACACATGCTGAACTCAATCAACTCGGCTGAGCAGCGAGCACTTGGTTTTTATTTTAAATAAAAGGGAGTGATAAAGAAGGAGAAGGGGGGGGGGGGAATTAGTTAAGTGTTCAGCCTAAGTGTGAATCACAACGGCCTAGTTAGGTCCCTTTGGGCTCACCCTTGAGCATTCTGTGAAACCATGCAGTCATTGGAAGGCATTCTTTCCTAGAAGCGGGTGGGCACTGGGCAGGGTGACCCCAAATTGAGAAATAGCTGAAGAAAAGACCCAAACATGGCCCGGTGATATAAGGACCTGATCTGATGTAACTTGTAAGAACTTGAAGAAGTCACAGCCGGAATCTTTTAGTCCCAGTAGCGTGGCTATGCAACTCCCTGTCCCAGCATTTTGGATTCCTGGGTATTCCTGAAAACGGTTGACGTTTGATCGAAGCTCCTTGCGTTTTAACACGCAGCATCATTCTTCAGTGTAGCTGCGCAGTAGTTGTGCACCACTAGTGTACAAACTAGCATCCACCTGTGTGTCTCCGTGCATTCTGATCCATTTTGTTGTGAGGCACACGATCATCCATGGCAACGATTGGCCAACAATGTTCGAGAAAAGTCATTCTTCCTGTCTCTTACTGAGAAAAAAAAAAAAACCCGGCTCAAACTTCAGGAAGGTATTTCTGGACATTGACCAATTTTCGAAGCAAGGAAACCGTCGTGGGGGGGGGGGGGGGGGTACCCAGACCTGAGGTGAGCCCTACGCATGCAGTTTCCTGCTGAGTTGGCGGCGGAGTGGAGGAGGGGGAGGAGAGGTGGGGGGTGAGTTTGCCTTGCCCCCCCCCCCCTCTGCATACATCTAAGTCCCCCCTGGAGTTTGTGATGGATATTTTGTGATGTGTGTATGGCAATGTCTCACCATCCGCCCGTTTTTTCCCCCCAAGGAGAGGAAGGGGAGGGTGGAGGACTACGATGTCAAAAGATCGGAGAATCAAAACAGCATGTTCTGTACTGATGCTTTAGATTTGACCTTCGGGGAGGAGAGGGATCAGAGGGAAAGCATTTAAAGTGTTTTGATATTCGCAGGCCATGAATGTCTCATTTGATGGTTCTTTTGGCACGTGGCAATTGACACATGCATTTTAGATACAAACCTCTGTGTATTTGATTAGGTTCGGGTTGTACCTACATGTATGTATGTACAGTATGTACATGTACACGTGTAGGTGGCATTGAAATTGAAAATCTATAGCTTGAAGAAAATCCAGTATTTGGTCCACATGTAGCAATGCTTGCTGCAACAACAAAAAGAGGAGATGATGTCATTTGTTTTGAATCCCATCTGAGCTCCGTGTCCGTGTCCCCCGGTTCCTGGGAAGGTTGTTGGGGTGTTTTTTTCCCCTCCCTCCCTCCCTCCCACTCCCCCCCTCCCCCAGAAGGGAGTTAGGCAAAGCACTTGGGTACGCCGCTAACAGGAAGGGCAGGCTCTCGCCCTGTGATCACCTGCGCTGAAATGCAGACTGTGAAATAGCCGCGCCACCTGTGTCACCGAACACGTGGGCCATCAGTCAAGTGGCCGGGCATGTCAAAAAAATGCCGGACGCTGCAGAAGTTATTCCAACCACCGGGACTGATATTCTTGCCAAGGTTTTTTTTTTCTGTCCGTGTGTGTTGAAATACATGGTTTCCCCCATGAGAGCTCTGGAAATGCGGTGATTGGTGTTTTCCTGTCGGCACCCACTCGGGAGGATTAAGGCCCTTGTGCGGTTCACCACCGGTCCCATTATGCAAACCACAGGTACAAATGGGGAAGGAAAGTCCTGTATTGAGTAATCGGACAGATTAGGCTGTGCTCTTTCCTTAGCGCGGGATGTCTATCCTGTCGTTATCTCTCCACACTGATCCGTTATTTTGTGTCTTTAGGGCAGAGGTTTTAAGCTTTTTTGACCCTGATGGCCTGTGTCGGAAGGCCTGCATGTTGGTTGGTACAGCAAGATATCCCTTCCCTTCCCTCCCTCTTCTCCCCTCCCCTCTTCTCCCCTCCCCTCTTCTCCCCTCCCCTCTTCTCCCCTCCCCTCTTCTCCCCTCCCCTCTT
>OX465118.1:8820475-8936801 GCA_949987565.1 Luidia sarsii
CCTACCCCCGATGTGTTTTTATTTATCTGGCTAACCCTGAGTTGCTTCTGAGTGACACAATATGTGGTCACCGGGGATCAGGATGTGGAGCTCATTATGTGAACGAAAACCCGTGGCAATGCTATTATGCACCTGATGGTTAACACTGCATGAATCTCCGCTCTAAAAAAAAAAAAAAAATCCTTGCCCTTGAACTCGATCAAATGCTGTTGCCGGCTGTATGAAGCCGGGGGAAGGGAGGGGGGGAGGTTATCTAATCAGATGTGAAATCAGCCCAGGCTCTTGTCTGTCGGAATTTCGAAAAGGATGGCAGATTGTCATCCGAACGAACCAGCCATCCCCCCTCCTCCTCTCCTTTTGATATCTCTCGCTCTCTCGCTCTTCCTCCCCCGCCTCCCACTTCAGTTCGTTGTTGACATTGTCGTCGCCGTCTTAGAGAAGGGGGAAAAAAAACCCAGCGACTGCTTGTCGCCCCGAACGAAAAAAAAAGAAAGAAAGAGGATAATCGGGTAGAAGTGGCGTGTCTCCGGCGTAAATAAACCCGGACTTAAAACGTGCCCAACTTGTATCCAAATGAGATGCGTGCGCGCCTGTGTGTGTGTTTGTTTGATGTGAGCCGTGTGAATTATCGCGAGGGAGACTCATTGACCCAGAGAGGTGACTGTTTAGATGGTGCTTGCCATCGGTTATTGCTTAAGCAGTGCAACCCCCCCCCCCTGCAAATTCACCCATTCAGTGTTGATGTACACGCATATGAATGGCTGTTTAATGGGTCTTCAATCAGTGCCTCTCCTATGTGTCGGTGGTTTTCACAGATGGTGAATGCATTTGCCTCACAGGCTGTGTTTAATGCACGGTGCTTCCAGACTTTGCTTTGCCTTGTGCCTCATTGATATTAACTACACAATGTAAACAAAAAAAATGGTTCATTGATTAATTGTGTAGTTATACAAACAAACCCTTAATTCTTCCATTGCTTTTGCAGGGGCTGTCCATTTCCAGGGTGCAATGGTACAGGTAACACCAATGGCAAATCCAAGCTGCATAAGTCGTAAGTACATGTATCTCTGCTAACTCAAATTTGGAAATGTTAACTCATATCTGCCTGACTGGTCACAGCACATCAACACTGTTCCTGCCTAAGCCCCTATCACGCTCAAACAAACAAAAATCGTGCATTACAAGAGAAAATTGTCTATGACAGCTTTTCTCAACAATAAAATCCAAACATACCAGCGGAAAGAGTATGAAATTTACTTTTTTATGATACAAGAAAAATCTAAATTATCATAAACCATATCAACAGAACAGTGAAGGGATAACACCACGATTTTCACAAACCTAAAACTAGACCATGGAATTTCACGTAGTTCAGCATTTGTAGCTTTTCTGCGTGCTATGGGAAATCCCGTAACTTGGCAGATATGGGTTAAAAATATACATACATATTGTACATGTGTCTATAAATTTCACATTTTAGTGGAATTGAAAGCTTAGCTGGAACTTTCTCCACATGGTCTGCCTTTGATAAAGGCCTTTGCTACTTTTGAAAAATGTCAGGCCCTCTCAATATGTATAGATTTGGGTCATTTAATTCAGGAGGCAGTATTTCGGTATTCCTTACATTTATGGGTTTTTCTTTGTGTCTGTCCTCTAGGCTGTTTGACTGCCCAAGGCGTGGAGGCCCAGGTAAGCGCTCCCAAAAGCCGGGCAACCGCAGGCTGGGCTCCACGTCTGCCGCCACCGCCTCCACAGGCAAAGGCGCGGCCCACACGCCAAGGTCCCCCAACAAGGGGCCCCCGGGCGGGGGGGCGGAGGCGCCCGACTCGCCCAGCACCCCGCTGCAGGAGCCGGACCAGCCGCCCGCCCTGAGCCTGCCCCACTACTACGACCCCAAGTACAAGCCCCGGGGCCTGGTGGACGGCCTGAGCCGCTTCTTCACGCCCACCAACCGGCGCAAGTCGCGCAGCTCCTCCCAGTCCAGCATGGGCTTCTACCCCATCAGCCCCCCGGCCGGCCGGCCTCGCCCGGTCCAGAAGTCCAACAGCGACCCCATGCCGCCGACGGGCGCCGCTGCTGAGCCGCGGGATGGCGCCGCCGGTCCGGCCCGCGCAGAAACCAAAGAGAGATTGGGCAGCCTGTCGGCCGCCGCCAACGATGCCTCAGTGCGCAGCGCGGCCAAGCACAGGCCGTGCCCACCGTCCCTGAATAGCTCCTGCAGCTCGACCACGAGCGCTGCCTCGAGCGGGGGCCCGCTGCCACCGCTGCAGTCCCAGCAGCAGCAGCATCCGACCACGGCGGCGGCGACGACGACGGTGCCGCCGGCGGCCGAGGACAAGTCGCACTCCAACTCCTCCTCGCCCCACTCGCAGATCATGCGCACGGGCAGCTCCCAGCTGAAGAGCCTCTTCGACGGCCTCTCCCACCTCTACGCCGCCCCGACGGAGCCCCGCAAGCGGGGGCTGTACGGCTTCCCGCCCATCTACAGCCCGCAGAAGCGGCAGCGCAAGGCGCCCAGCGCCGTGGAGAAGGTCTCGCCCAACGGCGGCAGCGGCGGCGGGGCCAGCAAGAAGGGCGGCCCGCCGAAGCTGCGCGGCGGCCTGTCGGCCAGCGCCTCCAAGATCGTCAAGAAGGCCCGGGCCATGGGCTCCAAGAAGTCCCGGCCCGTGGCCGCCAAGACTCCACCCGTCCAGCGGCAGGTGAGCGCCAAGAAGCGCCCCTCCAAGGCGGGGGCCGCCACGCCCGCCGACAGCGCGGCCTCGACCAAGACGCCGGCCAGCAGCAAGAAGTCCAGCAAGCCGGCCTCCGGTAAGGCTGTCCCCCCACCCCACCCCTCTCCTCGGACCGGACAGTGCCTTAGCATTCACAGTCCACTCTGTGTCAAGTCAGTGGCGTTCCCGCTCCCCTGTCACCCACCCACTTCCCTCCCTCCACCCAATGCCTCCACCTGTTTTTTTTCCCCCTATCCTGTCTCTCCTGGTAAATCCCTTTCATTTTGAGCCCTGTGTTCCTCGCGTCCATCCCCCACCCGCTCTCCTTCCTCCCCAAATCCCATCTCACCCAGTGTACCCCTTTCATTTTTGAGCCCTGTATTCCTCCCTCACCATCTCCCACCCACTTACCCTCCACCTCCTCCACCTGTTTCCACCCCGTCTCACCCATTACATATCAGTTTGAAAGGGATAGTTTGGCCGAGTCATTTCCGCTGGCTAGTGCACAAATTCACCCCATCTCTCCCCCCCCCAAAAAAAGTATTTCATTGGCTGGTGATTTCCATGTACTAATAATTAACCCTAAAGCCAGATATGTCCTTCACTATGACTTGCGAGTGGCATCCCATAAAAGAAAACTCCATATCAAAGGTTCCAAAGGTCCCCAGCACCTAGCCTGTTGATTATTGGGAAGCATAACTCTACTGACCTTGACTGACACAAGTGGCAGCCAGACTGTTCAATAGGGAGAGTGGATAAGTTGTCTTGCATTGACCTGCTTAATCCCTCCTTGGTCAGTTTCCCTAACGGGTGAGACCACTATCTCCACGTAATCTAAGGGGCGGGTTTTCTCCTCCAACTCCCTCCCTCCTCCTCCCCCTAAGGCCCATAGATCACACTTCCACTTGCCTTTGGCTTTGTGGTCGGATGGATCTATATTGAATCAAAATGGGCCTCATTGAGGGAGCAGCACCTGCACTAAATGTACACTGTACAAGCATCTTAGATACATGTACTTCATTCACATGTAACTCTTTTCTTCCATACTGCAGCTCCCCTTGTTATAGTTTCTTTGAACAACCCTGCCTCGCGACATTACATTCCTTTTTTTTTTCTTCTTTTTTTTTTAAATAAAAAGAGCCAGGAAAATAGCAGAAACCCTATTTTGTGGGCTGCCTTTTCTTGCCGCGAATCTTGCCCTGGCCTCATATCGTGCAGGAACATGTATGCACACGTGCAGCTGCTTCCGCCGCGTCGCATACATACATGTACATGCACTGTAGTCACTCACATTTTTACATTGCTCACTTGTAGTACTTGATTGACGCCTTTTTTGAGTCCTCAAGCCTTTTAAAAGGAAAAAAATTGGTGAACCCAGTCCGTGACCCTCAATAGAAATCCTCGACGACATACATGTATTTGATCTGACACTGGCTTGCATGAGCGGTGGTGCTCTTCGCCCACCCACCCTCCCCCCCCAAAAAAAAAAAAAAAAATTAAATAAAAAATTTATGGTCAGCAACCGGATTCAGTGCGGGAGTGGACTGCTTGTGTATCGGTTTACAAAAATCTCAGCAATTGCCCTGTGTGGAGGCCTGTGCCCTTTTGATGATTACCGTTTCACAGAAATGCAATGACGCACGCACCGCAACCCGTGGGTTACGTGTACGGAAAGAAAAGCAAAATTTGTCATACCTGATGGGAGTGGAGGGGGACACTGGAGAGAAAATTTAGTGGTCATCTCTTTGTATGGTCGTCTGAAGGAGGGAGGAACCACATGACAATGCCGTGCATAAACAGACTGTTGAGAGGAGAGAGGAGGAGGGTTGGAAATGACCCTCTTAAGTCAAGCTTATTTGTCCACTCCCAATGATCATACATACATAGACATCAGTGGGCGATACGCTGCATGCAAATGGCAAATCAGATTAACAAATTGACAATAGAAGAGAATTAATTGTGTTTTGTGTATACATGTTTATGCGAGCCGCACTGCTCATTTAAGCGGGTGACAAGAGTTAGACGATTTTTTTTTCCGGCCCCGACTGTTGGTAATGTGGGCAAAAGCCCTGCTCAGCAAATAATTCACCAAAATGTCCCTCCTCCCCCCCCCCTGCCCTAAAAAAGCAGCAGTGTGTGTAATTGAAGGCAGGGGGCTGGAGGAGTGAGCCAGATCGAAACTGTATCATCGCCACTGCCTTCCATCCCTTTCAAGCGCATTGTCCGCCCGCCAGCGCCTTAAACGTAATTCATACTCGGCGTCAGTGGGCGTCTTTTTTTTTTTTTTCCTTTTCAATCCCGATCTCTCTCTCTCTCTTTTCCCTTCTCCCCCCCCCCCACTACTCCCACTTCCCCTTAACCCCCTCTGCACACTGCGCTTCAAAGTTCAAAATACCGCTGCCGCGTACGCTTAAATAGATTGGGGAGAGTCTTTCCCCCAAGCCGGTCCGAAATGCCCGGGCGCCCGAGCTCTCAGAAATGCGCAGAAGTTATTACAAGGTGTCGGAACAAGCGGGAACACAAAAAATTGGATATGTTCCAGCAGAGAGGGGGGCATTGTGCGCGGGGATTCCCATTCAGTCCATTGTCGTCCCGGCTCAAAGGTTGTTTTGGCGGGAGGGTGTAGGGGAGGGGCAATCTACAGAGGGAGAAGAAGAGTCGGCGATATCGTGTGACATGTCGACACGTGTTTATGGTGTGTAGAGGAAGAAACAATCTTGTTTTTCTATTCATTTCATCTGCCCTTCTCTTTTTATCTTCCCCTCCCCTCCCACCTCTCCTGAAAAAAAGAATCAGGTGAATTTCCCAGGCTTGAAATCATTTTTTTTTTTTTTTTTTTCAGCATTGCAGATCCAATTACCGTACTGCATGGACATTGTAGCATTATCTGCAGTCAATGCTTGATTGTTCTCCGTAATTCTTGTGGTGTTTTTACAATGACAAAGACATTGTGGTGTTTTTACAAAGTGCCTCCCTCCATCCTCATTGTAGCACTACAAATGTACATGTACATGTACAATTATCAAGCTCTGCGGGGTGTCGTCCGTCCAAAGCAGTTCCCATTTCACTAAGTTTTTGCGACAAACAAGCAAGTTTCATGTACGGACAGTTCCATGTTATTTTAGTGTGCATGCACACGCACATGTACATTAAGTCCACGTGTACGCGCACAATGCATTTGGACACATGAAATGCATGGTCTCACATTGTCAGCCCGGATGCGCATACATGTACATGTACATGTATTAATGTATACAGGTCACGTGAACAGAATATTCAGTCATACATGTACCATTGGCACACATGTAATGCTGCTACACTAGACCCGATTGCACAGCCTCTAATTCTTCCCATGCAGCAACCTCCTTCTCCTCCCTTTTTTCCCCCAATTGTGTGGAACATTTTCAATAGAGCTGAGTCACTATCTACGATCCTGTTCATATGGGAGTCTTATGGACGGATTGATGGAGGGAGAGGGGGAGGGGGGAGCACACAGTCACACAGTGCCACTGATGTTGGCCAGCGTGCCATAATTAAGCATCTCCATTCGGCGCGCGGAAGGCCATCGACAGCCAATGACACTGATTGAATTGTCGCTGGAGGACACTCGGTGTGCGTCTCTTCCCCCGGGGGCGTCTGTGCACGCGCCTCTTCCTGTCTATGATACAGAGATTAATCAGAACGGAGGAAAGATACTGCCGATCCAGGAAGTGTACTACAGAAAGGCGCTGCGGTAATAGTGATGATAAAGTTCAAAATGTCATCGATACAGAAAGTGGTTTGCCTGCACACTCGCGCAATGCTGGGCTGTCGTCATTTTCGGTTTCTGTCTCATCAACCCTGGGAGGGTCACGAAATCAACAAATGGGAGAAATCCTGCATACATGTTAGTTTCCTGATACTGCAATCTAATTGTGATCTGATTGTGTATTGAGCCTTTCCCTTTCGGTAATTCCAACCATCCGCCCATCCGTCAAGCCAACCGCACAACCAAAGACCCACCCAACCAGCCCAACCACCCACTTTTTCACCCACTTGCCCAACACTCCACCCACTCCGACCCCCCCCCCCCCTCCCTCTCGGCCACCCCCTCCCCTCCATTCCCAAAGTCCTGGCAGTTACTCTTCCTCGCCAAATTCCTATTGGGCAGAGGTTGGCGGGTTGAATTAACCTTAAATTAACCTTGAGGAAATTTAACCGGGCCGTTTCCACTGGACTTAAGATGGGAAATGTAACCATCGTCTCTCGCTTACTTTGACCAAAATAA
The DNA here is from genome assembly GCA_949987565.1 of Luidia sarsii. NCBI lineage: Eukaryota > Metazoa > Echinodermata > Asteroidea > Paxillosida > Luidiidae > Luidia > Luidia sarsii. The sequence continues at coordinate 8,827,454 of OX465118.1, forward strand.
GTCCAGTGGAAACGCGTCTTTATTTATTAAAAAAGGTCCTTACAGCAGGTACTCCATCTGGATATTGAACCATTACCTGAATAAATAGGCCCGTTTAGATCAGATCATCCAGCAGGGAAGCAGCCCTAGGTTGTAAATCAATCCCCAAGGTATCACCAGCACTTTCAACCTTGAGGCTGGTCTCCCCCCCCCCCTCCTCCTCCCAGTCCCAACCTATGCCTGACACTGATGAGCATTTTTCCAAGAAGTGTGTTTACCTCAAAGGGGGGGGGGTGGGGAGTGGAGGGGAAGTACATGTACACGTACAAGTAGGAGGAGGGAGAGAGAGAGGGAGGGAGGGAGTAGGTGGGTTGCTTGGCTGGCTGGTGGGCAGACTGAATATGATATGCCCAAGCTGAGTTGTTTTCATTCTGCCCAGTTTGCCTGTAGGTACTATAGGACATCCATGCCATGCTGCAGATGACTGCTACACATGGAGGCTGCCCTGACTCTGAGTGACAGTTTAATTCATCATTTCCTATTTTGTCTTGTTGGGGGCATGAGAGGGGGGTGTCCTTTGCCTCTTTCACTGCCTAATTGGGTCTTAAAAAAACCCAAATTGCTGTGTCATTGAAGACAGACTTTTTCCGGTTTTCAAAGAATTGGCTTTTGGGGGGGGGGGGGCTGGATGTGCATTTAATGAATACACAGGGCTCCCTTTATTTCACTGTGTTTGCTTCACATGTACATGTAGCTTTGGTGCTTGTACATGCTTGTACATATTTAAATATGCCCATTCACTTCACTCATAGACATGCTTGTAGCAAAGTGCAAGCACCAATTATTGCCATTTATGTGCGCCATTGCAGCCTGCAAATCCACCCACATGTTACACGTGCATGTACTGTATATGCACATGTACAAGTATATGGACTACATGTAGATGCAGCCGTGTTAATACAAGGGGTGCACTTTTGACTCAACGTGGTCGGACACCAAATTGAATTGTTCTCACTTACTGGGATTGCCCAGAATGGACTCCCCCCCCCCCCCGACCACAGGGTTTACGTGTACTTTTGCATTGAGCTCAGAAAATAATGCCTCCGATTTCCTGTGCCTGAAGAGTGCACACAAGTGTGCCGAGAAAAAAGAAATTTGTCTGTCTGCCGGCCTTCAAGAAGCGATCACAGGTTCATGCAGTTTTTCGGCAGACCGTCTTCATTTCGCCCCGGTTCTTTCAGCGGGACCCTCACCACTATGAGCTCATGTGCCGGCACGTTGAGAATTGTACACGTGCTGAAAACCTACTGGATTTTTTTTTCTTTCTTTCATTTTTTAGATGAAGAATCGGTCCGAACCTCCCACGCGTGCATGTGCACGCATGCACCCTGTGCATGCCGGCGTTTGCATTTGCTCTCCGCAGCGCCGCATGGAGAAGTGCAACATTCATGTTCATGCGTTGAGACCGCTTGAAGTGCGCGCCCTCGAAAGAAAATAAGTCAGAGAACTAGATCGTTGTATTGCTAATACCGGTACATGTACATGCTCTGCCTGAGCAGACCGACCTCTGTGTGACTTGAACCCTCCCCTCCCCCCACTCCCCCATTGAGTCTATTTTAAGGCCCTGACAACCCTTCTACGGTGCATGTACAATGTGCATGTATGATTCATAACGACTTCCTCAAGAATGTTTACCCGTGCCCTGTCACAACATCAAAGCTAGCCCTAGTAGCCCTAGTAGTAGTAGAAGGCTCGCAACGAGTCGGCCGACGTCATCAGCACCCAGCCAAGAGGAGTTTTGACAAAAACAGAGCCCCTTCTTCATCTTCTTCTTCTTGCGCACGAGGCAAGCAGCAATTGGTGGTGCCGCTGTCTCAAGTTGTTGTCGTTCGCCCGGGCTCAATCAGAAGAGCGAGACCAGTTACCGGGGCCCGCCAACCAGGAGGTCGACAACATGGGCCCAAAACCTGTACCTCATGTTCAGGCAAATGCATCCCGCCTTCACAGAGTCTTGATTGCAACTTTTAACTTTGATTGCCCCGTCATTCAATTGCATTGCATTTCATTTCAAGGGTGGAGTTTCCTTGGAGTCGGAGACTCTGCTTGTTGTCTCTCCCTCATCAACGGGATCGCGTTTCCTCTTGTTGACTCAGGCTGGGGTGATCCAGGTGGCAGTTGCAATTTCCAGAATGTTAATTTGAATCTCTCTTTTCATTTTCCCTTTCCCACTCGCCTCCCCTCCCCTCCCCTTTTCCTCTCTCTCCTTCTCCCCCCCTCCCCTTTCTATCTCTATCTCTCTCTCCCTCCTCTCTGTCTGTCTCTATCTCTCTCTCTCCCCCTCCCCTCTCTATCTCTATTTCTCTCTCCCTCCTCTGTCTCTCTGTCTCTCTCTCCCTCCTCTTTCTCTGTCTCTATCTCTCTCACCCTCCTTTCTCTCTGTCCTGTCTCTATCTCCCTCCTCTCTGTCTGTCTCTATCTCTCTCTCCCCTCCCCTCTCTATCTCTATCTCTCTCCCTCCTCTCTGTATGTCTCTCTGTCTCTCTCTCCCTCCTCTTTCTCTATCTCTGTCTCTCTCCCTCATTTCTGTCTCTCTGTCTCTGTCTCCCTCCTCTTTCTCTGTCTCTATCTCTCTCACCCTCCTCTCTCTGTCCTGTCTCTATCCTCCCTCCTCTCTGTCTGTCTCTCCCTCTCCCTCTCTCTCCTCTCTCCCTCTCTCCTCTCTCTCTCTCTGTCTCTGTCTCCCTCACCCGCTATTTCTCTCTCTCTCTCTTTCTCTATCTCACTGTTTCTGTCTCTCTTTATCTCCTCTCTCCTCTCTCCTCTCTCCTCTATCTTGCTTTTTTCTCCCCTCGGTACATTTTTTTTCTCTCTCTCTCTCTCTCTATCTCTGTGTCTCTCTCTCTTTCTCTCTCTCTCTCTCTTCCTCTCTATCTCTGTGTCTCTCTCTCTCTCTTTCTCTCTCTCTCTCTCTCTCTCTCTTTCTCTCTCTCTCTCTTTCTCTCTCTCTCTCTTCTCTCTCTCTCTCTCTCTCTCTCTCTCTCTCTCTCTCTATCTATCTCTGTGTGTGTCTCTCTCTCTCTCTATCTATCTCTGTCTCTCTCTGTCTCTCTCTCTCTCTCTCTCTATCTCTGTGTCTCTCTCTCTTTCTCTCTCTCTCCCTTCTCTGCTCCTGTGTACACAGAACCGCTGGCCACATCGCCCACGGCCCAGTCGCCCCCGCCACCCCAGAAGCCCGCCCTCCCGCGCGGCGTCACAGAGCGGGACGTGGAGATGTTCCGGGTGGCCCAGGAGCGGGCCATGATGGTAATTATGTCAGACTACTACAAACAAGCCACACTGGGCGTAAGTCGACCAAACATTCCTTCCATTCAGACCCTCTCTCGTGTCCGTCTGTCCGTCTCGTTGTCAGTCTGGTCCGTCCCCCCCCCTTCCTCCTTCCTTTCCCCCACCCCGCCTTCCCTCCCCTCCCTTCCTGATGATTCTGTGTAGACTTAGCATAGGCCAGAAAATATTCGTGTATGTATGTGTGTCTGTATGTATGAATCTGCACGTATTCTGCACTTCCATTGCACCGTACCTGTTCGGCCACTGAGCACCTGTGTTGCGCTAAGTGCTGCTATTTGGCCTCCCGTTCCCCATTGGCCACCATGAAGGTTAATGAATTCGCACTCCGGCCTATCAGGCCGTTAAGTGCACTCATCGTCCGCCGCGCCAGGTCCCCCAAAACAAATAGAGCGCTGCTTCTTCAATTTTAGTCATACCGGTTAAGGAGCAGGGATAAATAACAAATTAAGAGAGAGGGAGGGGAGGATTGGAGGAGGGGGGGAAATATTGGAGAGCCATTGTGGCACGTTTTCCAGGACTGCTCCCTTTTTTTATTTTCACAGGACGTGTGAGCATTACGTTAATAAATCAGACCTTTTGCAATTGAACGAGCCACTGATGTGCCCGTTCTATCCAACCGGTGTTCACACATCTCCCATAGAAATTTGAAGTGGACAGTGTGAAATGGGCTGCCCGCGTCCATTGGTCATATCTGTCTGTAAATCGCGACGGTCAGTATGTTTGGCGTCAAAATATAAAGATGCTTCCATATTGACCACCTTCCCCCCCCCCCTCCATCCCATGTTCTTTTCCCATTGCGCGGGACAAATTCTCGGCCTTGCGGCTTTCTCATTAGAAATACTTTCATCTTAAGTGATCGAGGGGCGTATTTATCGGTATTCACCTGCTGTGTGAAGAAGAAGAAAAAAAGAATAAAAAGAAGAAGAAATCCATTTTGAGTGCATGACAGATACAGATTTTCGCTTTAGTCTAACTGATAAAGAACTAAATCCCAAGGAAGGTACAAGTACTTAGATGTAAACGAGTCAGCCAGTTGGGAAGTGTGCTTAAGGCTTACCATAGCAACGACTCGTTCAACAATCCGTGCCAAAAATGTGAAATGTGCACGTGTATGTGGTTTTCAGTGATGCCTTTTTTTGGTTTGTGTATACATGTACAGTAGGTACATGTACATGTACATGTACAGTGTGTCTCCCCTGTGCAGTAGTCTGTCGCATATTTTTCTCTGCAGACACAAAACCCCCGCCATGCCAAAAAGATACAACCACCTAAACTGGGGGTATTTTTTTGTTATGAGAGGACACAGTACATGTAGCTTGTGCACTGTTCATGCAAACCCATTGTCAGTGGAGTTGACATGCATCCGTTAATTGAATTCACTCTACATGTCTACGGTACATGTCGGCATAGAAACTATCCTCTCTATGTTGTGCCGTAATAAAAACTACCCTTTGAAGATATCTTAGAATTTTTCTGGCTTTTTTTTCTCCCCGCTGTGTACATACTCGTATAAAAAAAAATTGTAATTTGTATTTGCTTCTGAAATATCTACTGTTCATTGGCATTGCATTTTAATCTATTTATTGCATGATACTACAGTAGTTCATTTCAGAATGCTGGTGTATTTGCACGCTTGCATGAAAATTTGTCTGGAGATTTTTTAATTTTTTTTTATGATATCCCAAAAAAATTAAATAATTGTCTTCTGGTAAAAGAAATTGATCTTTCAGAAACAGGACATAGTTTGATAAGCAAATGCCTTTTTGCATTACTTGCACACGTTCAAATTTATAATTTCTTACGGAAGAAGTAAAAAAAAGAAGAAATCCCCTAAAATGTATAGATTGGACAGTTTTGTACACTATCCGTATCTCCACACGAAATAAAAACATGTACATGTAGATGAGAGTTGAGCGATATTTTTCCATTTTTATGTTTATAAAATGTATAGAATGAGAAATTACAGATTTTTACACTATCTGCATCCCCACACGAGATAAAAAGAAGAGTTCAGCGATATTTAAAAAAAAAAATTACCTCAAAATTTTAATGGGCCTGAGGTTTCGATCCTAGCAGGACCTTTCTGCCTTGCTGACCATCATTGTAGCATGAAGTGGCCTGACAGCACATTCGTACTCTGTCAAACAAGGCAGATTGTCCCTGGCGTTATCTTCAAGATGCGCACAAAAGCAAGTGCTCCTGTTTATAAATAATAAAAAAATCAAGAAAAATTTGTACAGCTGTGTAGGGGATGCTCAATAGACACTGTCAGTAGACTGTGCTATAAACTAAGTGTTTCTCCTACCACGTGACTCCAAATAACATTGACAAACATTAGCATCCGATAAAAGACGTCCGTCCACCAACCCCCCCCCCCCCCCCCTTTACACCCTCCCTCCCCCTACACCCTCCCTCCCCCGGCTTAAGGCATAGGCTCAATTCACCTTCCATTCATTTTTCATTTCTGCACACTCTACTCTTCTCTCTCTCATTCTTTTCTCGACTCTGAGAGGGTCTGTTTTGGCTGGCTTGCATGTTTGTTGATTTTCAAAAAAAATAATTATTTTTTGCCTTGTGCTTGTGGCTTGTTTGTGCTTCTTTTTTTTAATTACCTTTGGTTTTTTATCATTTTTTGTTGTTGTCCCGATTGCTCATAATTTAGTATGCCCGTCGTGTATGATTTTTGCACTCCCTGCCCCTTTTTGTATGGGAAAGTTGGCATGAATGTACGTTCCAATATATACCTATGAAAGCACCCATCCCTGTCTTTACAGTTTTAGGGGGTGAAACACTTTCCCTTATTCACTTGTTGCGCGATTGAAAACGGTAGGGCTCAACACGGTAGGGCTCCCGGAAAAAATGCATGCACCTGGTGCTGAGGAGGCAATGCAAATCCATGTGCTGTGACAACATGACATCCGATTGCTTCTCACTGGGGGTGGGGGTAGAGATCTCTTCCATAGCACTGTACCAAATGATCTTGCGTTGTTTGCGATGTCGCCGTGCAAAGCTATATTTTGTGTAACACGCACGTGAAGATCGGTGAATGTGTGCGCACCTTTTTTTTGTATTAAGATGCGTTACTGTTTCTTAGACCTCTGGTTAAGTCTGGAGCCAGGCTATTGGGGGTTTTTCGGGGGGGGGGGGGGGTTTCCAGTTGTTCCCCTTTTAAAGTTCTGTCGCGCACGGGAATAGCTGTGGAAGCAATGGTGTGCAGAATTGAAAGTTTTGGAGGACATCCCGTCACCCGGTTGGCTTGATGTGAAGGCGATGTCCCATTGGACTGACTATATACTGTACAGGCCCATTCAATGCCCCACACCCCCTCTCTCCCTCGATTCGATTGCGATTTTGCATCAGGGGAGAATGTCATTCAATATCACTGCCGGTGTGAAGACAGACAAAAGAAAGATCCAGGCAGTCCGGGCGGGATTCGAACCTGCTGGCTCCTGCTTCTCCTAGTCTAGGTCTTGTTTCCTCTCCCCGGCACCTCCCTCTCCTCCACCTTCCCCCTTGCAAGTGCTGGAAGATACCCAGGCTTGCAACCATTTTTTTTTCTCTCTCTCTCTTTTCTCCCATCACCCCCCCTCCTCTCTATTGGGTTCTTGGCGCGCAGCAGACAAGCAGCGTGGAGCCCCAGCAGATAGACCACCAGTCCCGGTCGCCCAGCTGCATCGAGTTTGGCCGCTACCATCTCCAGACGTGGTACTCCTCACCTTACCCTCAGGAATACGCCAGGTACGCCAACCCCGGCCCCCTCTTCCCACCAACCTTCAACCAAACCCCCTTTGCTGAGTAGGAGTTTTTTTCGGTGACGCCCTGTGTATCACGGCTCTGAAACGAGCCAGTAACTTCAACGTTTCGGGCAGTGTGCCCGTTGTTGAGTTACCAGCTCTTTTCAGAGCCACGCTCCATCTCTTATCAAGGGATGAAATTCGTGGTGTCACCGCTAACCTCCTACTTGGTATTTCCACCATGAAAAACCTTCAAATCTTATCTCCAAATCCCTTCCTGTATTAGTCATACATGTACCTGTGGCTGGCAGCGCTGTTGTAAAGATAATCGTCTTCATGCCAATGTATTGCCTCATAATCGGATACCACCTCTTCAGTGGTCCCATCACCCCTCCTGTAAAAAAAATTAATTTGAAAATTGGAAGTGTCTGCAAGTGCTACCCTTTTTGTTGCAGTGTCCTTCTCCTCCAGTTTGAGAGGGAGAAATTTTGCCTCTTTGTGCCGTCCCGTCCCCCCCTCCCCCATAAGATCCTGTCAAATGGTCTTATTAATATTTACATTCACCTTTGCCATTGCTTCTTCTTGTATCTCTCCCCGGGGGTTGCAGGTTACCAAAGCTTTTCTTGTGCGAGTTTTGCCTGAAGTACATGAAGAGTAGAAGCATCCTAGTCCGGCACCTGGTGAGTAGAAACCAAAACACAGAAGCAAATGGCCCGCCATCGCAATGTTCAGCGTTCTCCAGACCAGGAAGATCTTGACAGAGTGAAGGCTGGCTGGCATTTTTGTTGTTGTACTGATCGCTGGAGCCAAGCCCCTGGAGGCAGGGGACCATGTCCCAGCTTGGGCTCAAGCTATCGTTCTCGTTGAATCGTGCCGGCAGATGTCATTCTAAAATTGTCCGTAAAATTAACCCACGCAACCCTTTTCCAAGTTTGGATAAAAAGGAGCTTATTCCAGCATTTTGTATCCTTCTCACTTTCCTTGGCGAGGGTCTTCCTAAGGGCCGCTTTCTGGAGTAATTCCGACCTTTACCGATTTTGTATCCTTCTCACTTTCCTCGGCTCAATCTGCGTCCCGTAGCCTTAGATCGCGAGGGTCTTCCTAAGGATCCTAGCTGTTCCTAGTAGGGCCGCTCTGTGGAGTAATTCGGACCTTTACCGATGAACCCGACGTTGTCAAGATGCCTTTTCTAATGGCCTTTGGAATGGTACCCACAAGGCACCCACTACCGAAAGGGAACAACCTTAACCTTGACTGCCCACACGTTCCCCTTTCCCCCCGATCCCTTCAGGCCAAGTGCGGCTGGTACCACCCGCCGGCCAACGAGATCTACCGGCACAAGGACCTGTCAGTCTTTGAGGTGGACGGCAACGTCAGCAAGATCTACTGCCAGAACCTGTGTCTCCTGGCAAAGCTCTTTCTGGACCACAAGACGCTCTACTACGACGTGGAGCCCTTCCTCTTCTACGTCCTGACCAAGAATGACGCCAAGGGCTGCCACATTGTCGGCTACTTCTCCAAGGTAGGACCTCGGCAGTCGGTTTCAGCATTCCCATTTAAATGCCCAGTACAAGACTGGGAAGACCGGGAAGCATCAGTGTCCACAGATTTCCTTCTGATTCACACAGTTTGTAGATGGTCATGATAGAATCTTCATGTTGAAATCTTACGGTCTGGGATGCTGCAGCCGATTTCACGAAACTTCAAATGTTGCATACGCAACATTTTGTTGCTTAACTTACGCAACATTTTTATGCCTTTTCTAAATACTGCAGAAAAGAGCCATTGTGGCGCACGACTTACGCAAACATTTTACGTTTCGTAACTTACGCAACTTTTCTTGAAATCGGCTGCTGTACTTTTTGAGAAATCGTCACTTAAACATCGACAAATGGTTTATTACACGCGAGTAATAAACTATTTCTTACACTTGAACTTTTTCTTACACTACACAACGATGCGTAAACCGGGAATGAATGGCGTTGCCCGTTCAGAGCGGATGTTCGTTATATTTGTGCAACAGAGTTGGTCCGCGCTGCGATTCGTATGAATGTGCCGACAATCAGTTGATTCAGTCGGGTGTTCGGCATAGCGTGCCCGCAGGCCCACAGATGCGTTTCTCTTTAGATTGATGCGTCAGGGGCTTTGCGCGGGCGCTGCCCTGCCCTCGGTGCCGTTGACACCTCTTCGCCTGCCCACCGACCGCTGCTCTATCAACTGGCACCATATCCGCCCACGTTCAGTCACCCGATGTGCGCAGACAAAAAGAGTCGGGTGTGTGATGGCCCTAGGCAAAAAAAAAAAAATGCTCCTGTATGCAAAAAAAGGTTCAACAGCCTTTTGTCTGTGTCCGTGTTTTAATAAAAAGTGCATTGCACTGTGAATGTTTGATTGATTCAAAAATGAAATAAATGAGGATTGGTTTATGGCAGGCACATATCCTTTTGTTGGTTTTCATCGTCAAACCTCAGGATAACGTTAAGGGGGCAAGTGATGCAGAGCAACCATTTGGCCTGTCAATCTTTACTCGAGTTGCGATTCATCGCAAGGCTTTGTGTAGTCAGCGCCTGGTTTCTGAAACTGTTTGTGATTGGGTGTTCACAGATGATCATTTCTCCTCCCTTAAGTCCGATAGCCCTCGTGCGTGCGGTACGAAGAATTCATGTTCTTGGAGACCCATTGATGAGCAAACTGACTCTAGTGTGTCAGCTCCAATCTTCCTAAACGCCTTCATTTGATTGCGCGGAAGTAGAACATGCCCCAGGAACAGTGTGTGATTGATGGCATTCCATTCCTCAACCCTCTCTCTCTCTCTCTCCCTCTCCCTCCTCTCTCTCTCTCTCCCTCTCCCTCGCCCTCACCCTCTCCCTCCTCTCTCTCTCCCTCTCCCTCCCTCCTCTCTCTCTCCCTCTCCCTCCCTCCTCTCTCTCTCTCCCGTCTCTCTCCCTCTCCCTCTCCCTCTCCCTGTCTCTCCCTCTCCCTCTCCCTCCTCTCTCTCTCTCCCTCTCCCTCTCTCTCTCTCTCTCTCTCTCCCTCTCTCTCTCTCCCCTTCTCCCTGTCTCTCCCTCTCCCTCTCCCTCCTCTCTCTATCTCCCTCTCCCTCACCCTCTCCCTCCTCTCTCTTTCTCCCTCTCCCTCTCTCCTTCTCCCCCTCTCTCTCTCTCCCTCCCCCTCTTCCTCTCCCTCTCCCTCTTTCTCCCCCCCCCCCCCCGCCCTGTCTCGTAGGAAAAGCACTGTCAGCAGAGGTACAACGTGTCCTGCATCATGACGCTGCCTATGTACCAGAGGAAGGGCTACGGCCGATTTCTCATCGATTTCAGTGAGTAATACCACCCCCTTTATCCCAGCCCCCTACCACAACCACCATTTTTGGCAGACATCTAAATCAAGGATGCCTTCTTCACCTCTGTCTAGACGTGTCCCTCACCGTCTGAAATAAATCAAGGGGAGGAATAGAGATGGCTGCATTCCCAATTTAGTAGAGCAACTTACTGTAATCAAATTTCCACCAACTTTCAGTACTGGCATCTTTCAGAAGATGGGATTGATGGTTGAATGCATGTATTTTTTTTTTTTTTTTTTTTTTTTTTTTGGGGGGATGATTCATCATCACATTTTTCATTGCTGACTCCTTCCTGACAATGGGCAGAGCACACACTGTCCGAAATGCTGAGTTGCCGGCTCTTCTCAGCGCAACACTCGCTCTTGTAAGAGATGACTTGAGCACTGGGTGTCCCACCTGCCAACTTTCCACATTGTGATTCCACCATGCAAACCTGCATAGCTAATCTCACACATCATTGGCTATTCTCTCTCTCTTACGCTCTCTCTCTCTCCCTCTCCCTCCCCCCTCTCTCTCTCTCTCTCTCTCTCTCTCTCTCTCTTCCCCTCTTCCTCTCCCTCTCCCTCTCCCTCTCCCTCTCTTTTTCCCTCTCTTTCTCCCTCTCTGTCTCTATGTGTGTCTCTCTCCCTCTCTCCCTCTCCATTTTCCTCTCCCCTCCCTCTCCCTCTCCCTCTCCCTCTCTCTCTCCCTCTCCCTCTCCCTATCCTTCTCCCTCTCTCCCTCTCTCTCTCCCTTCCCCTATCCTTCTCCCTCTCTCCCTCTCTCCCTCTCTCCCTCTCCCCCTCTCTCCCTCTCTCCCTCTCTCCCTCTATCTCTCCCTCTCCCTATCCTTCTCCCTCTCTCCCACTCTCCCTCTCTCCCTCTCTCCCTCTCTCCCTCTCTCCCTCTATCCCTCTCTCCCTCTCTCCCTCTCTCCCCCTCTCCCCCTCTCCCTCTCTCCCTCTCTCCCTTTCTCCCTCTTTCCCTCTCCCCACTTCTCTCTCTATCTCTTTCTCTCTGTCTCTTTCTCTCTGTATCTTTCTCTTTCTCTCTTTCTCTCTCTCCGCTCTCTTCTCCTCTCTTCTCTCTCTCTTCCCTGTCCCTGTGCTCAGGCTACTTGTTATCCAGGCAGGAGGGTCAGCCAGGCACCCCAGAGAAGCCCCTCTCGGACCTGGGCCGGGTCAGCTACAACGCCTACTGGCGCAGTGTCATCCTGGAGTTCATGGGCAAGACCGGCGACAACCGCCACATCACCATCAAGAGTAAGAGCCCTCCCAACGGCTATGGCTCTGGCTGTCCTAGGCTCTCTCCCAGGCAGCGTATGCCTCTCAGTCCCAGGAAGAGGCTCTTGCTTGTAGCAAGGAGCCGTAGCCATTTGTTCTCTTCCAGCCTTACGCCTTGGTCCAACCATGTCCAGAGCCGGTATTCATTTACACTAAACTCCCTCTTTGAATACCTGAAAGTTACTTTTGCGATTGATTTATGAGAAATGTCTATGAGAAAGGTCCTGCTAGGTCCTGAAATGTCAGGCCCACTAAATTTTTTGATTTATGCTTCGTAAATAAAACTCTTCATGTTTTTATTATACAAAAGAAATATATTTCCAAAAATATGACGACGTGAAATAACTTGTCACAAGAGGGCGCACTTCTAATCCACGGACGCCATCTTGGATTCTGCCCCATATGTGTGTGTGTGTGTGTGTGAGTTTGCTAATGGACCGTGTTGTTCTGTGCGTTGCAGGTATCAGTCGGGCCACGGGCATGTGCCCCCACGACATTGCCACCACTCTGCAGTCACTCAGGATGATTGGCAAGAAGGACGACAGGTGGGTGCTCAGACCGGGACAGTAGGCACACGGGCGTGGAAGAATAGGGGTGGGTGGGATGGGAGTGGGAAGGGGGAGGGGGTGGGTGAGAGAGAGAGGGGAGGGTGCTGTTTGGGCTGAAGGTGAGATACGGGGGTCTCTGGAGGGCCGGGATTTAGATTGGAGAGGTCTTGAAAAGGGCGAAGGAGTTTGGGTAGTTTGCGTGGGTTTTGTTGGCGGAGTTGATCATAGTAACGAAAGGTTTTTCTGTAAAGGTATTCGGCCTTTGAGATAGGTCCTGCAGTGATGCCAATGTCGGGAGTTTTCAGATTAAAAGAGATTTTAAGATGAGCATTTCGTTGGGTGCCTTGCAGAAGGACTAAAGAAGGTCACTAAGATACCATAATAAAAAAATAAATAAAAAAAATCATCATTGTTTTTCGTTTTGTATTCCACATTCCTTGTTCACATATTACGTCATGATGTAAAAACTAATTGTAAAAAAAAAATTGTAAATAAAACAGCCCAGATAGAATCTGTTTCCAGCAGAAGGGCATGAAGTGAGTTAAGTGTCTGAACTCATTTATGCTCAGCACCCTATGATTCGTAATGTATCAGCTCCATCAAATTAGATACCCAGGGCGCTATTCCTGCACACAACTCAATGACAGAAACAAAACCATTTTCGGTGTAGTATATTATTCTAATGAGTATATCTCATACCTGAAAAGGGTAGGTTTGATAGGATATCACGTAGACAATGATAAGGAGGGGGAACATTCATGACATTTGTAAGGTTCAGAAATGGTTTTGAAAAAAACTTGGACTGGATGGACTGGGACTTGAACCAGAGACCTCTGGTGTTGCGTACCAGTGCTCTTACCATCGGAGCTATCCGGCCCTTAGATGGCGGCCCTCCCAAATAGTTGACCAGTCTTTGCCGGGGGATGGGTGTGCCAGTCAATGGCATTTAATCATCAACTGCTTTATATCTCCAGGGATGAGACCCCCCGTTTTTCAATTATTATTATTTTGTGCTCAATTGTCCTAAAGTTCCCTGTTTCAGAGTTTTGTTTTGTCTTTATCTTTTCAATCTAATGGAGAAATGATGAGACAAGTCTGAAAATAACCTCGTCCAAAATTAGAGGCTAATGATGATTCTTCACTTAAGTGTCATATAATACTCATAGGAGATCATACAATTTGCAAAGAGGTGGGTCCCATTGCAGCTGCCTGTGTATCACATTGCTGTATTGATTCCTTTCTCCGTGTTTTAATTGAGTCCGGTCCGTGCACCTGCTACGGTCTTTTCTCTCTTCCCCTTCCCTCCCTCGCCCCTCCCTCCCCCTCCCCCATCCCTCCCTACCTCCTTTCCTCCCCCCATCCCTCCCTCCCTCCCCTCCTCCCCCTTCCCTCCTTCCCTCCCTCCCTCGCTTCCTCCCTCCCTCCCTTCATTCCTTGCCCCCATCCCTCCCTCCCCTTCCTCCCTCCCCCTTCCCCTCCTTCCCTCCCTCCCTCCCCCTCCCTCCCTTCATTCCTTCCCCCATCCCTCCCTCCCCCTTTCCTCCCTCCCTCCCTCCCTTCATTCCTTCCCCCATCCCTCCCTCCCCCTTTCCTCCCTCCCTCCATCCCTTCATTCCTTCCCCCCATCCCTCCCTCCCTTCCTCCCTCCCCCCATCCCTCCCTGCCCCTTCTCGCTGATAGGGTCGTGCTGAAGCTCCGGCGCAAGGTCATCGATGAGCACAAGGCCAAGGTCTCGCGGGGCATCCGCATCGAGCTGGAAGAGGAGTGCCTGCGCTGGACGCCGCTGGTGGTCAGCGGTCTGGCCATCATGGAGGAGGAGAAGGAGGTCAAGCGAGAGGTAAATGCCCGTCCCTCTCTCCATTCTCCCCGACCGACCCCCCCCCCCCCCACAAACCCTCTTCCTCGGCCTGAAAAGTGAAGATTTCTCAGTGTGAAAAATTGGACCGGGACTGGGACTTGAACCCAAGACCTCTGAAGTCAAGAGGTAAATGCCCGTCCCTCTCCGTACCACCCTCCCCCCTCCTTCCTCAGCCTGAGAAGTAAAGATTTCTCAGTGTGAAAAATTTGCAAAGAAAGCTTTGACTGGAACGGGACTTGAACCCGAGACCTCAGAAGTCAAGAGGTAAATGCCCGTCCCTCTCCGTACCACCCTCCCCCCTCCTTCCTCAGCCTGAGAAGTAAAGATTTCTCAGTGTGAAAAATTGGCAGTAGTCATGCTCACGGAATTGAGATCACTTACATTCCAATAGAAATGCAGATGTTACATAGAAAAGTACATATCTTCACAGTAGTCGTGGTCCCAGAATTGGGATCACTTACATTCCAATAGGAATGTAGATGTTACATAGAAAAGTACATATCTTCGCAGTAGTCGTGGTCCCAGAATTGAGGCCACTTACATTGGCTATAAGAATGTGCACGTGTCCATCTACTCAGACGAGGATGTGTTGTAAGTCGGCTGTTGCCTCGTTCTCCATCAGGTGGCCATGATGGGAGCCCTGGTCAACGACATTGACGAGGAGCGGAGGCGTCTGGACTTCTCCCCCAAGACCACGCCGCGCAAGGGCCTCCTGGGCTCTTCGGTCGCCTCGCCGCAGCAGTCCTCCCCGACGGCGGCGGCCGCCGCCGCGCTCAAGTCCCCGCTCAAGGCCGGCGGCCTGAACGTGGCCGCCCTCAAGACCTCGGACCCGTCCCACCTCAAGTCCACGCTGGCCCTGCCGCCCAAGTCGCCCCCGCCCAGGACCCCGCCATCGGCGACCGCCGCCTCCAAGTCCAAGCTGGGCAAGGCCTTCAAGCCAAAGGAGGCCAAGCCCAAGAAATCGGCGGCGGCATCGGCGGCGTCGTCGTCGGACAAGGCCTTGAAATCGCCCGGCGGCGGCTACACGAAGAAGCCCAAGAAGTCGCATGCGGCGAAACTGGCCGAGAAGGAGTCGGCCGCCGCCTCCGCGACGACGGCCAAGTCCCGATCGGGAGCGGAGAAGTCGGCCAAGAAGAAGTCCTCCAAGGCCAAGCTGCACAAGGTCAAGTCCAAGGAGAAGGCGGCCAAGTCCAAGGGACGGCCGGACGGCCTCAAGCCGGCCGCCGCCAAGAGCTCTTCCTCCGCCGCTGCCGCCGCAGCTGCGACCGCCTCCTCCTCCTCCTCACCGGTGAAGGCCAAGCTGAAGGTGTACCGCAAGTCCAGGACCAAGCTGCTGGGCAAGGCCCACCACAAGCGGAAGAGCCTGAAGGACTCCCTGCTATCCGACAGCGACGAGGACGTCAAAGCCGGTAGCCCCAAGCCAAAGGTCAGTCCATCTGCTCTGCCCAGCCCCTGTAAATCTTAAAGCATAGCTGCCGACCATTCCTATTCTGGAGGAACCAAGATTGTCTTTTTTACAAGCTCTTGACAACCGATTCCGATTTTTGGCTTGGAAATACACACCTGTTCTTGTTTTGTTTGCTCTGAGATTCCTCTTTTTTTTTTAGCTGAAGTATTCCTAATATCCTTTAAGATTGGTCGGCAGCTATGCTTAAGCAACAATGCAACAGCATGGCGGTTAAGTGGTTTGAATAGCTGCACTAGAAAGCAGGAGTTTGCAGGTTCGAATCCTGCCTCAGGCGCCGGTCTTTTACCGGCAGGCAGACAGTCAGTCAAAGTGTTGTTTGTCAACAAGGGCAAAACCCTCTTTGAGTTTCATTCTCACTGCTCCAAAAAAAAAAATTCATTTAGCTTCAAAGTGATATACAAACATGTTGCAAACTGCTTACTGACTAAAATTACCAAAATGCAAATCTTCATTTAGCTTCATTAGTTGGCACTTCCTTATTCTGATTCAAGTTTGTTGATCTCATTGGCTTCTTTGATGACCCCCCTCCCCCCTCGTTTCACCCCAGCAGCCTCTACCAGGGACCTCAAACGACACCACAGCAGACACCTGTGATATACCGCCGCCCGAGCTAACCAAGGAAAAGGTATGCAGCGGTGGAAGAAGTCCCGGAACCCAGTCTGAGGGACCCTCTGCTCACAGGCCCGCATGACCAGTGTGGGCCTGTCCGATGACACGGCTGGGGGACGGGGGTCAGGGGTTGGGCTCAGTCTCAGTCTCAGTCTCAGTCTCGATCCTCTGGTGTATGATCAGCGCAGAGGCTGTAATCAAACACAAATCATTTGTAGCTATCCATCACTAGGACCCTCTCCAAATTGACAACAAAACACCCAGCCCATACATGTACACGGTTTGGTTAGAAGACCAGAAATGGGTAAATTGCTCCTGTTGCCCAATTGACACCAAAAACCCCAGCCCATACATGTACACGGTTTGGTTAGGAGCCCAGAAATTGGTTAATTGATCCCGTTGCCCAATTGACACCAAAAAACCCAGCCCATACATGTACACGGTTTGGTTAGAAGCCCAGAAATTGGTAAATTGTTCCCGTTGCCAAATTGACACCAAAAAACCCAGCCCATACATGTACACGGTTTGGTTAGAAGCCCAGAAATGGGTAAATTGCTCCCGTTGCCAAATTGACACCAAAAAACCCCAGCCCATACATGTACACGGTTTGGTTAGAAGCCCAGAAATTGGTTAATTGATCCCGTTGCCAAATTGACACCAAAAAACCCAGCCCATACATGTACACGGTTTGGTTAGAAGACTAGAAATTGGTAAATTGTTCCCGTTGCCCAATTGACACCAAAAAACCCAGCCCATACATGTACACGGTTTGGTTAGAAGACCAGAAATGGGTAAATTGCTCCCGTTGCCAAATTGACACCAAAAAACCCAGCCCATACATGTACACGGTTTGGTTAGAAGCCCAGAAATTGGTAAATTGTTCCCGTTGCCCAATTGACACCAAAAAACCCCAGCCCATACATGTACATGGTTTGGTTAGAAGCCCAGAAATGGGTAAATTGCTCCCGTTGCCAAATTGACACCAAAAAACCCAGCCATACATGTACACGGTTTAGTTAGAAGCCCAGAAATTGGTCAATTGCTCCCGTTGCCAAATTGACACCAAAAAACCCAGCCATACATGTACACGGTTTGGTTAGAAGCCCAGAAATTGGTAAATTGCTCCTGAAATCTGGAATATACATGTAGCCCCCAGCGGTGGTTGAGGACATCAAACTCGCCCTCCCCCTTGCCCTCCCCCTCCCCCTCGCCCGTCATTACTTGACCCTTTTTTTCCGTCGGTCCTCACTCGCAGGTGTATCTCAGGAGGAAGTACGGCGGGAAGCGGCGTAGACGGATCCCCGTGCTGGAGTCGATCAACTCTGAGCCGCTGGCCAAAGAGCCGGAGCCCAAGCGGCCCCGCCTGCACGACCCCCAAGAAACAACCCCCAAGAAAACCAAAGAGGCCTCACCGACCAAGCTGAAAGGTGGGTTGGACCGTACACCCTCGGACTCGATTCCCCCGTCACCTCGAAGAATTGCTTCGCTTCAGGGACCCTGCAACCCATGGTTGTAGCCAGAAGGGATGTTATCCTCTTGTTATCTATTTGACACTAAAAAAAAATTTAGGCAGGCCCTTTTCGTCTTCCATTGACTGTAGCAATCGAAGATCAACCATCCTCATTTTTAGATAATAATAGGAAAATGCAATTCAATGAAGTTTTGCCCTGCTCGACAGTGTTTATCACGTTGAGCAGGGCAAAACCTCATTGAATTAAATCCTCGTTTTGGCATCCTGACTGTTTTGAGATTAGACCCCAAAACACCCAGAAAGTTGGTTTTCAGTAACCACATTTTTCTTTCTTTCTTTCTGCGACGTTTTCAGTCGATGGCCGGAAGACGAGCAAGAAGAGGCAGCGACGGAAGTCAGAGCCCAACGGCAACGTGGACTCTGAGGACGACTTTGTCCTGCCCAGCTGCACGGCCAGCGGCAAGCTCAAGGGCGCAGCCGCGGCTGCCGCCAACAACAACAACAACGAGGAGGTGGTGGAGCCGGCCAAGCCGGTCACCCGCAAGTACTCCAAGCGGGGCCGGCCGTCCCCGCAGAAGGCAGCGCCGCCGCCGGTCAAGGCTTCCGGCGGCAGCACCGCCAGCCCAGCCCAGCAGCGCCCGCTGCCAAAAAACGACGAGCCCGTGACCCCCGCCTCGGGAAAGCGTGGGTGGCCTAAGGGGGTCAAGAGGGGCTCGCAGGACAGTCGCAACAGGCCGCTCGCCCGCCGCAAGAAGAAGAAGAAGCAGCGGGGCTGGCCCTGGAAGGGCAAGAAGCGCCGGGCGCCCTCGGCCCCCCGGCCGGCCGAGTCGGACGGCAACGACGCCGACGACTCGTGCCAGTCGGACCAGGAGGGGGACGCCGACAGCACGGCGGCCTCGTCCCGCAGCGCGGCCTCCACCGGTGCCGAGTCCCTGACACTCTACTCCCTGCCCAAGACGGCGCCCAGGTGCCAGGGGGGCAACTGCAGCTCCGACGACGAGGACGACGACCTGGAGACCGGCTATAAGATGAACGGCTGCGACGAGGCGACCAGCCCTTGCGAGGTCCTCCGCGGGGGCGTGCCCCCCAAGGAGGACAGTCTGGTCAAGGTCACCCCCATCATCACGCTGAGTGACTCAGAATCGGACCTGGACCGGGACCGGGACCTGCCCTCCTTCCGCGCCGCCAACCACGTCAGCATCGGCAACGGCGCTCTGCTGAACCACGCCGCTGCCGTGCACCGGACGACCAAGGTCTCTGAGTCGGACCTCTCCGAGGAGGCGGACTCGTCGGACTGCGAGGAGCGGGAGGCCCGCAACCACGCCGCGAACGATTTCAAGCTGTCGGAGAGCGACCCCGAGGGGTACCGGTCCGACGCCGAGAAACCCGGGTCCCGAGAGGCCCGGGACGAGAACGGCGAGGAGCCTGAGCTGAGCGTCTTCTCAGACGAGAACAGCGACGCTCAGTACGAAGGCCATGAACCGGAACCAGCTAAGACTGAGCAAGAGCCAAGCGATCACGCGCCGGACCTGGTCAGTAGAAAGCAGGAAGACGTGGACGAGGAGCAGGAGGAGGAGGAGGAGGAGGTGGAGGAGGAGGAGGACAAGGAAGCGGATTCGGAGAACCAGCCCTCCGAGGAATCTGAGCCCGAAAGGGAAGAGAATCAGGAGGTAGATCTGAGCGAGAGTGACAAGGAGCCCGAGGTCCCTATGGACTACCTGCCCAGCAATGGGGCAGACCCAGAGCCCGAGCCCGAGCCCGAGTCAGTGCCGGAGAGGGAAAGCTCCCCGTCACCGTCGCCGGACAAGGAGGACGAGGCCACGCTCATGGAGACAGCAGAAGCGGTGGAATCCATCATGGACGTGGACGCCGTGCAGAACGAGGAGACGGAGGCAGTCCTGCGCTCTTACGAGCAATTTGAGGCGGAGAATCCCCTCCCGGACGACCACCACGACGACCACCACCACCCGGTGGAGGTGGACAAATACCTTGGCGGCGAGGAGCACGGGGAAGAGGCGGCCGGCCAGCCGAAGGGCTCCCCGGCCAGCAACCCTGAGGCCAGCCTGCCTGACGGCGACCCCGCGGCCGACGAGGAGCACTTGCACACGGAGGAGGAGGAGGAGGAGGAGGAGGAGGACCGGCAGCCCTCGGACGTTCCCCCGGAGGAGCCCTGTCCCGATAACTCGGCCAGCGATTCCTCGAGTCGGGGCTCGCCGGTGCACAGCGTGCCGTACACGGACCTATGCGAGAAGGACCTGGTGCCATCGGAGCCTCTTGTCCCCACTCAGGAGGAAGCCATGCCCGAGCCGCTTCTTCAGAAGCCGGACTCTGTCGGTCGGCCGGAGGCCGTGGAGCCTGTGGAATCACCCCTGGAGTCACCTCTGGAATCACCCCTGGAATCACCCCTGGAATCACCCCTGGAATCACCTCTGGAATCACCTCTGGAATCACCTCTGGAATCACCTCTGGAATCACCTCTGGCCCCAGTGCCTCAGGAGGTGGCTGTGATGCCACCAGAAAGGACGATACTGCAACAGCAGCAGCAGCAGCAACAGCAGCCACCGCCACCGCAGCAGCAGCCGCCGAGCGACTTGATGAGCTTGGCCGGTAGGACTACTAGCGAGACGGATCTGAACCCGAATCCGTCGCCGTACGGCGGCCTGCCTATGGAGGCGGACTGCCCGCCCCACGGCCAGTCCGCCTTGCAGGACAGCCTGGCCGGCGAGGCAGTGCTGGCCCGGCAGATGCCCTGCGAGCCCATGGAGCCCCTCCAGCACGACCTGCCCTCCTGCCGCCTGGTGCAGCACACCTACCGCCACCCCTGCATGCAGATAGCGGAGATTGCCTGTGAGCTGGAGCAGAGTGTGGGCGGCGGTGGGGGAGGGGGCGGAGGCGGGGGCGCCGGTGCTGGGGGCGGTGCCGGCATGGCCGGCCAGCCAGTCATGACGCCCCCCAACATGGCTGCCTCACAGATGCCAGGTCAACCGGGCCTGAACCAGCAGCCTGCTTGCAGTCCCAGCATGAGTAGCACAAGCTCGCAAGTCTGCAGCCCGGGTATGGTCAACCATCAACAGCAGCAGCAGCAACAGCAGCAGCAACAGCAGCAGCAACAACAACAGCAGCAGCAGCAGCAACAACAGCAACAACAACAGCAGCAGCAGCAGCAACAACAACAGCAGCAACAGCAGCAACAACAACAGCAGCAGCAGCAGCAACAGCAGCAGCAGCAGGTTTGCAGTCCTAACATGATTGCCAGCCCGCAGATGTGCAGTTCCAACGTCAGCCCGCAGCAGCAGCAGCAGATGCCACCCAGCATGAGCCCGCAGCTGCCCAGCCCGCACCAGGTCAACAGCATGAACAGCCCGCAGATGAACGTCAGCCCCCAGATGGCCTCGGTCAGCCCGCACCCCGTCGGCAACAGCATCAACAGCCCGCAGATGAACAGCATGCACAGCCCGCAGGTCAACAGCCTGCAGAGCCCCACCGTCTGCAGCCAGGCGGTCAACAGCGGCCAGGTGCTCAGCCCGGCCATGGCCGGCGTCCAGGCGTGCAGCCCCAACCTGGCCAGCACGCAGGTGCGCAGCCCCGCAGTCAACAACCCGGCCCGCAGCCCGGCCGTCAACAACGTGCAGGTCTGCAGTCCGGCCATGAGCAACTCCGTCTGCAGCCCGGTCATGTCCATGAGCAACTCGGTCTGCAGCCCGGTTATGTCCATGAGCAACTCGGTCTGCAGCCCCGTCATGAGCCACGCCCAGGTCTGCAGCCCTAATATGGCCGGCTCGCAGAGCCTGTGCAGCAGCCCGCAGCTGAACGGAGTGCCGCTCAACAACAGCCAGGCCTGCAGCCCGCAGATGGGCAGCCCCCAGGTCTGCTCGCCGGGCATGGGCGGCGGCCAGGCCCAGCAGGCCTCCTGCATGCAGGCCAACATGGTGCACTCCCCAACGGCCCGCACCAACGCTGCCGCCGCAGCCAAGTCCAATAACCGCTTTGCCGCCGGGCAGGGCCCCAGGGGTCGGAAAGCCACCAGCTGCAACATTGCCATGCTGCAGAAAATGACCAATGACATCACGCCGGGGAGTGCCATAGCGCTCCCGCGCTCCCCCAAGCCCACGGCCAACCTGACCCCGCCCCAGAACCCCACCCCTCCCCTGATCCCCACCACCACCCCACCGCCGCCGCTCTTGCAGCGGAAGCGGACCTCGCCCACGGCCAACACGCCGCCCATGCAGGCCAAAAGAGTCGCGTCTGAGATGCAGCCCCCGCAGATGACCCCCTGGTCGCACGTCCAACAGCAGCAGCAGCAGCAACAGCAGCAGCAACACCAGCAGCAGCAGCAACAACAGCAACAACAACAACAGCAGCAGCAACAGCACCAGCAACAGCAGCCCCAGCAGCAGATGCAGCTGCAGCAAATGAACAACCAGATAGCGGAGGGTCAGATGGGGCCACACCGGGGCGTGGCGCTGGAGGGTCCCATGCAGCATCCCATCCAGATGCAGCGCCTGTCCTACCCCCACCACCACCAGCAGCAGTACCCGCAGCAGCAGTACCACCACCACCCCCACCCGCACCCCCACCACCCTCAGCAGCAGCAGCAGCAGCAGCAGCACCCGCCCACCCCACAGCAGCTGCACCAGCTCCAGTCGCACCAGCAGCACCCGCAGATGGCCAACCAGGCCATGCCCAACCACCCGGCCCGCCTGGCCACCCCGCCGGCCCACAGCAACCCGGCGGCGGCAGCAGCGGCGGCGGCCGCAGCCGCTCACTGCAACATGCAGCAGCACGCCGTCTGCAAGAACACCTACCCGGCCGCCCACCAGAGCCCCGCCCTACGGCAGCAGCAGCAGCAGCAGCAACAGCAGCCGCCGCCCCCGGGCCAGCACCACAACTACAACTTCATCCCTCAGGGCTACACCTCGCAGCCTCACAACGGCTACAGCCACGGCCACGGCCAGCCAGTCATGCAGACCTCCTACCACAACCCGGCGGCCGGCTATATGGACCAGCCCGTACACATGGTCAACATGAGGCAACCCCAGCACACACTCAGGTCAAACTACGATAACGACGTCTACCAGCGCTACACCATGACCGGTCACGGTCAGACAATGATGAGACGGTAGCATCTGAGGACCCCCCCTCCCTCCCCCCCCCCCTTCTCCCCCCCCCCCCAAAAAAGAACATCCACTTTCTGAAAGTCATAACTGTGGTCTTTTTATAGGGGGAAAAAAACAAAACCTTTTTTTATACCGTTCAAAAAGTGTAGAAGCTCATTGGAAAAACAAAACAAGTTAAACAGAAACGAAAGTGCAAATATGTGTTAAGCCTGTCGTAGAAATAAGTCTGCCAGGATTGTTGGAGGTTGGACCGGACAAAACTCCCCCAACCTTCCCAATCGACAACCTCTAATAGATGCCGCAGTGTTTTGTTTTGTTGTTTTTCAGGTGTTTTTTTTTTTTTTCTCGTGGCACAAGAGCGTAGGGGAGATACCACAATTTTGTCCTGTGGTATGTATTTCGGTATTGAAGGAGGCCTAATGAGAATGAGAGCCGTTATTTTAGATGAAAGAAGAACAAAAGTTAGAGCCAGACTTTTCCGCATTTAGTAGAGAAGAAGAAGAAAAAAAGGACTCTTTTCATCATAGTTGCCAGTTTATCTCTGTGTTGTCCACACAACCAAAAAAGCGAGCAAGAAAAGAACATGGACTGTATGTATAGATAAGTTAACCTCTTTCAAATTTTGTAGTGAGTACCGGTACTTGCACTATACTAGCCCGGAGGTTTTTTGTAGATTTCAGAAGCGAGAGATTTCTACTGTGTTCTGTTTGAGATATCGACAGATGCACTGAGGTTGTGTGTGGGGAGGGGGGTTGGAGGGGAGGGGGGAGTGTTTACGAAGTACCGTAAATTAAAGAGTGAAATGCTGTTTGGAATCGGGAACATTGTTGCATTAGGCTATGCATGGCAGATTGATACATAAGGGGGAGTTTACTTAGGCATGGTTAGCGTTCAGTTTACAACCAAAAAATTGAACCAGCGCTTTGTGAAGAACCAGATGGCATCTTAAGAAGTACATCACGCAACAATCCATTGTCGACAGATATCATTGCCTTTGTAAACCATGTCCCATGGCAGCGCTATTCATTTTGAAACGTCTTCACTAGAAAAATATATATTTATTTTTATCAGTTCTATTTTAATGAATGTATTTCCGCTTTTTTTTCTCTCACTTCATATCTTTTTTAAGAGGGTGCTCAGAATCCACAGAATAAGATCTTGATTATTCAATGATGTTTTCATTTTTTCCTACCCAACAATTTTTGTGGCCGTACTTTTGTCTCTAAAGGATGATTCAAAGATAGTTAGCTTACCAAATAATAAAAAATAAAAAAAAGTAAGAAGCAAACCCATCCAGTGAACAAATTGATGAAACCAAAATGTGTCACTTGATTCTTTTGAAACACTGAAAAATAAAATCTCAAAATTGAGTGGGCCGGACGTTTGGATCCTAGCAGGACCTTTCTCAAAGGCAGAGTCCAAAGAAATAAAAAATAATAATAGTGAACCAAAGTCAGGGTGGTTGGGGTTGTGGCCAATTATGTCCAATGTTCTTGACACTTTCCACAGAAATATTCTTGATGGGAGAGGTTCTAATCTTGGTGTCTCCTCGTATTTTATTGGTTTTTTTTTTTTTGGGGGGGGGGGGGTAGTCGCAGTCTTTTAGAAAGGACTTTGTTGGGTATGAAAACTATCCGCCGTGGAGCGTTCCTGTCGGGAGAAAGATAGGCTGTTTGAGCTCCTGCTCAGCTGCCTTGTCCAGAACTCTTCAACCTTTACTTCTTTGGTGCTTACTGCTTTGTTCCTTCCTGCTAGAATTACCCACCTTTCTAATCATTAGCCTGAACCTTCTTTTCCCTTCTCGCTTTCAAGTTACCCATCTACTAGTTGCCTTCCATGCCTGTTTGCGTGGTGCTCGCAGATTCTGTCGTTCTTTGCATTTGTACAAAACCAAAATTTGGTTAGATGTAGTTCAGAAAGCTTGGATTTTTTTTCTGACCCCTAACAGGCTCTACAAATAAAAAAATGGACAGAATCTCACTTCGAAAAAAAAATTCTGGGAAAAAATGATAGAAATGATGATTTGCAAATGGTGATGGGGATAATCTCACTTGTTCTCTCTCAGCTGGAATAAATGATAATTTGCTTTTATTGTAGTCTTATTTTTTTGCAGTGAAACCAAAAAACCGAAAAGTCGTGTCAATTGCTTTGTTGAAAAAAAAAATTGCCTTAAAATAATTGGTCTTTGAATGGCAGTCACAGTTTTTGTGTGAAGGGAAAGCATTTTCTTCACTTGTTTTCATGGGCTGAATTGAAACACTTTGAACATTCACTAGACTTTGGTCGTAGATCCCTTGTGACAGAAAAGATCAAATAGATTAAAACAAAAAATTAAAAAAAATCTTGTATCGAAATGAGTGACCACTCATGCTTTGTTTTAAGCTTAATAATACTCTGTCAAAGATATCACGAGGTGTTTTTTTTTCTCACGATCGATCTTGTACCATAGTAAACATTAAAAAGATATATATAATATATATAATAATAACTATATATTTATTGTACAAAAATTGTGTTAATTTCAATTTTTGAGTAGCGAGGAGTGGTAACCTTTTCCCTCCGCATTTTGTGTACTCTACTTTCTACCGCAAACCCTTGATCAGGACTTTTTTTGTGATGTCGGACCGAGAAGGAGAAGGCATGTACAAATATGCTTTATTTTGTGGCTAGAAAACAAAATAGTCTGTATATTAAAGGATTAAAGGATTGGAGAAAAAAAAGACAAAAATAAAACCATCAATATCAGGTGTATTTTCTCAGAGAGATACCGTAGTGAAAAAAAACAACCAAGAACCAAAAAAAAAAAAACCCAGACATTTTCCTTTTGGAGAGAGAAAAAAAGAGAGTATTTATTGTTTTGTAGCTCTTAAAAAGAGTACCCCTCCCAAGAAAAGAGCCCTTCATATTTTTAGTGCTCTGAAAAGTTATTCAAGAAGATTTTCTGAGTTTGAAATCAATTTCTTTTCTTGGTTTTAAAGAGAATTTTTTGGATTTTGTTTGTTTGTTTGGTCGCAGAGTAAAAAATATGTTTTGTTTTTTGGTGTTTTTTTTTATATAGTTCTGTGTGCTTTGACTGTAGCCAGAGAACTCCAATGATGTACATATTTACAATGCTTAGTATATTTTCCTTCTTTTTTCCCTCCTTTTTTTCTGGCTTTTCTCGTCTATGAAACTTTGTGTGTTGTGTACATTTTGATGAAATCTCGCAGTGAATCGCGATATCTCTTGTTGCATATTTGTTTTATTCTCTGTGTTTTGTTTCTGGATATCTTTTTTTTTAGGAGATTTTTTTGGGGGGAGGGTGTTTTTTTTTTTTTTTTTTCAGAAAAGAATTTGAAGAATAAAAACCAAAAAATAAAGTAATTCATTTGGAAATCTAGAACACTGAGGCCTTAGTACAAATAACATCTCGTCATAGATACCCATAGAGTCCTAAAAAAACTAAGATAAAATGAGAGAAAAAAATTAACAAGAGTGAGTGTTACTACAAGCATTTTTCTTTCTTATTAAAATATATTTTGGGGAAAAAAATCCAAGAGTCGTACAATTATTTGAAAGAAAAACTTTTGATGTTTTTTTTTTTATTTTTTTTTAAATCACTTGCATGCCTGTGTGTTTGATTGCACCATTTTCAATATCGTTTTTGTTAGGTTATATTCGTCATCTTTCTATTGTTCGGTGTTTTTGAATGACTGTACTAATTGATTTCAGTTTCGAACCTTTATTCTCTGCACTCAGGATAGGCCTCTATAAAAAAAATGTAAGGCTCCCAATAACCCAACTTGCAAGTTTTGATGTAATTCCAACTATGTTGCACGTCAGTCCATCGCTCCTTCGTGTGAAGTGAGACCTAGCTTTAAACCGAGGAATGGTAATGTTGTCATTTTTTTTCTTCAGGAGACTAGATTCTTGCGGAATGAGTGTTAGAAATTGTAACCTCGCTGAGTGGATTCCCTTCCCCCGACTCACCCATACACTTGCACTCACTGCTGGAAGTGAACTGAAAATGGTACAAATGTATTCGACAGTCTGACTGAAAACAAAATTCATCAAATAAAAGAAACATCCAATAATTTTGAATGTGGTCTCGTGGAAGACGCTGCAATAATAACAACTAAAATGGAAGAAAAAGTTAATAATCCGCATCATCAAATGATGTTTTTGGTGGGAAGTATTTTCGGGTCTATAGGATGCAGTGGTGTGTGTGTTTGTGTGTGTGTGTGTTGAGGGGGGGGGGGTTTACCCTTTGTATTCACAAATCATCTTTACATAGTTTCCAAGTTAGTAATGAGGATATTGCTCCTGTGCAATTTCTTCAACCCTTAATTTGCCACGTGTTTTAATCCCCTCTGTCCCGTATTTTGTTAAGATCTCATAGGAATAATGTATTCCTGTGTCCTGTGGCATTTTTTTAAAATGAGCCCCAAACCTACTTGATATCACGGGTAGCATTATACGGACCTTATAACAATTTTTTTTGTCAAAACCGCACTCTTTTCGTAACAATAGGTACTTGATGTATTTTTTTATCCTTGATTTTCACAGTTTTTATGTCGGTGAGGTTCAAAGGTCCAACAAAAGTCACTGAGTGTCAATTTTTCTATTCATACGTGGATGTGTTTTTTTCGTTTGTTGGTTTGCTTAATTGTTTTTTTTTTCTTTTAGTCGGTTGTTTTTTGTACTACACTCGATGTTGATAATTCTTAGCACAAGATTTCCAAGTTGTTTTTTTGTTATTCGGGGTTCTGGGGGGGGGGAGGGGAAGGATTTGGTAGACCATTTGTAAATGCCTGTACTTAGTGCGTGGTTTGAGGCATATTTTTTCGGTTCTCTCACACTTAATATTTCCTGTATATATGATGAAATAAATTAAACTTTGAGAATACACGACTGACAGTTGAGGTGCGTGTGTCACCGTTGTCCTGGTTTCAAAATGTGATAAATAACATCATTTTATAGTTTTGGGGGTATGTTTTTTAAGGATTTTCACCGTTTCTTGCAGATCTTCACCATACGCGTGACTGCGGCACCACCATCAAATTTATTGTCTACAAATATTTGAAGAAGAAAAATAAGCTCAACTGCTTGATATTGTCATAAGGGTGCGGCACACTAATTTCATGCAAGATGGCTCCGACGAGCTGATCATCAAAGTATGGGCAGAAAGGGTCTTTGGAGAGTAATTAACCGATACACTGTATAATGAGTGAAGCTTAAGACAACCTGGGGTTCACTCTTCAATTTCGTGTGTAATTTTGACCATATCTGACTTTAAATGTGGCCCTTTTTGGCTGTAGAAGTGGAGGGGTCCATCCCCAAAATCCTTGCAGAAATTCGGCATGGACGGCTACACATCTTGGGGGTGTTTTGGGGGTAATTAGCAAAAAAATCTAATCGGCTAAACTACCGCGAACGCGCTGTAAAACGCTATATAAACAGAGCAGCTTCCTGTGTTACGTCACCACTGCACAGAAATGGCTAGCGGGAGCGCGAAAGTGGTGGTATGGTTCCCTGACGCCAACACGCCAGTACAGTACAGTACATGTACAACAGTACATGTACCATTCGTGATCATTCATTTGTAATTGTACGCTGTATACTTATACCATGGAGCTATAAAAAGGGAGGAAACTGCACTTCTCGTCTTCAAGCTCTGTGAAATCGGTGAAATATGTCAGGTTTGATTGATTTTGTCAGGCTTTTTACTGGCTCTGATCAATCAAAGAGGAGAGCTGGCAGATCATCATTCAGCTCAAACCCAGACATCAATCGTACTACCACTCGTAGTTGCACAGAAAAATGTTGGCTTATCTGATTGGGTGTTAAAAACAACCTACAATTACCTATGTGCTACTCACCAACGAGTTTCATAAAGGGGGAAAAATTGTGGAATTCAGTGGTCGAATTTGCGTTCCCGCACTCCGCCATCTTTTCGAATTCGGGGCCGCCGATCATTGCGGGGGTGTGACATCACAACGGAGACAACCCCGTCTGATTGGTCAATTAGGCTTGTTCAAGCATTTCAATTTCAACTAAAAATATTAATCGACATTTTAAAAATGTTATACCTAAATGTGTGAAAAAATAATTCTTTGCATATAACTATAAGAACGTAAAGATAGTGCCATAAAGTGGTCACGCAACAGCGCCACCAAGCGACGACACGCCATTCCCATCAACAATGTGCCTGTCCCTCCTTGGTCGCTCGTCGTGCACCGCTTGCTGATTACAGGTAAAATTCTTCTTTTATCTGATAGAACCACCAACAAAAAGGGAATATTTTGTAAAACTAGGAACCAAAGCACAAATAAAAAGATAGATGGACTGGGTATTTTCGTGCAAACTTGGAATAAACTATGATTTTACGTCCCGTTTTCCGTTGCGAGGCAAGGTTCATGGAGGCCCTCTTGCGGCGAAGTTGAGAAAGTGGCGTTGTGTGTCTTGTTAGATTGTAATAATTTCGTATGTTTACCACCATTTCTGGTCCAAAGCTCCGATACGTCCGTAATTTGATTATTTTGTGTCTATAATTATAGCCAATTCCCGGGAGTGTTGTCTTAAATTTCTAGGTCATCGCATTACTTCAATAGATAACAGTTTTTCAATGATGTAGCCCCAGAATTTCAATTACAGTATTGGATTTATTTTAATCCCTGAAATTAGTGTTTTCAGAGAGCAATCCCTCGTCTCATACTGCGTGTCACTGACCCACAATCACTATGTAAATGTATAGGGTAATTTATCACTGGTAAATGGCAGAATGAGATATTCCTTAAGAAATTCGTGATTTTTGTTTTCTTAATGAATTATATATATTGAAGAGATATTTGCAATGAAGTTGGGCCTTACCCACTGGTAACTCCTTCTCGTAGGTAACCCTCTCCAAGATATTTATGATTGATTGAAGTATATTTCGGCCAAGGGTTTGGCTGGTGCTTGATGTTAAATGTTTCTTAATAATGTCATTTCTTTATTTTTTCTCTTTTCTTTGTCGTTGTAATTGATAGATTGATTCCCAACAATGTGCCTGTCCCTCCTTGGTCGCTCGTCGTGCACCGCTTGCTGATTACAGGATAACACCAGGAGTATCCTTGAATCCCCGACGTGTTGGTGGGTGTGGTTTCATTCCCTGCTTCCACCAGCAGTCCCCAGCCGACCTCCACACATATTTCTGTCTTTTTGCTTTGATCACTAGTAGAATTATGCGTGCGGATTGCGTATAGTCTCGAACTCTCGATCTACAAACACTTTTACACGTGTTAGCGAAGCTGTGTGTAGCCATAAAGCTCTGTAAAATGTTGCATTTCTGTTCAATCAAAAACCGTGGGAATACTTTGAGGGAGACTGGGAAGGAGATTTGTTTCATTTTGATCTGTGTTAGATGCGTTCAAAAGAAATTTGACCTTAACCACTTCATACTGATTCAAGAGGTTTCATTTGCGTTCTTCAACAAGGGTTTAGGGTTAAGAGGTCGACAAAATCTTTAAAGTCATTCACAGATATGAAGATAAGCTATTGGTGCAGTAATTCATGCTGTGTTTGAATGATTTAACTATGCTCTACTATTCTGGTTTAATGACATTATTTTCATAGATGGTCAGTGGATGGTGAGATTGTAATAAGAATATTCCTCTGTACAGTAAATTAACATGTTTCCTGTGTCATTCGTTTGTTTCGAGTACATAAATAACTCATATATAATATGTTTTCATTTACAATGTCACTTTTATTATTTCGGACATTCAGATCCAAACGATTGGCTAAGTTCCCTGTAATTCCATCCCACTGAGAGGGCATTGCCATAGCATTTTAAAACACATTCTGCTCGTGTTTGGCTATGGGGACTATTTTGACAAAATGGGGATGTCAATTTCACTTTAGAAATCACGATGAAAAATTATGATAAAATTATTATAAAATCCCACTTGTAGTTGGAACTTAGTGTTGACATACTGTTGATAGCAGTTTTTGTACTTATATGTTGTTTGTACTTATATATTTTCTTTTAACTTTCAATGCGATGCTTTATATATTAGTTCCAAGTTTTTTAAGTAAGAAGGACGTGTTGGTGTAGCGGATACACTCTCTGATTTCTAACTTGATGACCCGAGTTCGAGTCCTGGCGATGTCAGGGTCCTTGTTTTGTTGGTAGTTATATATTTTCTGTTAACTTTCAATGCGATGCTTTATATATTAGTTCCAAGTTTTTTAAGTAAGAAGGACGTGTTGGTGTAGCGGATACACGCTCTGAATTCTAACTTGGTGACCCGAGTTCGAGTCCTGGCGATGTCATGATTCGTGTTCGAGTTAAAAATAAATTAAATAAGGCATTTTAACTTTTTTTTCGACATCTAACCTGTCTTAAAAAGGGTAAAATTCCATTTTATTTTATTTTATCTAGTGGGGTAGAGGGGGTGCGACAGGTCTCCGAACCGCCGCAGGTCGGGGTTTCTGGGGAGGTCGGGGTTTCTGGGGAGGTCGGGGTTTCTGGGGAGGTCGGGGTTTCTGGGGAGGTCGGGGTTTCTGGGGTGGTCGGGGTTTCTGGGGTGGTCGGGGTTTCTGGGGTGGTCGGGGTTTCTGGGGAGGTCGGGGTTTCTGCATCCACCCGGGATCGAACCCTCGGCCTTGGGGTTCCCAGTCGAGCCACTGAACCTCTAGCCTCATGAGAACCGCCCACCCACCCTTAAGAAACTAATCTATTTAAACCTTCGGTTACCTTAATAGAATTAAAAAACATTAAATTAAAGACTTGACATCCCCGGGGATCGAACCTTCAACCTTGAGGTTACAGACCCTGGGACAACCACCACACGCCATGCGCACCAGATGAATTTTGGTCGAAATTTCAGATACTTATAGGTTGGGTTTGTACTTAGTAATTTGAAGAAGAAAAATGTTCTGTTACATCCCCGGGGATCGAACCTGCAACCTTGAGGTTACAGACCCTGGGACACCCACGACACGCCATACGCACCAGTTGACTTTTGGTCGAAATTTCAGATACTTATAGGTTGGGTTTGTACTTAGTAATTTGAAGAAGAAAAATGTTCTGTTACATCCCCGGGGATCGAACCTGCAACCTTCAGGTTACAAACCCTGGGACACCCACGACACGCCATGCGCACCAGTTGACTTTTGGTCGAAATTTCAGATACTTATAGGTTGGGTTTGTACTTAGTAATTTGAAGAAGAAAAATGTTCTGTTACATCCCCGGGGATCGAACCTGCAACCTTCAGGTTACAAACCCTGGGACACCCACGACACGCCATGCGCACCAGTTGACTTTTGGTCGAAATTTCAGATAATTATAGGTTGGGTTTGTACTTAGTAATTTGAAGAAGAAAAATGTTCTGTTACATCCCCGGGGATCGAACCTGCAACCTTCAGGTTACAAACCCTGGGACACCCACCACACGCCATGCGCACCAGTTGACTTTTGGTCGAAATTTCAGATACTTATAGGTTGGGTTTGTACTTATTAATTTAAAGAAGAAAAATGCATTTGTTGCATCCCTGGGGATCGAACCTGCAACCTTGAGGTTACAGACCCCGGGACAACCACGACACGCCATGCGCACCAGTTGACTTTTGGTCGAATTTTCAGATACATATAGGTTGGGTTTGTACTTGGTAATTTGAAGAAGAAAAATGTTCTGTTACATCCCCGGGGATCGAACCTGCAACCTTGAGGTTACAGACCCCGGGACAACCACGACACGCCATGCGCACCAGTTGACTTTTGGTCGAATTTTCAGATACATATAGGTTGGGTTTGTACTTGGTAATTTGAAGAAGAAAAATGTTCTGTTACATCCCCGGGGATCGAACCTGCAACCTTGAGGTTACAGACCCTGGGACACCCACGACACGCCATGCGCACCAGTTGACCTTTGGTCGAAATTTCAGATACTTATAGGTTGGGTTTGTACTTATTAATTTAAAGAAGAAAAATGCATTTGTTGCATCCCTGGGGATCGAACCTGCAACCTTGAGGTTACAGACCCTGGGACACCCACGACACGCCATACGCACCAGTTGACTTTGGGTCGAAATTTCAGATACTTATAGGTTGGGTTTGTACTTGGTAATTTGAAGAAGAAAAATGTTCTGTTACATCCCCGGGGATCGAACCTGCAACCTTGAGGTTACAGACCCTGGGACACCCACGACACGCCATGCGCACCAGTTGACCTTTGGTCGAAATTTCAGATACTTATAGGTTGGGTTTTTACTTTGTAATTTGAAGAAGAAAAATGTTCTGTTACATCCCCGGGGATCGAACCTGCAACCTTCAGGTTACAAACCTTGGGACACCCACGACACGCCATGCGCACCAGTTGACTTTTGGTCGAAATTTCAGATAATTATAGGTTGGGTTTGTACTTAGTGATTTGAAGAAGAAAAATGTTCTGTTACATCCCCGGGGATCGAACCTGCAACCTTCAGGTTACAAACCCTGGGACACCCACGACACGCCATGCGCACCAGTTGACTTTTGGTCGAAATTTCAGATACTTATAGGTTGGGTTTGTACTTGGTAATTTGAAGAAGAAAAATGTTCTGTTACATACCCGGGGATCGAACCTGCAACCTTGAGGTTACAGACCCTGGGACACCCACGACACGCCATACGCACCAGTTGACTTTGGGTCGAAATTTCAGATACTTATAGGTTGGGTTTGTACTTTGTAATTTGAAGAAGAAAAATGTTCTGTTACATACCCGGGGATCGAACCTGCAACCTTGAGGTTACAGACCCTGGGACACCCACCACACGCCATGCGCACCAGTTGACTTTTGGTCGAAATTTCAGATACTTATAGGTTGGGTTTGTACTTGGTAATTTGAAGAAGAAAAATGTTCTGTTACATCCCCGGGGATCGAACCTGCAACCTTCAGGTTACAAACCCTGGGACACCCACGACACGCCATGCGCACCAGTTGACTTTTGGTCGAAATTTCAGATACTTATAGGTTGGGTTTGTACTTGGTAATTTGAAGAAGAAAAATGTTCTGTTACATACCCGGGGATCGAACCTGCAACCTTGAGGTTACAGACCCTGGGACACCCACGACACGCCATACGCACCAGTTGACTTTGGGTCGAAATTTCAGATACTTATAGGTTGGGTTTGTACTTTGTAATTTGAAGAAGAAAAATGTTCTGTTACATACCCGGGGATCGAACCTGCAACCTTGAGGTTACAGACCCTGGGACACCCACCACACGCCATGCGCACCAGTTGACTTTTGGTCGAAATTTCAGATACTTATAGGTTGGGTTTGTACTTGGTAATTTGAAGAAGAAAAATGTTCTGTTACATCCCCGGGGATCGAACCTGCAACCTTCAGGTTACAAACCCTGGGACACCCACCACACGCCATGCACACCAGTTGACTTTTGGTCGAAATTTCAGATACTTATAGGTTGGGTTTGTACTTATTAATTTAAAGAAGAAAAATGCATTTGTTGCATCCCTGGGGATCGAACCTGCAACCTTGAGGTTACAGACCCCGGGACAACCACGACACGCCATGCGCACCAGTTGAATTTTGGTCGAATTTTCAGATACATATAGGTTGGGTTTGTACTTGGTAATTTGAAGAAGAAAAATGTTCTGTTACATCCCCGGGGATCGAACCTGCAACCTTGAGGTTACAGACCCTGGGACACCCACCACACGCCATGCGCACCAGTTGACTTTTGGTCGAAATTTCAGATACTTATAGGTTGGGTTTGTACTTGGTAATTTGAAGAAGAAAAATGTTCTGTTACATCCCCGGGGATCGAACCTGCAACCTTCAGGTTACAAACCCTGGGACACCCACCACACGCCATGCACACCAGTTGACTTTTGGTCGAAATTTCAGATACTTATAGGTTGGGTTTGTACTTATTAATTTAAAGAAGAAAAATGCATTTGTTGCATCCCTGGGGATCGAACCTGCAACCTTGAGGTTACAGACCCCGGGACAACCACGACACGCCATGCGCACCAGTTGAATTTTGGTCGAATTTTCAGATACATATAGGTTGGGTTTGTACTTGGTAATTTGAAGAAGAAAAATGTTCTGTTACATCCCCGGGGATCGAACCTGCAACCTTGAGGTTACAGACCCTGGGACACCCACGACACGCCATGCGCACCAGTTGACCTTTGGTCGAAATTTCAGATACTTATAGGTTGGGTTTTTACTTTGTAATTTGAAGAAGAAAAATGTTCTGTTACATCCCCGGGGATCGAACCTGCAACCTTCAGGTTACAAACCTTGGGACACCCACGACACGCCATGCGCACCAGTTGACTTTTGGTCGAAATTTCAGATAATTATAGGTTGGGTTTGTACTTTGTAATTTGAAGAAGAAAAATGTTCTGTTACATACCCGGGGATCGAACCTGCAACCTTGAGGTTACAGACCCTGGGACACCCACCACACGCCATGCGCACCAGTTGACTTTTGGTCGAAATTTCAGATACTTATAGGTTGGGTTTGTACTTGGTAATTTGAAGAAGAAAAATGTTCTGTTACATCCCCGGGGATCGAACCTGCAACCTTCAGGTTACAAACCCTGGGACACCCACCACACGCCATGCACACCAGTTGACTTTTGGTCGAAATTTCAGATACTTATAGGTTGGGTTTGTACTTATTAATTTAAAGAAGAAAAATGCATTTGTTGCATCCCTGGGGATCGAACCTGCAACCTTGAGGTTACAGACCCCGGGACAACCACGACACGCCATGCGCACCAGTTGAATTTTGGTCGAATTTTCAGATACATATAGGTTGGGTTTGTACTTGGTAATTTGAAGAAGAAAAATGTTCTGTTACATCCCCGGGGATCAAACCTGCAACCTTGAGGTTACAGACCCTGGGTCACCCATGACACGCCATGCACACCAGTTGACTTTTGGTCGAATTTTCAGATACTTATAGGTTGGGTTTGTACTTGGTAATTTGAAGAAGAAAAATGTTCTGTTACATCCCCGGGGATCGAACCTGCAACCTTCAGGTTACAGACCCTGGGACACCCACCACACGCCATGCGCACCAGTTGACTTTTGGTCGAAATTTCAGATACTTATAGGTTGGGTTTGTACTTGGTAATTTGAAGAAGAAAAATGTTACGTTACATCCCCGGGGATCGAACCTGCAACCTTGAGGTTACAGACCCTGGGACACCCACGACACGCCATGCGCACCAGTTGACCTTTGGTCGAAATTTCAGATACTTATAGGTTGGGTTTGTACTTGGTAATGTGAAGAAGGAAAAAGTTACGTTACACCCCTGGGGATCGAACCTGCAACCTTAAAGATACAAACCCTGGGACACCCACGACACGCCATACGCACCAGTTGACTTTTGGTCGAAATTTGCAACCTAGACCTTTGACCTCATTCAAATGACCTAATTAACCATTTTTGTCCTTATTATTTTTTTTTTCATGTTGTATTTTATATTAAATTTCACATTTCAAAGGATTCATCAATATTAAAATTGCTTTATCTCAATCAATCAAAATACAATGTGGCGTGTTGTACCCAGTGGCAGGAGTACTGTAAGAGTGAAATTAGGCAAGCCCCATATAAAAGGTGTTCCCCGTAAACGACTCACTGGTACTCAAGGTCTAACCTGCACACGTCATTCCCACTTCCCTCATTCCAAGTAACCTGGCTCAAGACATACCAGGGTCCCTCTGTCAGTGCCCCTCAGGGTCATGACCTCATGCTTTCCCCACTAAACTGACCCTGCACCTTCTTCCCTGAAATGATGTCATATAAGTTATGTCTTCTTTATATGACATCATCCCCCAAGAAAAGATCTCCCCCCCCTCCTGTAAAAGGTATATAATACGCTCATTTTCTCAGTTTTACTGAGGAGAAGATCAGGCCCGACCAGAGTCCAACACGCATTCCTTACTCTTATACCCAGGCATAGCCAGAAGCTGTTCCAGCCCTATGACCTGTGGTGCAGTATATTTACCGGATGTATAAGTGAGTTCTTGGAGTTCAATTAAAAGTCTCCCAACTAAGCTTAACTCAGCCCGTCTGCTTTGTCTATTTTCATCTTCAAAGAGTCCATCGTCATTCTCTCTACCGTTCACAGAATCTGTCTGTTACAGTACTACTATATAGTCAGTACATGTACACGTACATGTCGGTACAACGTTACGATTTCAGCGCGAAAAGTACGCCATATCCCTCCCAGGGCAAAAGTTACTGTACATAGCACCCTCAATAATCGGACATTCTCCTCGCTGCACGGCCAATAAACATATTCCGTCGGCGTAAAAAGTAGAACAAGTCCAGTGGGAACACGACTTAAGGGTAAAAATAAAATAAAAGAACCTGAGAGATGAAAGTCCAAACTACAATTATCAGTATAGCTTCATGAAGTGAGAAACATTTGGGTGTGGGATAATTGGCTTTGAAAGTTAGTGTTTTTGTAGTGTTCAGTAGGAGCTCGGTTTAGTGGTCTAAATGAGCAGCGCCCTCTTTTGTTGATAAATAACCAGGGTCTATTTTAGCCCAGACATTTCAGTGTTTTTATAAATATTCTCTCCTTTCATCGACCAAATAATAATTATATACAAGCAATAATACAACAATTATCACTATGTTCTTTAGACCTTGAAAAATGATGGGATAATTGTTGGTTTTCATAAAATATTGACTAAAATTATATATGTATGAATACATTATAGAGTATACATGTACATAACATAATATACAAGATATGTATTCACTTTGTATGTGTATCATATGCATGTGTATAAAGATGCATATGCATACATATATTATGTAAATGTGATTGTCTTTGTATGAATGTATATTTCAATATCAATGTACTGCATATAATTATATGTATATTCATCTAATGAGATTTGAAGGTTTTAATGGTAAGAATACCTGGTGGAGTAATACGTTTGCGGTGACACCATGCAAAGTTCTCTTTTGTGAGTATGTGGTTCTGAAAAGAACAACACAATCATCTAACACAATGTTGCTTCTATGGATACATGCACATGATTATGTGCTTATTTATAATAAAATATATGAACAATTTGTTATAATCATATAAAACAAAAACAAAAGGACCAACATTTCAACAAGACATAAAACTCACAATAAAGAGGTAAATATTTGTATGAAAAAGGTATTTTATAAATCACATAAATATATATAAACATCTTTATTTTGATACAAACACTCGGATCCTATCATCATCTCATACGAATCGTGTTACTAACTTATCATTTGTCGAACAGGATCCCTAAAAACATCTTCAACACCCTTGTCGGTCAAGTTTTGTTTTAATGATCACAAAAGGAGAAACAATGTCCAAACACGAGTCGTTGGGTCCGAGAAATTCGTCATTTCTTGCAGTTGGTAACTTATCATGTCCCTTTGAAGTACAATGAAATAATGCACCCATTTGCAGATGGGTCAAAATTCTTCTTTCTTTCCTGTTCAATTCAGGTGTACAGTCGAGATTAACCAATATGCCGTGTTGTTCATACATATACAAAAACTATCAAAATGCCTTATGAAAACCACACTGGCCTTTTCAGTACAATTTTTCTCTCCAACTACACAGATTGAATGGCAGTTTGAATAACTGATCCACAAAATGGTCTGCTGAATAGTCAACCGATTAAATTGATCAACTTATCAACTACTTGTTCGATGGGTTCACCTTTTTCAGTCACTGATTTGTTAACCAAAAATCAACAAACTTATCCACCAACTTTTGCTGACATTTGCTCATGCAAATGATCAACCAATTGGCAACTAATAAGTCAACTTATCAGCCAACCGATCAATCTATCAGCCAATCAATCAACCAAGTAGTTCAGACAATCAATCAGCAAACTGAACAACCAATTGGCTAATGGATCAACAATCCGCTAAATATCAACAAGTATGCAGCACGGTAGCAACTGACGGAATCTGTGTAAAAAAAATCCAAAATAACTTGGCCTGGATTCAGCGATGCCAGCATCACAATGTATACAGGAATACAGAGAGTTTCTGCAAAGACTACTTGAGTTCATGGTAGGTTAATACAGGAGGTAAGGAAAAACCGATTGCATGACAGCAAAGGCAAGTATACGCAGGCAGTTAACCGCACCTTCCGAAACATTTGCATCGTACGAATAAACCACATCCTTCCGAGTTGAAAGAACTCTCTCAATATGCTTAACCCCCCCCACCCAAAAAAAAAAAATGATAGCCCTCAGATTTTCAATACTCAGTGATAACTCGGAACAGGTTGGGTTGGGCGAAACAAAAATGCACTGAACGTCGCTGAGTTTATTTTTAGCGGCAATGACAGCACAGGATATCCGCAGCCGGGAAGAGTTTCGCAACCCGAGGAAAAGGAGAGGACTCTTGGTGATGGGATGTTTGCCCATTCCGTCTGTCCAAGTGTCCATCAAACCCCCCTCCCTTCCCGGCTTCTGGGGAACCTATTAGTATTGCATCCGTGCGTCATCCAACACTACACCTCTAACATCAGCGACCTCCCCCCCCCCTCAATCGCCAACAAGCAAAATTGATTTCCTTCCTCTCACTGAAAAAACAACAACCCAAAAAGGCAAAAACCCATCACGTCACTGCCTCTACGATAGCAACGTGACTGACAAAAACTAATGCCACATCCGTCTCTCCCCAACTGCATTTTTAAAGTGTTACTGTACTGGCACCCAATCCTTCCTTCCCTGACTAACACCACCTCGTAGACAGGGACCAATTGCGTGGAATCTGTTACGGTGTAATGCCGTGCTTACGGGCAGCGTTTAGCGCGTACAGTATATCTATTTCATGGAATACGTTAGCAAGACTTTCGGCTCTTGAAATACGCAAACCATTAGCAAAGAATATCTGCTACGGTAAGCGAAAAAAAATTGCTACCAGTAACTGATTCCATGAAATTGGGCCCCTGGATTAATGATTTGTTTGCTTCTAGAACGAGGCATATTACGATGAAAAACTGGTCTGCATTCACGTGTACAAGTGACTTTTTTTCCCTAATTCAGCAGAGACGGAAAGCAGAAGTACGTCTCAGCGTTCCGAGGGAAAAAAAAACACAAGCACACAACTTTAAAAAAAAAAAAAGTGCACGTTTGTGCATGTTGGGCGGGGCTACAAAAAGTTAAAACTGATTGCACAGAACTTTTATTTCTCTCTCCCGCAGAACTGGTTTAACTCAGCTTCCAACAGTGCCAAGTATTCTTGGTTTGTTTTGCCTTCATAATTGGATTATTCCTACTGATAACCTTTAAATAAAAGGCGGGTAAATATGGGATGAAATTATTTTGAAACTTTCTTTATAACCCCCATGAAACAAATAAAATGGTGGTTTTAAACCTCTTTACAGAGCTCCCCAAATCGCACAATGTTCTTTGCTACCTAACACTATTGTTGAATACAATACATGGGGGGAATGGTTTCTATGGCAGCATCATCAATGTGATAAAACAAAAACGTTAACAGACATTACAGATTTTATAAAAATTCCATTTCAAACATTATTTGGTATAAATAGCTAAATGCACATGAAAATGGACGTATCAAAATGATGTGGAAAAACTCAAAATTATGGGAAAGATTGGCAAAAGAAAAAACCCAAAAATAAAATAAATAATAAACCCAAAAAACTAAATACCCCCCCCCAAAAAAACCCCAAACAAGATGCGAACAAGAATTGAGCTGTCCCCCCCCCCTTTTTGGAGGCTAAATCTTAGGGATATCTTGGCAGAACAAAAGGTTACTGGCAGGTGAATAATATCTGTCCCTTTATGACACCCTGTATCTTCAGGGAATCTAGAAATATTGCAACAAATGCCTCCATCAAAGCGATCAACGACAACTGCCTACCAATAAACATGGTCAGTAGCGCACAATGGTCCTAGCCATTCGGCCATCTGACCCGGAACGTCGACAAAAAACAACAGCGTCCATTGGAAATCTCCTCTACTCCTTGAGTAAAGTAAAATCAACTGTTACTCACCACTTTTAATAATGCACATTTCTGTCTATAATAGAGCAAGTTTTTTTGGTTGTTAAAGTTATAAGTCGGGGGAATTTGGTGTTTCATTTTTGTGGGGGATAGGTTTGGCCGTCTAGAGTTCGTCCCGGACGTAGAGTAGCGATTCGCGCCGGTAGAGCTTCCTCTTGATGAGCTTGAAGGAGGGCTTGAGAAGGGCCGTGGGCTTCTCCTTAGGGTTCCGCAGCGCCTGGAGCTTGGCGGCCAGCCAGCGGGGAGGCTCCCGGGCCAGCACCACGGTCACCTCGAAGGTGGTGACCGTGCCGGGGTCCACGGCCACCTTGCCCAGGCGCTGGCACGTCTCCCCCTCCTCCAGCACCACCGACAGGCTGCAGCCCCGCACGCCGCAGGGCTCGTCCAGCGCCATGCGCACCACGTCCTCGCCCAGCCGCTGCGGCAGACCCTCGGGCACCAGCAGGCGGGCCGGCTGGCGGTGCTCGCTGGCCAGCCGCAGGCAGTCCACGATCAGCGAGGCCACAAACTGGCTCATCTTCACCTCGCGCACGTCGCTCTCTCCGCAAAGGTCCATAAGATCTGAAGAAAAAAAACAAGAAAACAACAACGGAAACAACAGTCAGTAACAGTCACGCAATTATTTAGCTTCCACGCTGCATGAGCCCCGGTGTGGCTTTCACAAAGCCTCACGATGCATCACACAATTCAATGGATAACCCGTCATACACTCTGACAGGTTACATGGTCTCTGTACATTGCTCATCGTCTAGCGATTGGTCAAGAAACGACAAGTCTTGTGAAATCGAACGCAGGGGGCATAGCAAAGATACATAGATATCAAAGCACCAGAGGAGTTTGTACAACTCGAGGATAAGTTTGCAGGCCTGTGCAGGGTGGAAAGTCTGTTGTTAGTTAGATCTGAAAACAAATCTCTCTCAGTCAATGCCTACCATCTGAAACTGGCCGCGGCAGTGCTAAACATTGCAAGTTCATAGAGTACACCATTGCGCTACTGTATTCCCATTTGATGCCACACCACCAGAAAACTAGGTTATGAAGCATTTCCCCTATCCCTCCATGGTTTCATCCTGTTGCACAATTAACAACCCACCCCCCCCCCCAAAAAAAAACCTCTTTGTCACATGACTTCAGGTGGAAGCCTCAGTGGAAACTCATCGAGGCATGTGACCCAATTGGAAGTAGTCACATGATGCGGACTGACCACGCTCCAAGCATGTGACCCCCATGCATGCAGCCATGCCTGTGTACCCAATTGCATCATGCACTGAAGGTCACACTAATCTATATATAACTGCCCACTGCATGTACAGCGCATGCACCCCCCCCCCCAATTCATTCACATGCAATGGTGTTGGTCACTTCCTTTGTCAACATATCAGTCCAGTTCCCCCTCAGCTGTCTGAGTAACAAAGAAAACCACTCCAGCGATACAAACATGTTACAAACAGCTCACAAATCGCCTTATGTTCAGATCCATACAGAACCTTTCTCAAAGGCAAACTGGGCTTTCCTGCCTTTGAGTTTGAGAAAGGTCCTGCACTCCTGCTACAATCAAGAAACATCAACAAGAAAAAAACTAATTTTATCTTATCTTATCGGAGTAATGTTCAGGATGAATTGAAACCAACTCTTCTCAAGGACTGAACAATGTCCGGGATGGATTGAGCAATGTCCCGGTAACATTGTGCCCCCCAAAAAGAGATAAAAACCTTTGCTTTTTGTATCAGCTGCCTGGTCGTTCGACAAGGACACAGAGGGTCCGGTTAGAGCCCAACCCAGTGGACAAGCTTGCCCAGTTCTTTGTCGCCCTGTTTTTTTGTTGTTTTCCTGGGTAACAATGGCTGGCTGGAGGGCTTGGGGTTTTAAATTTTAATATCTGGAGACCTAGGGACTCCATGTCCATTACCGTTTCGAGTTATGAATTTTGCAAAGAATAGTCTCGACTCCGACTGATGCCCAAAAGCTAACTATAAACCCCCTTCACAATAGCCTTTTACAGGAAACAGCGCAGAGTAAACATGCTACATAAGCATGCAAATGTGCACGCATGTCCAATCTCGCAACTAATTTTTTTCAGTGCAAAACCAAATGAATAGTAAGGATTGTCAAATTTTTTCACCCTCCTAAATGTTCTGAAATATTGAAAAGGGGCAACATTTTTCCCCAACCATTTCATGTACATGTAAAACACACAGATCTTCGACACCGTGTGGGACATTCGGACTCTTTCATGCGTTGCAAATGCTTTGAGAATGCTGAGTCCTTGCAGACAGTTATAAATAGCTCATGAACAGGCTAAACAGATGCTCATGAATGTACAGAAGATGTTTGTGTGCACTGTAACACTGTACAGGGTCAGAGGTCATCATTTCCCTGCATGCAGCACAGCAGCCATTGGACCTCATTATAAAACAATGCAGAAAAAAATATCCAGGCATCTCACACTGCATTGAATCAATATAGCTCAGACCAGGGACCTTCCCTTAGCAACAGCTGCTCCGGGCTAATTATGCGGAGGAGCGCAGCCTCCCCCCCACCATCGGCCAATCAGAGGGCCCTGGCAACAGCGACCGTATATGTCCACCAATGGGAGCGCCGCAATGGACTGGGTCATTAGCATTTTCCATTGGTTACAGGGGACGTGGGGGAGAAACAGGAATTGGGAGATTTGGCTGAGAGAGAAGGGGAGTGTCAGAGGTCTGCAGGAAATTATTCTGCCTGGCTTTCTAGAAAAACCTTCTCCCTAGAGACTACTGCGAGCATTTAACATCAAAACTCTCCATTCAAAGGAAGCAGGGTGTTTTTATTATTATCTTTTTCATCTAAGCAGCTTTTCTTTTATTTTATAACGATTCATTCAATTTCATTTCCTACAAGGGCGGGATCAAATCCTGCAAATTTGAGCAAATCCATCTAAAAAATACACGATTGTGTAACAACTTACATCAGCAATGCATAAAATTACCACGTGGGGTATTTCTTAAGTTTACGGAAACAATTAGGGATAACTTATTGACTAATTATTCAGTATTCATAGCAAAATCTGAGAATTTGCCAATTTTGGGGGACAATTGGAAAGTTATTGTCATTTTACATTTTGTTTGTCTCTACTTGGAAAAATACCAGTTTTACAAAATTGAAATACATGAGTGAACTGCATGTACTGCTGAAACTGAGATAATTAACAATTTAAATAGAAGACATTATCATAGTATTAGTACTTTATACTCATAGTTCCTTTTCTGGTCAGTTATATATGGGCAGATATCAGAAAAATGCAGACCGCAAAAGAAAGAGGTTTTCGGTGACTAACGCTTGGTAACATTTCAGCACAGACAATGAGTCTCCTGTCTTTATCTCGGGGAAAAGTTTTCCTTGATCATACGACAAACAACCTCGTTATCAGCAGACGACATTGTTGATCGCTGATCTTGTTTGCTTAGCAGTTTCTAGGACGATCGTGCAAGTTTAAAGTTTACGCAGATTATCGTACGACTTGTTGGTTTGAACTGGTAAGTGGGTTGGGGGAGCGCCAAGTCCAAAGTTAAAATCGACAGCACTCAACAGAAAGGCTCGGTCCTGGCTAAGTGAGTTTTGTCCACCAAAAAGTTCACTCACTTTTGAAAGAAAACCAGGCAGGTAAAAAAAACAAAAAAACAATTTACCGAAATAGGATAAGAATCTATGTAATTAATTGATCAATTTTCATCTGAAATCGAGATTGTCTGCACCATTGGAAAGTTCAAATTGAAATAATTTGGCTCAAACTCATTGGAATGCAGTAAGCCTCTTCTCCAGAATAATTTTCCTCTTTTTTGTTTGTTTACACTTTAAACACTTTAGGCACTGAGTGACATTTAAATCTCTAACTCATCTGACAAAATGGAAGGGAAGTCAATGGTCTCTCCCCCCCCACT
Source organism: Luidia sarsii (assembly GCA_949987565.1). Taxonomy (NCBI): domain Eukaryota; kingdom Metazoa; phylum Echinodermata; class Asteroidea; order Paxillosida; family Luidiidae; genus Luidia; species Luidia sarsii. The sequence continues at coordinate 8,872,135 of OX465118.1, forward strand.
CTCTCATAGTCAGAATAGAAGCTGGGCTATTGGAAACTATCTTACTAACTTTTCTTACAGGGAAAATACTTCTGACCACACTGCTAATTTAAGCCAAGCAACTGAAAACCGATGCCAGAGCCATTTTTTTCAACAGGAATTGAAGTGAAACTAGAGTCCGTGAATGAGAAATGATATCACAGTACTTCTGATTTTATTTTTTAGATTCGTGGGCCTACGCCTTGTTTGTGTTTGGAAAAGTTGTTTAAAAAAAAGGCCCCCCACAACCCATCCGATGACGCAGTGTTCTTTTTTTTTTATCAAGAGTGAGGTAACTCGTGACTCCATTCAGCAAAAATTACGACTGCCCTATCGTGTTTACCGACAGAAACTTTCGACAGAAACTTGTTTCTTTTGGGTAATCCTGCGGGAGCTGATTGGGTAATGTTAATTGTAATCTGTTATGTTTATTTGCCAATGTATTTGTACTATTTGTGATTCATTGTTAGTGATATCCCGGGAAATGAAATAAATAAATTGAGTAGAACGGCCGTTAGCGACACAGCGGTGGTATTGCGAAATAGTGCGCGGGGTATACTATGGCCACACCGCATTGAGTCATCCCTGTTGGGCAATCCGGATCTGACCACACGTGTGTTTTTTTCCACAGGTTTCATCCGATCTGGGAAACCATGTCGACATGCACATGTAATGACCACTGGAGATGACCACACAAATGTAGGCCTACAAAATACACATGATAATACATCCACACGTTTAACATGTAAAATGCATACAGTGAAAATCATGATCGCCAACAACTTGACAAGTGAAATTGGTGAGTGGGGTATCTCGCGGCGGGCAGGTCGTCACCCGTGGATTCTTTCCAGTTTCGACAAAGCATGAAAACAACTCGATCATCTCACCTGCACTGCTGTCTAGGGAATGTCGTACCGACTCGATGATGTAGTTCGAGTCTGCCCTCTTCTGCGGGAGGTCTCGGCCCTCCATTCTCTCGCCGACTTTGAAGAGAATCTTCTGCAGAATGTTGACTACGCCGGGCTGCTGGTGGGGGCAGTTGGTCGAATTTACTGGCAACGACATGGCTCCATGCAGTCGCCTCAAAAAACACCAAAAAAACCCCGGTAGATGGAAAAAATACAACGGCAAGAGCGTGAGCGTGACTGACTTCTTAGTCTATCGGTCCGCGATCTGTGGGCGAGTGAGCAAAATCGGTGAAGCCCGATGACAACCAGATAAATTTCGGTTGCGAATCTTCACTTGATTCTAACTCTATAGCCTCGCACACAATGCCTTGGCGTTTCCAGATCGCTGCCAGTGCAATGAACAGCTGATCACTCTGCACAGCGGGCATCGATGTATTTTTATACGCAGTCGCCCTCTACGTCATCCTCATGGCCATCCCTTATATGGCGAAAGAGGCGGGGCCCGACCCCTCGATAAGAATAGAATGGGCACCGCCGACCAATCAGCGCACGGGCTTAGCAGTATCTGGGGGGTGCTCAATGGAAAGGGACAGGGGTCGTATGCTAATTAGATCCCCCTAGATGGCTACGTGCGCGAGATATGGTGCCGCTGTGGTACAGTACTGTTCAGTACATGGTTGGCCTACGTGGTGGAAATCTCGTGCACCCGCCCGTCGAGGTAAAGGGAAACGCGAGCTTTTCCCAGAAAGTGACGGCGCGCGACTAGAGCCTGTTTTCCTTTTGTATAAGTCGTTGACACCTTCGAGTCACGAGGCCTTGCCTAATCCTAACCTATAGACTGAGGTCAAGGTGGCTAAATCCTCCAGTCTTTCTTGGATTTGGTCAGTTCCGTGGTTTGTCTGATAATGGTCTGATGAGAGCTCGACGAACTTGAACAAAGATTGACAATCGTCGGTCGAAACAATGCATGGCTAGATCTAGAACAAAAGCCACCATCACTAGGGACTGACTTATTAGTAATTTTGTTTTTTAAATATTGTTTCTTTGAACATTATAATGTTTATGGAAATCCGCTTTTTGGGAGTCCACTCTTACCCTCCTGTCCAATCTCTTCCCCTCATACCTAGTCCTTGCACCATCTCTTCCCCTTCTCATCCTGACCTATCACATCTCTGATACATGTGCATAATTGTCTCCTTGTTTGGTATTTTTTATCAATTTATTTCCCATCTTTAATTTCCATGATATAGACTGTTTGACCTTTCTCACCCTGAATGTACTTCTTGTTGGTTTTCCTTGGCCGAATAAATATCCCATCCTTCTACCCTGACAACTTGTGTATGACAAACCTATCAGCCCGAAATGCATCTCTCTATCGCAAGTAATCCGACCAGCAAATATTTTTGTTACATTATCTCTCCACCGGGTGTATACGGCACATAGGACCTGCCGTTCGTATATAAGTCATCTTTGAAAAATATTAGTGTTGTAACGCCATTCCCCTCAAAACCCGCGTTTCCTGGAAGCAATTGCACAGGTACGAAGCGATGTGATGAAGTATGGGGTCGCGGTACGCGCTATCATGGCGCTATATTATGTACATGTACATGTACTGTACATGTATACATGTACACGTGTGTGCAATTATATAATAATTATTAGAGGTTCCGTTCGCTGCGCTAATACAAGCAGGTCTTGGACGGTACAGTGCAGATACTACGCAAATTGCTTACTGACTTGAATCATTGCTTGATGCTGAAATCAAACTGCCCTAATCCGCAAGACTCTCAAAGAGAAAGGTCACTGTATATAGTTGCTTGGATCGAAACGTCAGTCCACCTAATGTTTGATATTAAAACAGATTTCGGTATACATTTCCTATTTATTCTTAGCAGGACCTTTTCTGAACAATTATACCTCCTTCGACTGAGAACCGTCCTGCCTGGATCGAAACCTCGTGCTCTCCTTATCTTTAAGATCATGTCTTATCACTGCAAAGTTTGAAGAAAGCCAGACTGAGATTCTCGAAGAACTTCGGTATTTCTTATGCGAACATGAAGTTAATACAATGCTGTTGCAAACTGCTCACTGACTAAAAATGACCTGCAATACATAAATTTCAAAAGTTAGAGGGCCATCACTTCAATCTCATTCCATTCTTGACATGTATGTACAGGCCTACAGGGCATAGAGTCTCTCGGCCATCGGAAAGAAGTGAATGGCTAATCCCCACTTCAATAATCCCTCTTTTCTTTCATCTTCCCTGTTCCTTTCCCTTTGATCTCCCACCTCCCTCCCGTCCCTTTGTGGCTCCCCATGCACCCTTTTGTTTTGTTTTCCCTTTGATATCCCCCGCCCCCCCCCCCCGGTGTACATCCGCATCCTACTCCCTTCCCTTTTGTCCTTCCTCTGTCATGTGTGTCAGAGGGGGCTTTCTTGATCCTTCCCCCGACCGTGGAGGAATAAGCCGTGACCGTCTGTGCCTTTGAAAAGGTCCTTCTATAGGATCGATACGTCGGGTCCCCTAACTTTTGAGATTTGTTTCTTATGTGGAGATGTAATTATGCTTGTATAGACCTATACAAGCGGCCATGATGAAATAATAGGCCTACCTTAAGCGTCCTTTTTGGCACATCATTTCAAGAAAGTTCAATAGACCCTATGTATTTGTTCTGCCTCAAACATGCACCGAAATAGCAATTCCGTTGCTTCTCGTGATTGGAAAATGGATTTTTCTTAATATAGATACTGAAGTTAATACAAAAACTGTTGCAAACTGCTTACTACATGACTAAAAATGACCTGCAATACCGTACATCTCAAAAGTTAGAGGGCCTGACGTTTCGATCCTAGCAGTAGCAGGACCTTTCTCAAAGGCAAATGCAAATAGATACTGGTTCGTCTTGCTGTCTCCTCTTAGTCTTAACACCGTTAAAAATCCAGTTGGATGCAACAAATTAAGCAGCTTCACATCTGCCGATGCGATACGGTTATGGGTTAATTCAGACGGTGAAGTAATTATCATGCTAAAATGTGGCAAACTGCTTACTGACTAACTATAAGGCCAAAATGCAAAGATGGAATAAGTGTGGAGGGCCTGATCAATGCTTCGATCCTAGCAGGATCCTCCTTACAGGCGGAGGGAGGTCCTGCTTGTCCTGCTAGGATCGAAAGACCCAGGGGACAATATTTCATAGATAAAAGTAATTATACTTAAGTGCAAAGAGTCGTGATTCATATAGGATCAGCTTGCGAACCCAAACTTCACTTTTGTTATATAAATACTTGAATACAAGTCAAAAGCAATTGAGATTGCATTCTATAATGTGGATTGTAATCCTGATTACAAAATGATTTACAATCGTGAGGAAGATTAATGCTTAGCAGATTTTCACGCTTATGACATCGACATTAGGCCCAGTGGTAGGTTCGAAATACCAGGCTCTCTGCACGAATTGCTTCAATCGAAGAATAATTATTCCTACCGCAAAGTTTGTCGTATATAGGTGTAACCATAGACCTGGAGGAAAGGGTCTATATGGAATGTTTTCTAGAAGGCGAGAGCTGCATAAACGTCACACAAATTATAGTCAACTTTGTCCCCGTTTATCAAGAGCGTTTACCTAGCATATAATTCATTTACCCCATCAGTGCCCGCTATACAAACACAGCATATAGGCCCACAACCTGATGTATAATCTTGTTTACCGGTTTGAGAGCTCATTGCCGCGTATTGTGTGGGAAGGGTGGTATTTGCACAGTAAATGATAGCGTTAGTACTTTCTGGGCATGTTATGAGTAAACGGTCGACGAAAAAAACAACTTCAGATCGCCGTGGTAACTGATGGGGCGAGGGGAACGATTGTTCAGAACGAACTCTTATTCGATAACTGCAAGGATTATTCTAGTCTATAACAAAGTTCACGAATCTCCATGTAATCTGTATGTCTGCTGTTTGTGTGGCTGGGTTGTTTGTGAAGTTGGGCCATTTCAACAAAAGCAATCGACGTTTCCATGCAACTGCCAGCTGAAGCAGAACTTACTACACGTATAGGCCTATTATTTCTTGTTCCAGAAAGTTCGTGCAACTTCGCGAGTTTATGACGTGGGACACTCCCTTGAGGTACCGTACTAGCCTAGTGCATGCGCCCCGAGCCTACGTGCATTCGAACGCACGTCTTAACAGCTTGCACTAGATTCCGACATCTGGCGATCGACCGTCCCCGAAGGTTTATGCCGGGGTCATGCAGCGGGAAAGAAATCGTGATTTGTCTACATGTATACGTCTACCCTTGTGGTATGGTGGGGGAGGGGTCCTCTGAAGTAGCCCCGTTGACTGGGATCGAGTGGGAGTCTAAAAGAAAAAGGGACGATTCTAAGAATCATTGATCCTCGAGAGTCCATTTGACATTTCCCCAGGTACCCGTTTCAATGATTCAGGCGTGTACAGTTAGTGAGAAACTTGTTTGTAACAGGTAACAGGTTAACTCTTTACAACTAATACTAGTGGTGACTCTTTGTGCGCTATACGCCCTGATCGAGGAATCGGGTCGAGCAACTTGTCAACAATAGTGCCATGTGGTTAATGTATTGCATTACAGGTCCGTAGGCCCTATACACTGTACCTGTAAAAGACTGCTAGTGTAAGCATGGAGGAATAAGAATTAACCTCCATGGTATAAGAGTGGTATCAAGTGAGTTCCCAGACTGACTTTCCAGGTCCCAAAACACAAAATTGTATAGCAAAGGACATCACACAATGGTGAACAGAGGGTCAAAACAAAAGAGGCCGATCCGACTCGATGGTGTTAGGGAATTATACGACTTCAGTGGTAGACCAAGGTTACTGAGGGGAGAGTGGAGGCGGTGTACGTGCACCATGTACCAGTGCACGCGGTCAATGACACTACGGAGATCATGAGTGAGTGACCGTTCAGTGCATCTCGGTGCATCTCGGTGCACAGTGATTTCGACCTTGGAACTAAATGGACAAGAATTTGTATCCGTGAAAATTTAAGTCAAAAGTAATTTGATAAGGCACACAATAGGCCTATAGTGCTGCAAACAAATTGGGCAATAGCCGACATTTCGACCATTATATACCCGGTATTTTATGAAAAATTAATATTTTTAGAAAAAATATGATTTTTGTTTTAAACAAAATCAGATCAAGACTTGTTAGGCGGACGGTTGGATGGTTGGACTCAACACTTTTATGCCCAACCGATTTAACAGCCCAGGAAATTGTATGTGTACACAGTGTAGCCTATAATGTACATGTGTCATATTCTATCATTCACAACTACGAAGCAAATAGAGATCGTTGATATCCATTATAAAAAAAAACTAAGTTCATTCATCGGTTCAAGTGCGTCTGCCCGGATACGAACTTCTTCCTGAGTCGTAGCACGACCCGTGTACAAACCCTCAGAGCCAGTGGTCAAGTACGGTACCAAGTTTAGCCGCCGTGCAGTCGAGGCCGTGACGGGTGACCACAAGTATAGATTCGGCCGGCTGCGAGCAACGTTGCTGAGGTAGATAGAGTGTAGGCCTGTACCTACCGCGTGCGCGCTATTGTTGGGGATTTGGCAAGCCAAGGCCGAGATGGCGAAAGAAACTCCATTCTGGCGAAAGAAACCAAAGAAAAAGTTCGCGTACCTTGCACCGATCGACTGACAAAACCGCGGCGTGGTCGTGTTTTTCCGTTTAGTGTTTAACGAGTCAATAATTTTGTGCCGTGGTATTTATTGCGCAAGGCCTGTACACAACAAAATGTATGCCACGGTACAGACGTCGGTTTGTATCAATGTTTGTTGCGTTTGTTTTTTTGTTGGGGTGTGTTGTTTGTTTGTTTACATTTCCGCCGCTACAGCGTGGCGGAAAAGGTCTCATTTTTGGTTTGTTTGAAGAGGGGTAATGACTTCGCTCATACCGCGGGATACCGTATTTCTACACAACATCCAGGAGGATTTGGGGAGGTTAGGGTTAAAATCAAAGAATACAAAATGCTGCAAGCTATATATACTGACCATGTACCAGTTTCATATACCGGTACACACATGTATACTCATGAGCTGCACCAAAAATGTGCTTATATTATAAGCATAAAAAGCCTTGCCCAATAAAATCAGGTTGCCAACCAAATTACCACGTAGTATCATTAGCTATAAGTACCAAATATTTGAATACAAGTTGAAGACAAAGTACCAAATGAATGAGTACCAACTCAAACATCGACAAATAGTTTATTACTGGCAAGTATTAATTATTTCTTACACTACAGAATGGTGCAAAAACCTTTGTCTACTTTCTCAGATCACCATTTAATTGAGCTAAAACCTTCGCAGGATTGCTTTTTGGGAATGTTTAATGGTTTAACACACAAACCATTGGCAATCTTGACCCTTACCAATGTTGTATAGGGCCTTTAAACAAAGAACGTCGGCGGTGAACCTTCCGTTGTTTTCTGACCCCTGGACCCATTCATTTCGTCCGGGGTTGTCCTTAGTTCTTCGAGCCGCGAAAAATGTCTCAAGGGCTAGTGTGCGGACAAACCTGACGCAGAGTCATTTACATACAATGATGAATGGCGCATTGTACACAAGACGCGTTGGGGCAGGGGAGCCGACTCCAGGCCCCCGGCGTGAATGAATCACAACGAAAAACGAGTACGCGGATTTAGGCACATTATTTTTTGTATCGAAGTAGGACGATTGTGAATGAGTCCTATGTTCATTCATTGTGAGTTTGAATACAGCAAGTCTTCGATTGGAAAAGAAAAAAAAATGAGTCGGTGAATTCACACGTCGGGGTGCATTGGAGAGGCCGGATGACTCACGACCCAAAAAGGCGCGGATTCGGGTACAAATTGTTGTGTGCATGTAGTGCTGTGATTGTATGCTCATTTTTTCTTTGTATCAGAAACGAATGCGCCAGATTTGCAATCATGACATGTACACGCTCACTTTTCAAGGTTGACGAATAAACCGAACACCCCAAATTTGTATACAAACATAGGCCTATTAATTCATTTCGGGATTTAAAAAAATAAATAAACATGTATATACATTGTGTACAGCCAGACTTTGGAGCAAACAAAGTTTTGAAGATCCGACTGCACTAGACTTATTATTGCTTACCTCGATGACCTTCAAGTCAAAAAAATGAAAAACGGCCTAGAAAAATAATTGGACTGCACCCGATCCAGTCAAAGTTTTCTTTGCCATTCTTGACTTGTTTGTTGTTGTTGTAAAGGATTATACAAACACGTATCGCCAATCGAAAAAAAACAACCCCAAAAACTGACCCCTGATTGAAGAGCTACGATAGCATTTTGACCGACGGGGCAGTGGTCATGCAGTTGAGAGATTTCGACACTTGAACTTCATTGGAGTCTCGTAAGATAAGGGGTGCACTATAATTTTGTGTGCGTGCATGTGAGTGATGGCAGTTTTCAACTACCGTAGGCCCGCGCATGTGTTTTTTCTGTTTGGTTTCACAGCCAGCGCGAGAGCAAGGCGGGAAACGCCAGCCGAGACCCGGTTGTCAGAATGATGGGTCAATCAATTGTTACAACACGGGCGGACCGAGGACTTTCGTCTCGATCCTCCAAAAAAAGTCAAGGAATCTGAGAATCCACATTAATTTTGTCACGGCGATTGTATATACAGTGTCCAATTGTGTTACTCAGACTTACATACACACGTAGACAGGTCAGCAAGGAGGATCACCACGAGGGGATACAGCAACATAAGGAAATGACTTAAGGTGATAAAAATGTTCCAAACTGCTTACTGACTAAAATTACCAAAATGTAAATCTTAAAATTTAGTGGGCCTGACGTTTCCGTCGATCCTAGCAGGACCTTTCTCAAAGGCAGACTGACAAGGACAAAAGTTACATTTTGGTAATTTTAGTCAGTAAGCAGTTTGCAACATTTTTGTATATCACCTTAAGAATTAGGATAATGAGCATTTTAACTCGGACAAGATTCGTGAGAGTCATTGCCCTCGTTTCCCATAGGTCCCCATTAATCACACACATAAATTATCTATAGACATCAGCCGGCAGCGGGCACACATTCATAGGCGGTGCCCGTCATACTGTAGTCATTTTGTACATGTAGGCCCCACAATATTAAATCTTGATAGTGGAACCTCGAAGAGCGCCCTCATTCGGGTGACTCATTCACGACCTCGGGCAGGAGTCTAGGATGAACTGGTCCACGGCCCGCGGGTACCTCCGCGGGTAGAGAAACATTTTGCGTGCGTCGTCCAGCAGGTAGTACACGTTACCAGCGAAGAGGTACACGCTGGACGTCTCCCGACCGTAGCTGTCCACGTTGGCGTTGGCCGCCGTGACGCGCAGATTGCGGGCGGGCAGATGCCGCCAGCCCTGGGCCCAGAACCGTTGCCGGGAGGACAGGGTGCCGCCACGGTAGCGATACACGAAGATACCTGGTGGAGATGAACGGCCGAACGTTAGCAAGAAGTCTTTGAATCGTGTCGGTGTATGTCAGATTACAGGCTATTTACGATAAAGCTAGTAGCAAGTGACATCATGTTGTCATCTCTTTCTAAAAATGAAAGTTGCTACACGGTGCTTGTACTGTTATCGCTTACTGTGGGTTTCGTGTTAAAGATTCACGAATAGTTTGCAGCGCGATGGCCAATCACAAAGTGCGGAATATTGTCGACCTGGAAAGGGTCGACCATTGATCGCCATAAAAAGAATATATTATGGAGATTAATGGGGGTCGACGGATTCCGTAGGCTAGTTCCTATCTCCTACCTGGTCTCCAGACGTCTCACGTCCTCCGAGACGTCTGGAGACCAGGTAGGGGACGGGAACCAGCCTACGGATTCCGCGCATTATGATAAGTCAACACGTTGCAAACTCTCGAGGGCGCACTAATTGTGAATCTCTCGTTTTGAAGCAACCTTAGTTCTGTGGAGATCTTCGACATGACAATGACTGTCTCCCGCCACTGTTCCATGTGGGGTCGACTTACCCTTGAAGAAGTAAGTATGACCGTCACTCGGCGATACGTAGCCCGCCTGAATATTGCACGGGAGCCCGGGCCACTGGTTCTGCACGAGCACGTTTCCGACGTAATCTCGATTCTCGTACATCCAAGCAAAGCAATCCTGCACACGAAACAGAAAACAAAACCCCGCGAGATTTGGATATCAGTAAGTACGGAAGCCAGAGAAGGCCACCTAAAACTTGAAATTACCTCGTCGGGGACGATACGAAACATCATAACATTTGAACGCAGGGAAACAATATTGATGAAAACATTATTTTTTTCTGTACCTTAAAAATGTACGTGACGTTGCCTATCCTGATTGCGGCATGGACTGAGTCGGGTAGACCTGGCCACGTGTCCTCAATCCTGGCGTACGTGCGCGGGTAGACGTCTAGGCGCCACACGTAGGCTCCTGGAACCGCAGAAGGGCATGCAACCATTGTTATTTACAGTTTAATGATCACGCGTAATCACGATAGTCTGGGAGTCATTTTAAATCTGAACAGAGAGACTTTCCACAATTCCTTACCTATGAATCCATACGTGCGCCCATCCTTCGTGTTCACCACGGCGTCGAATGTGCCGTTTCTCTGACAGGCCTCTTGAGGGGGTAGTTGCGGCGAAGCGGGAGGTTCGGGAGTGGTAGCATGGGAGTGGTCTCCTGCGATCAGAAAAGAGCCTCAGTTAGAAAATCTGTTCTCGAGACTTTCAATACACAAAGCACGGTACATCTGTTACATGGGTCTGTAACTGCTTTCATCTCCTTGGCTTTATCAAGCCTGATCGGTTGTACGAGAATTGCCACTTACAAATTTTACAAAATAATTTTGTTTACCTTCACTGCCTGAATCGCCATCGCCACCGTCTCCTTCACTCGCAACTGTTTCTTCTCCTGATGATAAAACAAAGAAGTTACACGAAAAAATGACTGGGAACTGGAAACAACAACAGTACAAGAGGTCATTTTGTGAAAGGGAAATGGTCCGAAGATGTTCACATGTTACAAAAATGTACTGGCACTTAAGACCAAATTCGCTGGAGATGGCGATGGAGATCGCTGGTGAGTCTAAGGGTGCCGCTAGCCGTAGGCGGTTGCAGACAAATCCCTGTAGACTCACGCGTCACTTTGAGCCGTAGCCACCTAATTCGGATTGCACTTACTTCCGTAGAGGCTACGGATGCCCTCCTTGTCGTCCTCGCTCAGCTGGAAATTGGCCTGGTACCCACGGTAGTAAGGGAACATCAGCGCGTTAACGTCCTGCGAATGGAAAAGGCCCAGACTATGGCCGAACTCGTGCGCCGCCACCTGGAAGAGATTGGTGCCTGCAGGAAAGAGAAAAGCAGAAGTAGGCTCAGATGGGACGAGGTGAGGTACCAGACATGCTTTACCTGGATAGCACAATTGCCACTGTTTCTATAATACATTTATCATTTCGTGTTAACGTTATGGTGCGTCTTCAAACGTGGTCTTCCTGATTGAACCAGACGCAAATGATATCTTATGGGGCTTTTCGTAGAGGAGGCAACAAGTCAAATGGTATTTCACCTTCAAAATAGCTGGCAATTTTGAAGCAATAATTTGACGAAGGATCTTTTTTTTTAGTATCTACTGGTAACCTTCTTGGTTATTAGTCAAACTGTTGCATGTCCCTGTTCAAAAACAACCACGCAATATTCCCAACATTTCTGGCAAAACCGATTCATTTTGCCCGGAGACTTTCCCAACAAAATGTTTTGTTGATACAAGTCTTATATACTAGCTTTTGATACACTTTTGATACATTTTACACAAGCGTCTGATACACATTTGATACACTTTACACTAACTTTTGATGCACTTTACACTAGCGTCTGATACCCATTTTGTTAAATTTTACACTAGCTTCTGATACACATTTGATACAATTTACACTAGCTTTTGATACACTTTTGATACATTTTACACTAGCTTTTGGTCCCAGATTTTTTTTCTACCTGTCAGCACTCCCAGTGTCCACGTCTCGTCGGCGTCAAAGTGGGCGTCACCCTGTGGAGGCAGGTAGGCGTGGGCCAGGATGCCGCCACGCCCGTCGAAGGGGGCGCCGTCGCCGTGGTCACGGGACTCGAACAGGATCTGGATGTCGGCCTCGGGTCCGTCGTCGACCTCCTGAAAGGTGAGCGGCGTGACGTCAGCCCAGACCTGAGGTCACGAGAGGAGGAGAGCGCGAGAGGTGGGGAGAGAGATAGGGGAGTGGCGGCGGACAGAAAGAGGGGTCCGTAATCAATTGAGAGAGAGAGAGAGGTATGTAAGGAGAGAGTGATGGAGGAAGATAGGTCGGAAAGAAGTGAAGAGAGAGAGAGAACCAGATGGAATTAAAGAGTGGTGGAGAGAGAAAGGGGGATGGAGAAGGCCAGGGGAAGAGGTGGAGAGAGAAAGAGAGAAAAAACGAGAGAGGTGGAGAAAGAAAGAGAGAAAGGTGTTGAAAAGGAAAGGGATACGAAAGAAGGAGAACAAGAGAGAGATAATTATTGAGGTACAATATGTATTTCTTTTTTTAAGTCGTGGAAGCCTCAAGATTATCTCGCATGATGTCACTTTAAACCCTTCGTAGGTTGTCTCAGAGTCCTCCAAAGTCTAAAATCATTGACCACTCTATAATTATAGCCTTGCGTGCATCTGTCCCGGATCTCTGCCCGGAGCTGTACCGGGGAGACCGCATTGGACGAGCCACCGCATCGGCCGAATGTCTGTCCACCAACCTGAAACGAGTCCCGTACCGCGTCCCGGACGTCGGCGGCGGACAGGAAGGGAGGGAACCGCCCGATCCTGTAGGTGAGGTGGTGGCGGTCGAACTTGACCGGGGACACGCTGTAGCCCTGAGGCGTGCGATCGGCCAGGCCGCACCGGGGGACGTCAAGGACGGACAGGAGGAGATCGTCGGCAACGCCTGGTGAGGGCAAAGGGGAGGGACGGGTAAGAACGGGGTCATACAGTCGAAGTGACTCCAAGGGCATCAACCGATCCTGCAAGTAGGGGAGGGGCATTTGCTAGGGGTAGTGGGGTAGGGGAAGAGGTAGCGTCTCCCCTCCCACAGTAGGGATCGAGGTTTTTTTTTTCATCTTCGTGCTTAGTGTAATCATGCCATTTGGTGCGTATATTAATTATGTATTTTTGTTATCTCCTTCAAAGTGTCTTTCTGATTAAGAAACAGTATGTCTTGTTCAATACACTTCAGTTTGCTGGTATACCATCAATAAGTTCTCTTTAAGAAGTGACCTTGTAAATGGTGTCACCGCAAACCCTCCCGTATTTATTGTTTCACCCACCATGCACCATGGTCTCGGAACTTACAATCCATGTACAGCACTTCCCTGTCTTACGTAATGGGGTAGCCCCAAACCTATTATGGGAACCATTAGGACCAGTAGCCGGAGCTAAACTGTGCCTCAGGGGACTTTCTTATCTGATTGTTTACTGATAACACAGTGGGCACAGTGTGGCGTCTACAGCGCGTCCTCATAAGGCTATTGATGCCAGCATCATTTAAGATCCTAGCAAGCACCCGTACGAGACACGCCCTTTAAATAATTAGGGCATACTAGGGAGGGACCAGATCCGAGTGGGTGGTAATTTTATGCTAGCCTTATACCGTACCTGTGGGTTCAAGGCCAATCGTGGTCTGCAGCTCAACGATGGCCCGAGTAAAGCTGCTTGGATCGTTGGCATCGGTCACCGACAGGTATCCGTTGCTCATCAAGTACACCTGAGTGTGAAGAGAGTGAATGCAATGTGTACGTCTACTCGTTGTAATACTCGTGCCAAACCTGTCTATGAGATGAATAGGCAGCTAGCAAAGACCTGAGGTGAAACCTCGGTGACAAGCTGAGAAACAGAACAACTTGTACGGTGAAGATTGACCCGAACCTGCGTACGACGAGTTGAGCAAGCCTCTATAATCATGAGCAAGCCGTGTACGGGTTAACCAAACCATGTAAGACTTGACCAAGCCGGTACAAATCAAGCCGTGTACGAGTTGACCAAGCCGTGTGCGGGTTAAGCAAGCCGTGTTCAACTTGACCAAGCCGTGTACGACTTGACCAAGCCGTGTGCGGGTTAACCAAGCCGTGTACGAGTCGACCAAGCCGTGTGCGGGTTACCCAAACCGTGTACGAGTTGACCAAGCCGTGTATACGGGTTACCCAAGCCGTGTAAGACTTGACCAAGCCGTGTACGAGTCGACTAAGCTGTGTGCATGTACTGTATACGGGTTACCCAAGCCGTGTAAGACTTGACCGAGCCGTGTACGGATTAACCAAGCCGTGTACGAGTTGGCTGTTCGTGGACGTGTGAGGGCATAAATGGACTACCGTAGCCCAAACGAAAATCACACGCACGTGAGAAAAGGGGTCTTCTCAAAATGATCAGTAACAATGACACATCTAAAAGAAAGTTTCGACGACATTTCGATCTCAGCCGGAAGGTTTACCGATAACAGAACAGACGTGTGGTCAGTGTGATGTGTGACGAAATCGGCAAACGCGTATTAAAAAAATGCATTTTGGTCTTCGAATGAATGAATTTTCGACGGCTTTTTCATGAGGTGAATAATAACACTTACCCGGAGACGTTGAATCCGCTGGGTCAGATCGTCGCCTTGCGTAGTGGCCGTCGGAATCCAGACGTGAAACAGCAGCAGGCTGAGCACGGCACACGCTCTCGCGACTTTCATCGTGAAGAGGCAGAACAATAATTATTAGCTATAATTATAGGCGAGTGTACGAGGTTTACTGCAACTTGTTCGAGAACAATATTCGGAGGTTCCTTGCGGAGGTAGGTAGGGTGCCGTGCCGATCGACTTGAGGGACCGGGTTCGACTGAGTCACACGGCCAGGCAGCGCTTAACAGATTGCCGGTTCGTGATGGGAGGTTATTGGTGTTGTTGTTGTTGTTTGCGTCCGTAAAGATGCGGCCTTTGGTTGCTGTGGGTGACGACTGCAACGCGCGCGTGAACAATTGGAGTCGCGGTTGGCATCCCCCCACTCCTCTCAACGAAGCGTCCCCCGTCTTTGTCTTCCCAGAGTGTTAATTGGAAAGAGAGACGGAGGAGGGGGGGGGGGCGAGATGTGGGTTCGCTTCGGTTTTATCGACCATGACCCCCTTCCCTTTATATATAGCCCATTCCGGCTACCCCTTCCGCCTGAGTGCCCCCTTTCCTATACCCTTCCCCAGTACCCCTTTCCCTACTTCTTTCCCTACCCCTTTCCTCACTTCACTGCCTATTTCCCTACCCCATCCCTCCTTTCTCTAGCCCATTGCCTACCCTTGCCTCCCTTCCCTACATCCTTCCCTCCTTTCCCTACCTCCTTCCCTACCCCTTCCATCCCTTCCCTACTCCTTCCCTACCCCCTTCCCCACATCTTCCCTACCCCCTTCCCTAACCCCATCCCTACCCCCTTCCACGCCACACTACCTCATACCCCCTTCCTTCCTTACCCTCTTCAATTCCTCGCAAAGTCAATCCCTGGGATGCCCGCGTCGTCTCAGTGAATGACTTCAGTGAAAGGGTCGTCGCCCGTGCCGACCCTCATCGATTGAAGACGCCGGCCGGCCGGCCTACCTCCCCCCTCCGGCTCCCCGTTTCTCTCTCTCCTCCCGCTTGCACGCACAAGCCCGTGGAGATCAGAGAAGACGCATAGCGTCCTCCGGGATCGGAAGGCATCCTTTCGATAGCGTCGTCTGAGTGCCGTGTGGCTTTTGTTTGCGACCTCGTCTGAGTCATCCCTGTAAAGGGGTTTGAAACTTTCGCCCTGGGTCCTATTTCATGGAATCCGTTGCGGCATAATTCTGTGCTTACGGGGAAGGTTGTTTGATTTAAATCACTCAATTTAAATCATTATTTTAAATCATAATTTAAATCACTGAAAAATCACTTCTTTTTCTTCTCATAAAAATCACTTTTCAAAGCAAAACAGTATCATACTGCAATTACTCTACAAAGACTTAAAGTTAAAATTATTTCAACTAGGCCTACAGTTTAAGTCACAATCCGATTTTTTTTTTATACTAAAAACAAATCATGATTTATATCACGTTTTGTGTATATCTGGTTTTAAATGTGATCCTATTTGGATATAGAAGTGGAGGGGTCCATCCCAAAATCCTTGCAGAAATTTGTCTTGGATGGCTACACATTTTGTGGGTGTTTTTTTCTGGGGGTAATTAGCAAAACATTTAATATGCTAAGAGCACAAACAATTAAAAGAATCTGAGAGATGAAGGTCCAAACTTCAATTTTAAGTATAGCTACAAGAACTGAGAGACTTCTGGGTGTGGGATAATTGGCTTTGTGTTTTTGTACAGTGTTCAATGGGAGCTCGAATTAGTGTTCTGCACCCCTCATTGATGAAGCGCCCTCTAGCGATGGGTTCTAAACAGGGTTCGAACAGCCAGAGAGGGTGGCCTTGTCCGAATGAATCGGCAGCAGCTTCGAATTATACACGAGTCAACGGGAAATTGTAAGCCAGCTTTGGGGGGCTACTGCCGTAGACTCTTGCGTTAATTCCAGCCGTAGCCAATTCATTGCGAGCGCGGCGGCCCTGACACTGACCCCGAATTTAACCCCGTGACCCCGTGACCCCGTGACCCCACCCCCTTCTCAAGCGCAGGCACGGCTTGGACGGAACAACAAGAGAAGCGGAACGGTCCGCGGGAAATGTGCTCGAAAATCCACGAAAATGCGGCCAACAATTGACATGGCGCCAGGTGAGTACGCTCTGACTGTGTGGGTCGGAGAATGGGCGGTTTCACTTCCTTTCCAATACCGTACTTCACCTTATAAATATGATATTAATAATCATAATGCAGTCTTGGATTGGGAACGTGAATTAATTTGGGCATGCAATGCGCCATTATCATGCGGTGTGTACAAAATAATGATCACATAATTAAATATTAATATTATTGATATTGATAATTGAAAATGCAGGATGCTGGTAACAATTTGGACGTCGTTGTGGCTTTTGTCAAGAGATTATCCGTTCGAAAAAGGGCCCATTGTTCTAAGCTGAAAAGAGTCTTTGTTTAGAATGTAGACTAAAACTCCATAGGCTCAGTGCAGGATTTTGCAGGATTCAGGCAATGGTCCACAGTAGCCAGTACTACAGTACAGGTTTTTGCAGGATTCAGGTCACATGGAGCTTTGAACAAGGTAGGATAGCAGGATTTTGCAGGATTCAGGTCACATGGAGCTTTGAACAAGGTAGGATAGCAGGATTTTGCATGATTCAGGTTATATCTTTCAAAAAGTTGGTAGAGGTTACCACTCAGGTTCTTTTCAGAACCACACCTCTTCTTTAAGAGACCTTATACATGGTGTCACCGCAAACCTTCCTATACAGTTTGCAAGAGTTTTTGTATTAACTTCATACTTAATGTAGTTTAGTGTAATATTAATACTAATAGTATGTAGTAGTATTTTAGTATCAATAAGGAAGTGTATGTATATCTATCTGGATACATGTTACTGGCTGAATACAACCTCCCCATTTGTCATTAGAAGTGATATTCAACCAGCAAGATCGACAGCGGCATTCTTCCTGGAGGTTGTTCCTGTTGATGTTATGCATATTCATGACCACTGTTGACCCTGATTGGCCAATGTCAGAGTATAGAGTATACATGTACATTCATAAAGATGATGTAAGTTGTAATGACAATTGGCAAGTCAGACTAAGGGACGGAAGAATAGGTTTCAGATTCAACACCTGGACCATTCAAAGTTTTCTTTGCCATTTTTCTACTATTTTCTTTTTCAAAATCAGTATCATTGATATCATTATTATCATCCCTGCAGCTTTTCCTTTAGTTTTCCTGTTGAGAAATCAATGGTTGGGGATGATTTAAAGAAATGAAGGCTAAGATGGGCGACACATCGCTTGAGCTGCGGGCCGGTGGCGGCCACCACTCCCAGCGGCCCGGCAGCGGCCCGCAAGCCCAGCGGCCAGCCAGCGCCGGCCTGTACGGCGCCCTCTACGTGCTCCTGGAGACGTTTGTCCAGATGGCCGTCTTCGCCTACCGTCACTTCAACCCCAGCAAGCGCTTCCCCTTCTCGCCCACCTCCCTTGTGGCCACCGCGGAGCTGATCAAGTTTGCCCTTTGCCTGCTGGCCTTCTGCGGCTGCCACGGCCGCCTGCGCTTTCTGCCGGCGCCCGCCTTCGCTCTCCCGGCCGCCTTGTTTGTGGCCGCCGCCAACCTGTCCTACTACTGTATGTACTTTGTGCCGCCGCCGACCGTGAACGTGCTGGCCGGCTGGCGGGTGGCTTTTTCGGCGGCCGCCGGCTACGTAGTCTTTGGCCGGCCACTCGGCCGGCGCCTGTGGATGGCTGCCGGGCCGCTCTTACTGGCCTCGGCCCTGGCCGTCTGGTTCTGCCCCGAGGTGGAGCCGGTGCGGCCACTGGACTCTGCCGCGGCCGCCGCTTCCAAAGACGGAGCGAACAGCACCACCGTCAGGACTCTATGGTGGATCGCGGCCGTCTTGGCCGGAGTCGCTTGTTCGACGTTCTCCGTCAGCAGTGCCGAGGTAATCAGCTTCTTCCTGCCATCGATGCTCAAGAATTGTCAGTCACCAGTCAGTCCTTGATTTTCAGATGATCACCAGGGGTCCAGTTTCACCGAGCCAAATCAGGTGCAAGCGAAAGCTCTGGCTTCAGTTGTATGCCGAGGAAACCAACAAGTTTGAAAAGATTTTGAGAATTCGTTTTGGTGACAACAGTAAAAGGAGAAGGTCCCACAAGACAAGGAAGGACAAGACCTTTTGGGATCAAAATGTCAGGCCCTCTTAAATTTTAATAATTGAATTTTAGTAAGCAGTTTAGCATATCACTAATTTTCCTTTTTTGGGGGTGGGGGCGTTACTTTTGTTCATAGTTTATCAGCAAAGTGAGCAACCGGTCCGTCTCGGAGAAGTACGTCCAGCTGCATTTCTTCACCACGATTCTCGGCTTCATCTGGGCCGAGATAGTGACGGGCGGGTCTCTGTACGAGATCAACATGAAGGTATTGTTGGGGCTCGTCCTTTCTTGTCCTCGTGTCTTATTGCCCCTTGCCCTTCCTCTCTGGTTTTAGTCCATGCCTTTGAGGGAGGTACTGCCTGGATGGAAACACTAGGGCTAGGCCCACCAACCTTTTTTTTAAGATTTCCAAATGCGACTTTGTCATTTCCCCCCCCTACATACATTCTGATTTTGCACCGCTGTGAATGCCAATCATAATGTTTCTGTGACTGGTATTGCAGTGGCAACGGCTTGACAAATTTAAATCAACCACACGCCCTCAACTGGCTTGGTGGTCATCCGGTTGTCTGCACTACAATTCATGAGTCACAGGTTCGAAGCTCACCTGAGCTGCCTGTGGGGTTTGTTCTTAACTCTTCGTTTATCGGCTCTTTTCAGAGCTGCGCTCCTTCTCGAAAGTGGAGTGTTACATGGTGTCACATGGTGTCAATATCAGGCCCTCTATATTTTTTGAGACTTGCTTTTTGGTCATTCAGTTAGTAGTTTGCAATACTTTCAGCAATGTTTGAAGAAAAAAAAAATCTGCTTTTGAGAAAGGTCCTGCTAAGATCCAAAACATCAGGCCATCCAATTGTTTGATGCCCTAAGATGTTGTCATGATTACTGTCCACTGCAGATGTTTTTCCCGCTGGATTTCTACCTGACCGTCCTCAACCTGATCACGGGGACGCTGGGCAGCCTGGCCCTCACCCACCTGATGGCCGGCCGCCTGTCCCAGCCCGTGGCCAGTACGGTGGCCGCTGCCAAGGCCGCCACCGGCGTCGGCATCGAGAGCCCCGCTGCGGCCTGGTCTGTGGCCCCCTGGATCCCGGCGCTCCTCTTTCTCTCCACCAGCGCCGTCTGCCCCTGGCTCTTCCCCGTGCAGCCGGGCTACCATCCGTCCGTCACGGCGGCCGTCGCTCTCCTCATGGGCTCCGCGGCCTACCTCTACTCGGCGCCTTCATTGCCGGCATCCCCTGAGCCGGCCCGACCCGGCCTGAAACAAGAGGCTTGAGGCGACAGACCGACCTTCTCATCTGGCGGTTGGTCGCCTTCAAAATTGAGGATCATCAAGGGGACGAATGAAAACGCATGATCATGCTGAAGCGCCACTTGCCTTTCCTTTGCTTGGCCACATCAACCACAGGCCCACGGCCTCTGTATCAGCCAGAATTGGTCTGATTCAAGAGGCTTGAGGCGGCAGACCGACCTTCTCATCTGTCGGTTGGTCGCCTCCAAGTTGAGGATTATCAAGGCGACGATTGAAAATGCATGATCTTGCTCAAGGGCTACCCGCGATCCTTTTGGTTGTGACACATTAACCACAGCCTCTATCCCGACAAGAATTGGCCCAATTGAACGACGGACCCCAACCATCACTTGTTTTTTCGCCCTCTTCAAATCGACAAATCTTTCAACAAAGAAGCGAAACCGATAAGCTCTCTCAAACTCAAACGGCCTACTTACTCAAAATGCAAAGTATTGAGCACTGACCAATGCCACTAGCTATGGCTTTGCAGCCGACTCAAGTCTATGGAAGCCAGGATCCGGCATGGACAGACAGAGTGACCCATAGCCGCAATGAACTCAGACATGGTCTTAATGAGGAGATATAGCCTGTGTTGTTCCTGGAATCACTCCAGTAAGTATTTAGCGTGTGGGAAAAATTGCCTCCATACTGTCTGTGCCTGAGGCATAGCCGGGTAGCCCGGTACCCTGTAACACAAAGTGTAATGATCCTTGCCAGGCATCCCTGGTATCAGTCAGCTGAATGGTAGACACTGGTTCACAGGATGGCCCACTGTGTACACTCTGGATAAGGTCATTGCATCCACACAGTCCCTGGTATCAGTCAGCTGAATGCAGGCACTGTGGTTCACTGAATAGACCAATGTGTACACTCTGGATACCCCAGAGTGTACCAGTCCCTGGTATCACTATCAGTCAGCTGAATGTAGGCACTGTGGTGCACTGAATAGACCAATGTGTACACTCTGGATACCCTATCCAGAGTGTACCAGTCCCTGGCATCACTATCGGTCAGCTGAATGTAGGCACTGTGGTTCACCAAATGGCCCACTGTGTACACTCTGTATAGGGTCATTGCATCTACACAGTCCCTGGTATCAGTCAGCTGAATGCAGGCACTGTGGTTCACCAAATGGCCCACTGTGTACACTCTGTATAGGGTCATTGCATCCACACAGTCCCTGGTATCAGTCAGCTGAATGTAGGCACTGTGGTTCACCAAATGGCCCACTCTGTACACTCTGTATAGGGTCAATGTGTCCACACAGTCTTGGATATCATCAG
The DNA here is from genome assembly GCA_949987565.1 of Luidia sarsii. Classification (NCBI taxonomy): domain Eukaryota; kingdom Metazoa; phylum Echinodermata; class Asteroidea; order Paxillosida; family Luidiidae; genus Luidia; species Luidia sarsii. The sequence goes on from OX465118.1 coordinate 8,893,432, forward strand.
TCAGCTGAAAGCAGGCACTGTGGTTCACCCACTGACCAATTGTCTACACTCTAGATTGAGTTATTGTATCTGCATTACTTGAAATGAGAACAGCCCCCTCCCCCCTTTCGGACAATGGAAGTCAAGACATCGTGAGCTCCTGACAGAGAACTTGGATGCATGTAGGTTACAAGGATATTCCGCACGGAGCAAAAATGACGGCAAAACTGGATCTTTGTCCCAAGCGTCTGCCACATTTCGAGAGCGTTTGCTACGAGGCCGTGTCATCAAGTCGGCTTGAAATTGTCGAGGCTCCACATTGCATGAACTACAAACAATGGGGGCTTTCGAAGCCCGGTTTGCATGCCACGGTATTAAACAGAAGCCTTACTTAGTATAGGTTGTGCCCCGAGGTAATCCACATTGCACATGTTACAAATCATAATGGTTTCCCTGGGATGAAGTATAACCCCCCCTGCTTATCATTGGTTCGGTTGTAGCTAAAGTTCCCAAATGGTTTTCCTACTTCCTCCAATGATGCTGCTTTCTTGTTGGATTAGTCAGTGGTACATCCAAGGCAACTGGGACTGATCGGGGTAGACCAGGGGAAGGTAATCGAACGTGGCCAACAGGTTGTCCCCTGAAATTTCCTCAATCCAAGGCTCTAAAGCAGCAGCCGATCATTGGATGAGGAATGAGTCTAGAGCCCTGTCCGCACTGGACTTTTTTTTTAGGTAAAACTTACCGAGACGATGGGAACTTTTCCCATTTCAAGTCCAGTGCGAACAGTCTAGGACATTTTCCTCTCAGTTACTTCTTAGTCCAGTGGCTACTTCTACCGGCCAACTGCTGCCCAGGAAGAGTTACCCGGTCAACTTTTCCCCCCGAGACGATAAGTCCAGTGTGAACGGTGCATCTCACCCTGCGATCCGGCTGTGGGAGCGAGATCATGCTGCACAGGCCACCGCGCATGCGTTTTGCATTGTTCTTGAATCGTTAATAATTATGCCAGCTCAGTTACTTCTGTCACGGTCTCGATAACATTTTCCTGGGTCGAAAGTCCAAGTGCGGACAGTGGTTACATTTTGACCATATTGCATAGAACTGAAACAGGTCAACTCGTACATTGGTGGTACGAGTTGACCAAAGCTTGGTCAACTCGTACCTTCAGTTAAGTCAACTCGTACCTTTGCAAACTCGTTCCTTGGTCAACTCTGATATTCAGTTAAGTCAACTCGTACCTTCAGTTAAGTCAACTCGTACCTCCGTTTTAAATTTCACACAACATTATAATATTAGGAAAACATAAGTGCCATTATAGACTGAAAATTCCTTTCGGTAAACATTAACGATCCAAAAATAAATTCGGGAAAAATGCACGAGTACGTTCAGCGTCAACGCGCACAATTCTAGACCGCTCTCTTGTGCCTGACGCTCGGCGTGGCTTGATTAGGGATAGGGCTGGCCGCCCGTGACGACTCCCCGGATGCTTGGCCGGGAATAGTTCAGGTATGAGTCGACTTGAAAAATTGTACAATCTTTTTAAAACAGCCATTTTACCTTCTCCTTGGTAAATCCTTCCCCCATAAAAAGGTCCAGTGCATCCTGCAGCTAAAAGCACTAAATGCCTGTGTAAACAAAATTAGAAGGCATTAGTGCATCACTTTGTACATGCTGAAGTCCTCTTGCCTCGCGTTTTCATTTTTTTCGGGCCTGATTTTGATCCCCTTGCCCTGAAGTGGGCCTTTTCTTGAGACAAAATATCTGAGGCGGCCCATTAGAGTAGTGACTAGTGAGGGCCCACAGTTTGACCATGGAGTGTCCCCTTCTTCCTCCGTGGTTTGACATGCAGAGTGGGAATCCCTTGTTCACAATTGCGAATAGAAACGCCAACATCCTACAGACGAATCCAGTCTGCCAGTCCATCAGGGGCCAATTTCAGGGAGCCGCTTCAGCGTAAAATTCTGTTTAGCCTGAAAAGTCTTCCCCGTGGAAGCAGGATTATACCGAATCGTTGAGTGAGGTTATAGTTGCTTTGGACTTGTGTTCAACCCTCCCTTTTCTTTGTACGAAACAAAAGTGAAATTTGAGTCGGCAAGCTGATCGTGTGAATCACGACAATTTGTGCTTAAGCAGATTTTGGTGCTTATAAGCAAATTGGGCCCAGGCTGCCATGGGACCCGACATGCGCGGATCGAACTTCGTCCGACGGATTTGTAACTGCCGCCATGTGAAGCGGCTCTGTACGTTTTCAATGATTGCCGAGACTATAATAAGAATGCCTGCCTGTATGCTTGCCATTGTAGTTTAAAAAAATAATACTGACCAGAACTTGCACACACGCACCACTCACATGCACGAAGAAACAGTGTTATATGCAACTCGTATTATATAACTCAATCCAAAATCTCCTGCCTTGGGATTGATATTTATATTGAAATGCTTAGTAATCCTACCGTTTTTATTTAGGTTTTGGGCTTTTGCCATACAGAGTCCTGTAGAACTGACTCTTGCCAACCCCCAACAGACCACCGCCAAACCGGTAATCAGAACAGTCAGTGTTTGTTGACTTGACACGAAGTCTATCACGACTGAATACAACAATGAAGGCTCGGGCTTTGGCTTTGGGCTTTTTTCTTTACCAATGGCATTTGTATTCAAAGGATAACACAGCATTGGTCGATATCAAAGGATATCATCCATACGTTGCCTGAATCAACATATGCTTGAAATAGCACACCTGTGAAAATTTCAGCTCAGTCCGCCAGCCGAGTCTCGAGAAAATAGTGAAAAGTGCTTCATTTGTTTCGCTTTCAACGTATTGTTCCGAAAAATCGTTTAGATCTAGAGGTGAGACCGTAAACGATTTCTGTTACTCTTTTCTCAAAAAATACAATATTTTTGGCAGAAATATTTCAGTGCGAGGTTTCTACCATAATCATCTTCAAACTGTATAAGCTTCATGTAAATCGGTGAACATTTATGTTTTTTTTTCTCGATCTTACCGATTTTTAAAGAACAAGTTTTTTATCACAGTGCGTGGACGGGCACTCGGTTTCAATTTTCAGGTTTTTATGTTGGCCACGAAATTAATTTTTTATAATTCAGCAAACTACTCAAGACAAACTACTCAAGTATACATGTATTAATCGTTCCATTTTATGTCGTCTGTATTATCTCTACTACAGCAATTCCAAATGTATTTTGTGAAATGTGAATACATACATGCACAATCTTTCTGTGCACATCCTAACATTGATGGAAACATACTTAACCTATTTATAAGAATATGGAATTCCCCCCCACTCTTTTGTTGGTTCGTGTGTACTTACGCGTATCTGTAGACCACATAAAATGTGCCAGCTGTCAACGATGGTGTAAAGACTGTGTATAATAAGCACACCCATTGTCTTGTATGTAACATATTTTTTGGGACGCTCACAGTAATTTGATTCGCCAATTTTGCCATATTATTTTGTCATAGATATAACATGACATAATTTATTCGCACCGGGTTTTTACTTTTCAGGGGCCAAGACCGCAGCATGTTTTTTTTTTTTTTAAATAACTTGCCAATTTCAAAACGTGGCCAAACATCATTTTGGGAACAAGGAGACACCTGTTAAGTACAGCAATAAAGCCCTTTTTCAGACCAGGGACGCATGTCACTCTCAAGCATTGGTGAACTTTCACACGATGGCACTTTTGTCAGATTTCTCAAGCACGAGACATTTTCTCAAACCTTGAGAGTTTTTTTTTCAGCGTTGTGTGAAAAGGGCTTAACGGTGTACGGTGTGTGCAGGCGATGTCAAACCTGGCACAATCAGACGTGTGTGTGGTGTTGTCATTGTATATTATGGTGTTTTGTGGTGGCCTGAATAATAGTCTTTATAGGGTCCGATATCAAAGGACCCTGCGCATAACACCACCGGCGTTCCGAATTCTGAGGTCCCGGCACGAGGTCGATGTAGCCTTTGGGGTTAAAGACAAATATCGATGTTCTGTCCTCTCGTCAGGTATACCGAGGGTGTACAGTTGATGTATTGCTCGCCAGTTGCGATTAACTCAACTGATTCAATTAACCACACTGCTTTACTTATTAATCTGGAGCGTAACAGTAATTTGTGAGATCAGATTTGAAATATCCACTGTCTTTGCCATCGGTTATTTTTGCGAATAGGGCCTATATCTGTAAGGTGTAACATCAGTATTGAGGTATTTTGGGGACCCTCTGATTAGACAATAGCAACCTTCATGTTCTGTAAGTAAAGCGCAACGTTAACAGTGCCGAAGTGGACGGTTTGCTGTTAATGTAGCTAGCTCAAAAGAAATGCCAGGCATATGGACAGCAGGCAGTTCCCACCTTCAGCAAAATGCAATAAACCTCCAACTCATCCTGTAGTTCAAGCATCGAATTGAATTGGAGGAAACAATTTTTAGAAACTACATTTTTGTTTTTGGTTTGGAATAACAGTTTCCAAGCAGAATAGGCCTATAATTATGTTTGTCTTTTCATATTTTACAAGTCTGTTGGGAAAAAACCCTGGCGTTCGGACTGAAGTATGTGAGATTTGATTGATTTTTGTTTTAGATTTTGAGTTTTGAGCAATTTTGTGTTGTGGGGGCTTTTAATATGCTGGTGGTATTTTTTTTAACCATTGTAGAATATAATTAAAATTCCACCGACAATTACTGGATTATGACAACCTGATTATAGTGTTCTTCGCGACTTTGTGTGGTTGAAGGAAAAACTGACTGACTGGGAACTTCTAAATAAATTTAAAAATTGGTTAAAGAAAACTTTGACTGGACCGGGACTTGAACCCGAGACTTCTGGATTAACGTAATACTCTTCCATGAGGGGAATGTAAAGACCGGCAAGTCATTCATTGAAACTAACTTGGGGGTAATTTTCACCAAGAGCTGCAGAAAAGACATGGCTGAAAATATTGAGAAGGCTCTTTTTAGAAAGTTTGGATTCAAACATCGAAATGACGGTAACCATGGTAATTCTCAGAAATGAGACAAGGCCAATAATTGTGTTATTGACCTTCCTCCATGGTTACCTCCTCCACCCAGAAGTTGTTCCCATGCACTGTGCTCTAATAATAACGTTAGATATTTGTGACCCGGCACAGCATAATGAGGAATAACCTCCGCTTTTGAGATGTTGAGATGTTCTAATGATGTGAAAGAGTATACCATTAGCTTTCAAATGATATCAGAATTATTTCCGTGTGAGCTTTGTTGTAAGTAGTACAAGGGGTCATCGCTCGTTCATTTGGTACCAGACACAATATAGCAGCACCATTCTAACTCCTCGAAAGCGGCCATTCAAAAAGGCAGGAACTTAACATTTTCATGAAAACAGTACACAAACACTCCCCCGAAATCCTCGTTTTTTCAACATTTATAGACGGATTTTGGAAAAATCCTTCGGACGTAATATCCTCCAATACATTAACTTTTTTTTTAAATTGAGAAGATATTTTGACTTCAGGCGTTGTCTACTCGAAAAGTGATTTGGTGGGATATTCCTCATGTCGCTGTGCCGGGTCACATAAAGCCATAATGCCTTTCCTCCACTTAAAGTGTATAGCGCCCTCTATTTCAGACAAGTCGAGCCAGGCTCTAATTATATTAGGCCTTTTACGAATCCATGGGTGTCAGGCTCGAGCTCAGGCTTCGACTCAGAAAACCTAAAAATACAGATTGTGGATTATCACCGAATTTGAAGGTTTGTTGGCTTGTTAGGTACAGAGTATTGACCAAGAAACTGGGGCTAAACGCTTGTTTCTAGATGCCTGTGACATTAAAACGGGTGAGAGAAATTATTATGGCGTAAGCCTAAGCCCAAGCCTAAGCCTTAAATTCGTACACTGCGTATAGGCTCCACTTCTTCCTCGTTCAATGGCAACACGGCACGATTTGAGCCAGACAATTCATTGGTAACACGGTATTACATTGCGCTACACGCTCAAGCAGGATACCAGCTGCCCCAAATCGTGTTGCGCGCGCGGCTCCATCCACCGCCACGGCCCATGTCGTCACGAGGCGCGTGCCGGCTGTTGTCCCCCCCCCCAGCACGCGCGCGCTGTTTGCGCACGGCAATTGGAGCGCATTCGCGAGACGTGCGTTGTCGTGTGTTCAGCTGGACGGCGTTAAGGTCTTGAAATACTCCCCCATCGAGACTCGAAGGTAAGACATCTCCTCCTCACTGTGATCCCCAATGCTCTGTTTCTATGTCGACACTCTTCCCGAATGTTGACCACTTGTTCGTTTTGTTATAATTATTCATAGTTACATTCGTTTGGCTGTCACGCTGCCGGGTTGATAGCGATGCCGTACAAAGTCGGAGCTTGGATGAAAATGTGTTTGCATCGCGTGCGCATTGGATAGAACAGGGCAATTCTTCAGTGCATATTTTGCTCGTGATGTCTTCTCCCCCCAGTACTCTCCACCACGTTGTTTTTATCTAGTTTATGATAAAACGTGGACATGATAGTGAGACCTTTTCAGTTATTTTACTGTTTTTATAACCGTAGAATATTGAGCTCGGTTTTGCTAGTAATAACATGCGGTGCTCGCGAACTCCATGATGTTCGAATTAGTCTTGTTTTCATGACACTCAATTGCGGTCGGACCGTACAGTAACCCTCATCCTCTCGGAGAGAAGCCTTCTAAGATTTCTTTTCTAAACACAGCTTCTTGATAGTTTGATAACGAAGACCTGTTCATCTGTTGATTTGAGACATTTTATTTTGAGCAAATTCTTAGCTGGAGACTTAGGATTGTAATGTATTTGGTATAATTATGACAAGCCAAGTTCCCACTCCCAAGGATTAGATACCAAAAAAACAAAAAACAATAATTTTGCCAGTATTTTTAAGGTTGAAAGCTGTATACAGACTACTTATCATAACCCTTTGCAATATTGGAAGGTGTATCTACGTTTCCATTGTTATAATATGGGTGTGGTCAATAAGCGCTCATGCGTGAACTATGCTTATGATTAAACCAGTTGACGATGAATATTGATGCATGGTTATTCATAGTCAGGGTGTGGTCGCTGTATATGCGCTACAGATTCCCCGCCACGCCTTTATGATCAATTTGATTGTTGTCCATCGTGGTGGACATGCACGAGCCAGCCATTGACACATTGAGTCTTGCGAACCAGTGGGCCCTAAGTTGCCGGTAGTTTGAACAAGGAGGTAATACCTCCATGGTTTGAACAAATTTATAATCCAAACTGTAGGTATAGATAGGAGTTCTCCGATGACTGGACTGCATTATAGGAATTCCGAGTTCTTCAATGAATGAACTACTGCCGGTACATTAGGAGTTAGACATTTTTCGATGAATAAACTACATTAGGAGTTAGGAGATCTTCGATAAGTGAACTCCATTTTTAGGATCTCAACATTTAGTGGGCCTGACGTTTCGATCCTAGCAGGACCTTTCTCAAAGGCAGAGTGACAAGGACAAAACAGATACACGAAGGAAGGGGGAAGAGAGCGAATAGGACACGGATGAGAAACAGGACAAAGAGGGAAGCTGGTAGGGTGAGATCAAAGGGAAGGGCAAGGACTGAGTAGGGTAGGGATTAGTGAGAAGAGGGGGAAAGATCAAAGAGATTGTGGAGGAGTGAACACAAAAGAAGTATTATCAGAAAGCATTCATGGTGTTAGTAATTACCCTCCTGGATGTTGAGACCATGTGGTTGAATAGTCCGAAGACGCTTCATCCACATTTTTTTCTCACGGCTAAGCCGGACAGCATCACTACAGTGACCAAGGGATTCTATGCCAAGCACACTCATAATTACCAGTGATATCGAATGATCAGGGAGATTGAAGTGATACCCAACAAGGGTGTCCATTTTACATTTTTAGGAGTTAGGAGTTCTTCAATGAATGAACTACATTAGAAGTTGGGAGTTCAATAAGCAAGTAGGAGCTTTTCTGAGCCACACTCCTTCTCTTATGATGTTGTACTAGTACATGGTGTCACCGCAAACGTCCTACTTGGTATTTCCACCATGCAAACTTTCAAATCTTATCTGTTCATTAAGCAATTTGTTGCATTTGTGGGGTGGGATTTTTTTTTTTTTTTTTTTTTTTATCATGAGATGCTAGTATTTGAGCGTTGAGAGGCAGTTCTTTCGATGTCCTCCAACATGTAATAGTTTGTTGCTTCTGAAGTTTTGGTCCTGATATAAACCGTTCCCATGCTCCCCATCCATTGAGGCAGCGTGGCCATCACAAAAAAAAATCACAGCTGTCCTGCCCTTCTCGTACTGGCGGGTGTGGCTCCAGGCATTGTTAACGCTTCGTCACCCATAAACAAGCTGGCATCACCCCTACTATATACCATTCAACCCTACCCTCCCTCCCCAACCCCCCCCCCCCCCCACACAAAGCAGCGAATAAAAGAAATGATTGAATTTGACAACTCCAGTGGTTATCCGGGGACCTTGGGATCTGTCAGATCAATAGTTTCACTGGTGATCCCTCCTCCGGGGGCTTCTGAAAGACCCGTCTGTGTTGAAGGGTCCGACGAGTTCACGAACGCATACAATACGGGCCTATTTTTAGGGACTGTTATTATATTGTGTGAAAAATGATCTCAAAGAACGCGGGATGGCCGCGTCTTCTGTGATTTATATAGACTGGGGGGTGTAAGCAAATCAGCTGGCCCATCCATTTAAAAAATAAAAAATTTGATTTGAGCCCAGCATCCATTGGACAACAATGCGTCAGGTGCCCGGCAGAGAGGGCCTGGCCTAGTGCGCTCAGGCGCTGAAATCACTCCATGCCCTTTCTGATAGAAACCGGATTCCGTCTGGTCCGTTTGATGGCTTTTCACAATCATTAGTTTTCATTTCATCATGGCATATAATAATGTGAACACGGAATGTGGATATATAGGATTGAAGCTCGTACAAAATGGGATATTACCGTAATGGGTCATTACACAATTTTACTTCTGCCTTTGAGAAAGGTCCTGCTAGGATCGAAACGTTAGGCCCACTAAATTTTTTAATTTACCTTAAGTGACCTTCTTTTGCCCTTATGCAAGCAAGCACTCGCCGATTATATGGATATCTAAACCTTACAGATCTCTGTCACTCCGATGGACAGTCAACTTCTTTGTTTGATCTTTCACTTGTGAACACAAAAATGGCCGCGATCCTGTGATTCTGTGGTTTTTTTCTGAATTTCTGAGCCGAGGGTCATCCATCCGGGACACTTCACTGGTAGTGGCATCGCCATCTTTATTATTTAATTGACAGCATTCCCTTCCTTTCCCCTTTGCCACGCTTCTTCTTCTTCTGTTTGATAAAATGGAACATTTTAAGTCAAACAAATCATGAAAAAAAAATGACCGTGAACTTCTCTGAACAATTTTTTAAAACCGGCAAAGATAACGTTGACCGGACGACAAGGACTTGGACCATGAGACCTCTTGGTTTTGCGTATACCGGTGCTCTCACCATCTGAGCTCAGACGGACAACTTTCTCTTTGCCATTTTTGTCAAAATGGAAAATTTAATTTGCAAAAACACACTGCTGCTTCTTTCGCTATGAGTTCCCTTTATTGCATTTTTTATTGCTCTTTTTTATTTTATTTGCGTGGGCAGCGATACCTATTGTCGAACTGCCTACACCGTGTTTTGAGGCGCATTGTCAGAAACTGTTATTTGACAATGGCCGGTGTTTTTTTGGAGCTGACTTAATTGTGTTTACGTACGATGTACAGGAGGGGGTGGGGGTGTCATAGCTTCTGACGTGTTTGCGGCTCGGTTGGTACGGTAACTCGCGAAGTGGGCTGAACATTATTTTTGGAGACCAGGGGTTCCAGTGCATATAAAGCAGCACGGAGTCGGCCCACCGCACACTTTTGATGGACCGGCCCACAAACCCGCAACACAGGGGACAAAATCATGCTTGATAAATTTTTTTACACAAAAACAATTTGACAATTGACAATTTGACACTTCTCTCTTTGATCTTTCCCCCTCTTCTCACTAATCCCTACCCTTCTCCTTGCCCTTCCCTTTGATCTCACCCTACCAGCTTTACTCTTTGTTTCTCATCCGTGTCCTATTTCTCTCTTCCCCTTCCTTCGTGTACATGTATCTGATTTGTCATTCTGCCTTTGAGAAAGGTCCTGCTAGGATCGAAACGTCAGGCCCACTAAATTTGCATTTTGGTAATTTTAGTCAGTGAGCAGTTTGCAACATTTGTGTATATCTCTCAAAAACAATAGCACTTTAGAAAAAGTGCAAAGGGCTGTGTATGGTATTATATCTGTTGTTTCTTTGCACAGTTTTTGTATATGTGTCTACATGAACATGCACATTTTTTTTTACTCATTACTTATCCAATCTGTGACCCATGAAATCTCAACATAGCTCATCCACAATATACCGAACCACATTCACTGAGCAAACGGTAGACTGCCACTTCTTCTATTATAGACTCGCAAACCAGGAAGAACCAGGAAGATATGTCAAAGAGTATTTTCAAAGATCACCGGAATCGAAACCAAAATGACAAGAATCATTTCTATTGGATGGAGATTCCGAATGAAGATGTCGGATTAGGAGAGGCGGCGGGATTAGAAGGATACTGTGGGATTAAAGGATGCAGTGGGATCAAGGGTTGCCTTGCTCGAGGACAGCTGATGAGAATATGCGGGGATAACATTGATAGGGATACAATTCGCTGCTTCACACGCAAAGGTATTATTGACATTCTCCTATACTAAACCAAACAAATCCTCTCCAATCCAGCGTACGCGTACCGTGTCCTCACTTGATACTGCATTGTATAACGACAAGGAACAAAACAAACAGGGCTTTACCCTTGAGACAAATTCTGCACGGCTCTACGGTTTTTAGAATTGTCAGCCCATCCAGTGTTGTTAACCTTTCAAGCGCAGTCTCCCCCTCCTCCCCCTGCCCCCTCCTCCCCCTGCCCCCCTCCCTCTGCCCCCTCCCCTTGCCCCTGCCCCCTCCCTCTGCCCCTCCCCCGGCCTCGTGTCCCCTGTTATCAGTTTTAAATTGAATGAGTGAGCCCCACTGAATTGCACCGATAAAGGAAAGTCCCCGTCTAAATACCAGATTTTTCCACCGCGTTCGTCCTGTCAATGCCCCCGACTGCATTTTGCATAATGCTCCCTATAATGTGGATTGTGTGAATGCATTGCAGTATTAAATCTGGCTGTGGTTTTTTTCTGACGTTCCACTGTCCTGTTGTCACAGTGGGCTGGGTCTGAAAACTCCCCTTTCCAGCTCACTGCCGAACCACAAAAGTCAGAAGACAACTTTTGGCGATGTGATGTCGAGTATCCGGATTTCGTTTTTGAGACCAACAATAACTAGTCCTATAAATAAATAGCGTTTCCCTTTCATTCTTTAGGCGCTCGGGAAGACCTGTATGAATCATGTTTCCATCTGTCCCGGCCTCTAGCTCTCATCTGCCGTAATCATTTTGCTCTCCATGCAGCACTCTGCCAAGGAGAGATGATCTTCAGGGAGATCTCTATTCTGGCAGTGTCTCGTCTGTCAATCTATACCTCCCTATCTCTGTTATAGAATCGATATCCTTGACAACGACAACAAAATGGATGAATTATCTCAACAAACTCCCTCCTCTCTCTCCCTCTCTCACTCAATCACTCTCTATCTCTATCCCCACCTCTCTTTCCCCTTCTCTCTACAATCTCTCTCACCTCTCTCTCCTTCTCTCTCTTCCTCTCTCTCTCCTTCTCCCTCCCTCCCTCCCTCCCTCCACCTCTCTCTCCCCCCTCTCTCCCCTCTCTCTCCCTCTCTCTTTCCCCCTCTCTCTCCCTCTCCCCCTCCCTCCACTTCTCTCTCCCCTCTCTCTCCCTCTCTCTCTCTCTCTCTCTCCCTCTCTTCCCTCACTCCCTCTCTCTTCCTCCCTCCACCACCCCTCTCTCTCACTCTTTCCCTCTCTCACTCTCTCTCCACCTCTCTCTCCATCCCATCTCTCTCTCCCTCCCTCCCTCTCTCTTTCTCTCTCTCTCACTCCACCCATCCACCTCTCCCTCTCTCTCTTTCTCTCTCTCTCGGTCCTCCCCCTCTCTGTCTCCCCCTCCCTCCGCTCTCTATCACTCCCTCCCTCCCTCCCTCCCTCCATCTCTCTCTACTCGACTCTCTCCCCTTCTCGCTCCCTCGCTCCATCTCTCTTTCTCTCCCTCTTCCTCCCTCCCTCCCTCCACCCCTCTCTCCCCACTTTCTCTCTTTCTCTGTGTACGCCACGCCTCAGGAGCTAATGTACCATGAATGCGAAAGAGAACATAAATTATAGGTAACACACTAACATTTGTACCCCCCTCCAAAAAAACAACACACAAAATAACACAAGAAACCAAAACAATAACCCCCCGCCCAAAAAAACAAACCAAAAAACTCAAGGCCACTTTGTGGATTGTGATGAATATCCTGTGATGACTGCTCATGAAACTGTGGACAAGGGGGTTCAAAGATGCGGACCAGTGGGAAACAGTTGTGACTGAACGGGGGAGGGGGCCCGAGAGGTAGAAGTTCAGGGCTTGCTTGCCCGTATTTGCCAACCCTTCGCCGCTTAATCTTAAGACATTCATATGAATTATCAATGGACACTGACCCCCGATCAGTAGTGGCTGGTCGTGGGGAAGGGGCTGGGTCTCTGAATTTTTCATTCATTGATTTTTTTATTGTGTACGTGCTACATACTTTTTTTTCGGGTGCGGCTCCGTGTGTATTCTGCATGGGATAGTACCAGCTGTCCACGATAGGTCAGTTGTGGGTCATAGACGAATTTCATCTCCAGCAGACCAAAAAATGCAGTAAATTTTGATGGCTTCTTTAAATTTAAAGCCTCGTCTCTTTCCTTTTTTTTTTGGGGGGGGGGGTGGTAAAAATTACCATGGTAGACTGATCTAATGGACAAGGTTAGGCACCATTTCAGTGGTTGAAAAAAACTTAACAGGGCCCCTGAAATCCAGTGGGAACAAGGACATGCTATATACTACCACAACCCCTGAGCACAGTAAAGCGCTGTCTGAACAGTGAAGTTTCCTTAATATTTCAAACATGTGCAAACATGTGCAAAATGCTTACTGACCAAAATTACCGAAATGCAAATCTCAAAATCTAGTGGGCCTGACGTTTCGGTCCTAGCAGGACCTTTCTGAAAGGCAGAGAAAGGCCTTTGAGAAAGGTCCTGCTAGGATCGAAACGTCAGGCCCACTAAATGTTGAGGTTTAATGGTTTAATACACAAACTGTGGCAATCTTTCCAATTTTACCAATGTTGTATAGGCCATTTACACAGCCTCTATGAAGTCCTGCTAGGATCGGAACGTCCTGCTATAGGATCGAAACGTCAGGCCCACTACATTTTGAGATTTGTCTAAAGCAATCACTATAGCCTATATAGATGAAAAGTCCATCACACGTGTGTAGAAATATGAACGTCCAACTATGGGAGTGGTAGGCCATACAACTACTTGTGCATCCTTCGTAGAGAAAAGCAAATCCAAAAGATACGCCTCTCGCCCGAGCAAAGATGGTGGCCTATTTTTTGGAAGACCATCCGGCATTCAGTGCTGAATAACCCATTTGGATGACAAATCCCGGTCCTGTCAATTTTGTTGTCGCAAATTTTGTAAATAATTTGTGACATTTTTTTTCAGTCTTGCCTTCCTGGCAAGACCAGGAAAACTCCTGTTCACTGCCACAAAAGAAATGGATTTTCCATCCTCGCTTCCGTTTCATCATAACGTGATCTTTCATCCAACTAGGCCTATAATGTTGGCCTATATATGGGAAGAAAACATATTAGCCCTGGAGACTATTTTGCCCAATGTGAATCTGAGGCACATTGCAGGCTGTATATATAACAGTCTGTGCTCAGAATGTTTGGTCGATTGGTCGTCAAAAAAAGGAGAAGATTGCGTATGGAATTCCTCCGATGTCATCGCTAGAGCGGTACAAGCTCAGGCACCTTGTAATGTTTAAATTTCACGAGAGCACATACAGTAAATGTACAGCTCATTATATTGAAGACGTCTATAAGGGAAGATATCAGATGAGTCGAATGCTCTCAAAGTGAAGAATTTCATTTCCGAGAATTTTACGAATGTTTACGATACCAATGCAGACCGGCTTCACCCCGCACTTTATATTGCTGACCGCGTGGAGGAAATGTTGGCTAACTGTGCATTTCGTGTACCATTAATTCGTGTTTTATGAACGCTGGTCAGCCCATTGTGACATTTCGTTTCTGTTGGTTGTATTCTCCTGGGGTAATTTGGCCAGGCCGTCTGTCAGAAGATAATGTATACCAATTTCCCATTTATTGGCATCTATAGCAATAGTCTGGTCTCACTGAAGTTACTGAACTCCCATCAATGGCTGGAGGTTTGTTTCTTCCGCTCAAGCATCGGGTGGGTGAGGTTCGCTCGATGGTGTTACGTGAAATTAAACCCCAATTGCAATAGCATAGAATCCGGTTCTGAAGTAATAGAGAATGGAGTTTGCTCTTTTTTCCTAAAAAAAAAAAGGCAGTCACGGTTCCTGCCGAGATATTGTGCTTGTTGAAAACAGCCTGAAGCCAGAATAACATTAACAGCAATTTAAACCAACAATGATTCTGCATTTTCTAAAGATGCCAACAGACTAGAGCCTGCCAGAATACTGTCTGGGTAAACTCAAACCCAGTGAACTATGTGGAGCTGTAGTTGACAGGGAAATGTAAAGTTTGAACTTGTTATAGTACACATAATTATGTTGTTCCGGTGTACATGAACCAAGAATATGATGATAAATTCTAAGCCTGCATAAAGGTTATTCAAAAATACCATTGCTGTGAGTTTGAATTGTTTGAATTGTTTCAGGGCTTTTTTAAATGCAAAATCGCCCCAAAACATGGCTAAAAAGCCACTGAAGGTTAAGGGCTAAAGAAAGAAGGAGATAGAGAGGGACTCAGAAAGTCTTGAGGTAGGAATTTAAAAGCAATTGAAAATAGGAATTAAAAATACCAATTTCTAAAAGAAAAAGAATGAAGAAGTGTCTTATTTTGTCAACCCTCCACAAGAGTAGAGTGTTGAGCTTGTGGCTGTATATTCTCTGAAGACGACACCACCGTGTTTCGCGTCTCCACAGAAACTCCCCTTTTATCTTCGAGTAAATCAGACTTGTACCAGTCGGCCCTCGAATCTTTGCACAGCTTATTTTGACAGGAGCTGATCAAAATAAAACCCTCCTTGGATGTGAACCTCTCAGCAGATTATTTGATGGGTCCCGGTTCAGCCTCTTCCTTAGAACCTCCATCTCACCGTCGCTATGTGGCCTCACTGACCCTATTCTACAGGTACTACCATGGACGATGCTCCAATGGCCTTTCTGCCACGGTTCCCCGTGATCGTCCCTTTACTCGTACCACGCGCTTCTCATCACGTTTGCACCCAAACGTCGTTAGGGCTCCAAGGCCACCACTATAGGCGGTACTCCTCTAGCTTCTTCCAGCGCACTGCCGCACTATGAAATTCTCTGCCTGCATTTTTTTCCCCATTTCTTATAACCTATCCCATTTTGAAGAAGGCAGATCAGAATAGAATAGAATCTTTTGAACTTTGGGTGTGGAGGAGGCTTCTCCGAATTCCATGGACTGCAAGGAAAACAAACAGCTGGGTCTTGAATCAAGTAAACACTAAAAAATCTCTTCTGAACTTCATAGACAAGCGTAGATTGACTTACTTCGGTCATATCATGAGAGCTGACAACAGCCTTGAAAAGATTATCATGCAAGGAAAGATGGAGGGCAAAAGGGGACGCGGAAGACCAAGAACAAGATGGTGGGACAACATTCTGGCAAGAGTGGGCCGACCCCCATAGAGACAATTCGAACAACAACGGACAGATCAGCATGGAGGCTACTTGTCAACATGGTCACCAGGGGCCGAAACCGACCTGATGGAAATAGATAGATCCCACTTCAAACGTAACATAAACGCTCATCTTTCTTCCTCCTGATCTAGTTTTGCTTGATCTAGTTTTGCTTTTGCTTTCGTTTAGCCCTCACATTGAGTGGCCTTTAGAGGCCTTGTGTTGGGCGACTTTTAGAAAAAAAAAAAAAAAAAAAAGATTACCTATCCATGCTATTTTGTTCATACCTGGCTGATGAACAATACCAGTTTGTGTACAATGTTATTTTGTGTCTGTATTTAGATCTCTCTTTTTTTTTCATTCACGTTCATAAGTGCTCATCGGTGCCTAAACGTCGCTCAATCAACCATTTAAATCAAGCTGGCGCCAATTTTCACAGAGGCTGTGTAAATGGCCTATACAACATTGGTAAAATTGGAAAGATTGCCACAGTTTGTGTATTAAACCATTAAACCTCAAAATTTAGTGGGCCTGACGTTTCGATCCTAGCAGGACCTTTCTCAAAGGCCTTTCTCTGCCTTTGAGAAAGGTCCTGCTAGGATCGAAACGTCAGGCCCACTAAATGTTGAGATTTGCATTTTGGTAATTTTAGTCAGTAAGCAGTTTGCAACATTTTTGTATATCAGTAAACCATTAAACATTAAACAAACAAAAGATCCTGCGAAGGTTTTAGCTCAAATGGTACCGGTAATAGTTATTACTGTAATATGTTTGAGTTTGAGTGAAGATTTCTCGAAAAGTACAGCATCCCAGACTGTAAGATGTCAGCACGAGGATTCTATCATGACCATCTACAAACTGTGTAAATTACAAGGAAATACATGTGGACATCGATGTTTTCCGATCTTCCCAATGTTATATTGGGCCTTTTTTAAGCTCAAAAAGCCGGCCGAGGGTCCCCATGCACTTTGGGCCTTTCAGTAAACAGAAGTCAAAAACAAGTTGAAGTTGAAGATGAGGTTGCCCGTTCATAAAAACAGACGTAGGCTACGCCTCGTGATTAGCAGAGTGTCACGCATGCGCTGCATGGTTTGTGAAGTTGACTCGAGTCTGTCCAAACAATAGGGCCTTTATACCGCACGCAGCCATGTGTGCATGGCTGGCAACCTTCATCATTGATCATTGCAGGTTGGCGCTCTCCGTAACGCACTGATGACGGAGAGACAGAATCAGCCATTTAATTTAGACTTGACGTCGGTGCCCACTTAAGCACCCCCCCTCCCCCCCCCCCACTCTATACCCCCTCTTCACCGTTGTTGTTTTCGTTTGTAGCCGTATGAAACTAGTCTCAGCCAATCGAGTGTATCGCGATACAATCCCCACCGGCCTTGAAACAACGGTCGCTAGAGTTGAGCAGTTTGTGCGCGCAACGTGCCTGACTGTCTGGTCCCAATCACAATAGCGTGCGGCATTGTCGATTGAATCAACAGAGAATGTATCGCTTTTATCAATTTTTCATCTTCAAGACAGAAAAAAATACACGCTTTCATTTTTTGTTTGTTCTAGGGGTGGGTGAGACGGGTGTCCAGTAGATATCGATGGTTTTATTTCCTGTGAGAAAAACTGCGTACGGATCTTTTCCGCTCTCTCCATACAAAGGGGAAAAAACAGTTTCCAGGCTATACCTAATAGATAAAAAATATTTCGACTGCAGTGCGATTTGTAATTGGGCATCAGAAAAAAAAGAGTAAAATCAAGGAATGGAGATGGAGACATGGGCAGGGCACCTAACAAGAAGACAAGAAGGTAATAGATGGACCAGGAGACTAACGGAATGGCAACCTAGATCAGGCAGAAGAAGATGAGTTTGACAAAAACGGAGATGGAGCGACGAAATCACCATATAATGAACACAGAATCATGGAGTAGACAGACATATGATAGAATAGAATGGAAAGTGCTTGAGGAAGGTTTCATCCAACAATGGATGAACACAACCTAAAATGCTCTGCCTTTGAGAAAGGTCCTGCTAGGATCGAAACGTCACTAAATTTTAGACAACCTAAAATAAATATAATAGATATAATCAGTTTTAATGCACCAGTTTGGTTCACATTGGGATTCAGTGAATTTCCTTGTTTATTTTTAAAATTCATTTTAACGGACACTGCATGGGAATTCCGTAACCTTGGTCTTTCGATTTCTGTCTGGTCTTATAGGTATGGCTGGACCGTACTGCATGGTTTCCATTGCAGTATATTTTTGTTAGCAACACCCTTTTTTGTGTGCTTTTTACAAGCGGCATTGGCGAATACTTTTGTAAGCAAACGCAACCCTGTAAATAGATTCGTTATAATTACGAGAGAAGTGTACATCGGCAAACGCCCCAACTGAATAATTAACCCGGTTGATCATGCCAATGTTGGCAAACCGTTTTCTGCTGTCGTTATAACGGGGTCTAACGAACTGCACCTCATGCACTTCTGCAATGGCACATATTTGTCCCAGAATCATGAACACTTGAGGCACCTACTGTACTACATGCACATGAAATACTATAGCTCATGCACATGTGGCATTGTAATCACTTGAGCAAAAGTCGGATGAGGTGCATGAAGCGCTTCACGTACAAGAACATCTCCCTATTTACTGTACCTCAAGCACATGGAGTGAAAGTGAGCATCACCTCGTGCGCATGTATCGTGCACCATGTGCCTCAACATACTTCATCCATGTGCATGATGTAAGCACCGTTTTTACAGTGTATAAGCAATTCAAGCCGTATAACGGTATTTCCATAAAATTGTATTGTATGACTTATCTGTAGTTTCCGTGTGCATTCCAAAACGAAATGAAACATGTGAAAGGAAACTCCTTGAAAATTGTACTCCGAGATTACTTGAATGTTGTTGGCAAGGAAAACAAAATAAATCCTCTCTTTCTCTGATGGATGGCTGTGACCAGGTGACCACATTGTTTGCTTCAAGCAAGCTTTTATGTGCTCAAAGGCTCCCCCCACCCTCCCATGATGGCTAGGCAGGGAGATTTATGATGATTATGATCTGTTCTACATTCCTGGGCCACATGAGCATTCGTAAAACGAAATGATTCATGAGCATTCATTCGCCTTCTGTTCGTTTGTTCTTTATTTCCTCAGAGTTGTGACCGAGGCCCAGTGCCAGATCAGAGTTATTGCGTGCGCTCAATGGCGCCTTCCAGTCGATAGCCTTTCAACCGTCCTCATCTACACCCCTCCTCCTAACCCCATTCCCGTCCTAAAGCCGCCTCCACCACACCCACCCTCTCGGCGGAGAGCCTCCGCAAAGGTTTTGAATGTCGCCAGCGTCGTTGCCAGGGCAACCATTGACTGTCAACAGGGTGGAGTCTGAGCCGCTGCCGGCGGAATAATGGCGGTTTCGGGTCGGCGTGGATTCCGCTCGGAGTATGCTCTGTGTGCTATCATCACTCTCTTAACGCAGGCGGTCGTTCAGCAGTCTGAAGGTACGTGCATAATCATTATACGCGGCAGACGAAGCCACTTCATTGTCGAGCGCCACGTTTCCTATAATCCGCTTAGTACAATCCACTCCTTGATATTTTGTTTCTATTGTCCGTTGCTAATGCATCACTAGGTTGTGGTCCTTGTCCGAGCCATTATTTTATTACAGGAAAATTACAACAAGTCGTAAAATTCATAAGTGCGAGGTTTTGCTGGGTAAAAAGTCAGTTCCTACGTAACACGACAGCAATTTCTCCTATTAATCAAGGCATAAAAAAAACAAAAAAAAAACAGGATAGATATTGGTCTCACGGCCTCTTGAGGCAGAAATCTCACTAAAAGTTCAGCGCACACGGTGAGCTACGTGCTGAGCTAACGACCTCGAGAGAATTTTTGCTCAGCAGATAGCTCTCGTGTGCGGCGGCCTTTAGTGACGGACCAGCGAACAGTGTTGTTGTTTTTTCCTATTCATCATTAATTTTAAAGCCCCTACACAACATTGGTCGAGGTCAAAGAATAGCATCCATACGTTGACTGATCTAACATATGCATGAAATAGCACACCTGTGAATATTTCAGCTCAATCCGCCAACCGAGTCTCGAGAAAATCGTGAAAACCGCTTCATTTGTTTCGCGAAAATGCAGCTTTCAACGCTGTACTGTTCCGAAAAATAGTTTTGATCTCGGTGAGACGTAAACGAATTATTTTACTCTTTTCCCCCAAAATACAACATTTTAGACATAAATATTTCAGTGCGAGATTTCTACTATAACAATCTTCAGACTGTATAAGTTTCATGTAAATCTGTGAATTTGTTTTCTTCTCGATCTTACCAATGTTGTGTAGGGGCTTTAATTACCGTGCAGAATTAATTTATTCGTGAATATCCATGCCTTCTGATTGATTGAGTGGAATCATTTATTGATTGATTGATTGACTGATTGATTGATTGATTGAAAGTAAAATGGGTGAAATCGGTGCGATATTTTGTTGCGCCCCTTTAAAGAAAGCTCCACCGTTATTGAAAAAAAAAAGTGACTATTATTCCAAGAAACACTTTAGAGTATTTACTAAAAAGCAAAAAAAAAATGTTCTTCATTTTTTCGGCATTGAATTCTGGTTGTCATGGCAACCGGCCGGACGGCAACGGTCGATACTGCCGTGAGCGGAGCGGGATAATGTGTATACATACACGCGCTGCATGCATATGCATAGTCGTCGTTGCCCTTGGGCGAGATCAGCCTGAGAATGTTGGGTAGAGTTTCTGTCTCCCTCGCCGGAGATGCTTTCATGCGCGATGCACGATGAAGGGTTTCACTGAGGACGGGCACTAGCGGGGGGGGGGGGGGGTGGATGAGAGCACGGCGCGGCCTTGTCTTGGCAGAGGTGTCTTGACTAAAACACTCGGCTGTTTACTCCCCTGTTGTTGTTGTTGCGTCCAGCCGTCGAGTTCACTCTGTTATTCCAAAGACGGCTATATAGCATTTGTACTCCCTTCCCTTCCTCCTTAATCATCATGTTGCCTTGTCAATACACTTCCACCCTCCCCTCCATCCCCGACCCTCCCTCCCTCCCTGCCCTGCCCTGCCGTAGCCTGCCCTCTCCTCTCCTGTCCTCTCCTCCCCTGTCCTCTCTTGTCCTGTTCTGACCTCTCCTGTCCTGTCCTCTCCTCTCCTCTCCTCTCCTCTCCTCTCCTGTCCTGTCCTCTCCTCTCCTCTCCTCTCCTCTCCTCTCCTCTCCTCTCCTCTCCTCTCCTCTCCTCTCCTCTCCTCTCCTCTCCTCTCCTCTCCTCTCCTCTCCTCTCCTCTCCTCTCCTCTCCTCTCCTCTCCTCTCCTCTCCTCTCCTCTCCTCTCCTCTCCTCCCCTCCCCTCCCCTCCCCTCCCCTCCCCTCCCCTCCCCTCCCCTCCCCTCCCCTCCCCTCCCCTCCCCTCCCCTCCATCTACTCTAGTCTCCCCATTCGTAGACGCGGCTCATCAGAAACCGTTGGCTGCCTTAATTGCGAATTTGACAAAAGCCCTCGGTCTCTTTTTTGTTATCGACGGTGACATCACATCCATTGTCTGTGCACACGATCACCGTCTTCATCAATACAGTCATTGTCTGTGCACACAATCACCGTCTTCACCAACCCCCGTTAAAACATTGTACCCGTCCCCCTTTGTACTCCCTTTCAGATGTAAATTGTTATCTCATCTGCATAATTATCATACCCATACGCATTATGATATCAACCCCTGACCTCGCGTCGACCCTCATCGGAAGGTCACGAATAATTTCTGGCTCACGAAGTATAATCGTACGGTCAGCCGTGTAGGTTTCATCTCATGGGCTCGAGAGATGAAATCCCGAGTATCTCATAATCATACGAGAAAGACCGCCAGTCCGCGTCAGAAACTGCCGCTTCCTTCAAGCCAACATCCCGGGCCGAGCCGGCGAACCATCTTATCTCTGAACTACACACACATCTTGCATTATTCAGCATAAAAGTGGCAAAGATCTATATATACGCTCTCTGCTTTACAACAAAAAACCCAAACTGAAAATATTACGGAATCAGAATGGATTTTCCTATTTGTAAGACTGTCTTGCCGTATCAGTCACTTTTATACATCCTAGGAAAGGAAAACTGCTGTGGTATCTTAGAAGTTAAAAGATATATAAGCATAAAGTTGAGTATGAATTGTCCTTATTCTAAACGCCATCATTTTATGCACCATTGGTAAAGGTCAAAAGATTGCCACAGTTTTTTTTAGAAAGCAGGAGTCACTGGTTCGAATCCCGCCCGAGCTGCCTGAAATTCGTCGGGCATCGGGCAAAGCACTGATCACTCGGTGCTTATTGCGTCGACCAGAGCAAAGCCCCATTGAAGTCAACTTGAATTGAATTGAATTGAATTGCGACACACATGATTTTTGTTGTCCATTTGTATGGCTGGGAGGTAGCCATGTAGCTGCAATACACGTGAAAGGGTATCTTAGTTCTTTTCTGACTGCATCTCAATATCCAAAAGCAAAATGGTCGGATAGTGTGGAAGAGTCAATTAATCCCTTCTCCAAGACAGCCTGCATATGGCAGATGACAACCTGCAAAGGGCTACTGGCAACATTGCCTTTAAACCATGGCGCTGTGCAAATACAAATAATGGGCTAGTTTATCGACAGTGAAGTGCATTTACCCTCTCCACTGTGTGTTAAATCAGTGACGGAGATGTCACTTGTGCACCTGTCAGTTCAGCTGGTACCCGGTCATTTGGGAGTGCAGGCAAGGGTAGTTCCATAAATCAGGGGACCAACTTGTGACATTTTGGTGTCCCCACTTACATATTATGAAACCATTCGGCTTTTTCTGCATGCACTGAATATTATAATAACGTATAATGAACCACTTTGTAGATTGAGCAGGAGGATAAACATGAGGATTAGAATAATTATACTGATCAACAGAACGTTTCATGACGTGGTTACAATAGGCCTTGTTACATGTAGGAAAGCTGAATGGTATCATAATTTATAAGTGAGGACATGTCACAATTTGGAACCCAGATTTATGGAATTACCTATTAATGCAATTTCCTGAAGGATCACAATTAATTCAGCCTTAGGCATACTTTGTAGTTTGCAAAAGATCTCATCAATGGTCGTAATGCTCAGTCTTCGGACGACGGGTAGACTACACACTACCCGAAGCGTTGAGTTACCGGCTCTTTTCAGAGCCACACTCCTTCTTGAAAGAGAAGTGCTATACATACTGGCTCTTTTCAGATCCACACTCCTTCTTGAAAGAGAAGTGCTACATACTGGCTCTTTTCAGAGCCACACTCCTTCTTGAAAGAGAAGTGCTACATACCGGCTCTTTTCAGAGCCACACTCCTTCTTGAAAGAGAAGTGCTGTACATACTGCCTCTTTTCAGAGCCACACTCCTTCTTGAAAGAGAAGTGCTACATACCGGCTCTTTTCAGAGCCACACTCCTTCTTGAAAGAGAAGTGCTACATACCGGCTCTTTTCAGAGCCACACTCCTTCTTGAAAGAGAAGTGCTACACGGTGTCACCGCAAGCCTCCAACTATCGTCGTAATTCTCGGGGAGGAGAAATTCTAGTCGCCATAGCGCAGTAGGCCTATATAGGCTCCAGTTTTCTTCCCCATGTATATGTACTTGTACATGTACCCCATGTGCAATCAGCGTCAGGTGATTCATTAGTCATCAATTGATTGGGATCATTTCCCGCGATCCCCCCACCCCCTCTCCCTCTTCCGTTGTTGTCCAGCTAGCAGTAAACAGCCGGCCGATACTGCAACGAGGTCCCCAAGTGGTCTCAATTAATTAGCGAACCAGCTGACCATCTGGCGCAATTAACGACAGAGGGGATGCAGAATGCTCTCCAAACATTGCGTAATGTCTACATCGTCAGCATTGTGAAGGTCTCCATTGGAAATTGATACTGCACAAAAAGTGGGAAGTTACCGGTGGCGCCCAAAGAAGTAATTGTGACCATTCGGAAACTCTCGTCCGAGTTTGAAAAGTTTAGGGAGCTACCGAACAGTAATTGTTAGAAATTCCATTTCGGAAATTGTATTTGTTCCTGAAACGTTGTTGTAAAATATACTGGATTTGTTTTGGTTCATTTATTGCACAGCTGCGAGATCTTTCTTCATAATTATTATTATTTTGGCGACCCTTCCGTTATTATCAATATTCATAATTTCTTGATGTATTAGCCTGGCTCTCGCCATATCTAAGATTCCACGGGCAGGTTTTTAAAGGACCAATACAACATTGGAAAGATGCAGGAAACATCGATGTCCACAGATTTCCTTCTAATTTACACAGTTTGTAGATGGTCACGATAGAATCCTCATGTTGAAATCTTACGGTCTGGGATGCTGTACTTCTCGAGAAATCTTCACTCAAACATTGACAAACAGTTTATTACTCGAGAGTAATAAACTATTTCTTACACTACAGAACGGTGCGAAAACCGTGACGTTTTTTTGGCCTTTTTCTACTTTCTTTGTAGGCTTAGGTTCGGGCTTATAGGCTTCGGTCATATCTATCTTACTCGTTATAATATCACAGGCTTCTAAAAACAAGCGTTTGGCCCCAGTTTCTTGGTGAATACTCCGCAGGCCTACACCTATCAAGCCAACAAACCTTCAAATTCGGAAAACAAACTGGATTTTCAGGTTTTGTCAGACGGAGACGAAGCCTGAGCCCGAGCCTAAGCCTTCATTTCGTAAACGTCCATAGTCATCCGTGAAGTGATGGCAACGAACGGGTTATTTCTTGGCCAGAAATGTAGGCCTATGTTTTTCCCTCCCAGCGTCGTTCCCTTCACTCCTCAAATGGAGACATCATTGACGGTGACTGGGTGCAGCTACCTATGTACACACGGGCACTGCTAAGCCAGTGCAGAGGGTCGCAGGATCCGTGTCAGTCGTTATTTGTACATTCGTTGAGGCGCAGATGGCCAAACGGTTCATTCCGTAACGGCGAGACAAGCGATAATAATGACTGTGTATAGTTACATGTACGTATACATCTATTACTTCTGTTGCACTAAACCCTGAGAGAATCGAACGCTCATAATTATTATCAAATGGTTCACTCCGTATTAATGACGAGGCAACCTCTCTCTGTCTCTCCTCCTCTCTCTCCCCTCTTCCTATCCTCCCCCTCTCTCTGTCTCTACCTCTCTCTTCCCCCTCTCTGTCTCTCTGTCTCTCTCCCTCTCTCACATCCTGTCTCTTTCTTCTTTTTTCTCTCTTTCTCGTCCCTTCCCCTCACCCTCTCTCCATATCCATCTCTCTTTCCCTCCCCCATCTCCCTTTCTCCCCATCCCCCTCTCTCTCTCCTCTCTCTCCTCTCTCTCTCTCCCTCTCTCCATCTCCCTCTCTGTCTCTCCCTCTGTCTCCCCCTCTCTCTCTCCTCTCTCTCTCCCTCTCTCCCTCTCCCTCTCTGTCTCTTCCTCTGTCTCTCCCCTCTCTCTCCCTCCCTCTCTCTTTCTCTCTCTCTTCCTCTCTCTCTCTTCCCCCTCTCTTTCTCTCTCTCTTCCCCTCTCACCCTCTCTCCTCTCACTATCCATCTCTCTCTCTTCCCCCTCTCTCTTGTTTCTATCTCTTCCCCCTCTCCCTCTCTCTCCTCTCTCTCTCCCTCTCTCCCTCTCCCTCTCTGTCTCTCCCTCTGTCTCTCCCCTCTCTCTCTCTCCCTCTCTCTCTCTCAAGTCCCCTCTCTCTCAAGTCCCCTCTCTCTCCCCCTCTCTCCCTCTCCCTCCCTCTCCATCCCTCTCTCTCCCCCCTCTCTCTCTCTCTCTCTCTCTCTCTCTCTCTCTCCCCCCCCCTCTCTCTCTCTCTCTCTCTCTCTCTCTCTCTCTCCCTCTCTCTCTCTCTCTCTCTCTCTCTCTCTCTCTCTCTCTCTCTCTCTCCCTCCCCCCATCTTACTCTCTCTCTTGTATGCACAAGACAGCCAATTTGACAGCATATATATAGAGGGCTCCATTGAAAAGATATTACAGTATATATACTTGTCGGCAAGGACGTATCCTCACTCGAAGGAAAGCTTCATCCGAGAAAGAAAAACACGCATTCCTATTCCCGAATGACATTCATTAGCTGTTGCCAATTACACGTATACGTGGTTCCTGAAAAGAACCCGGGTCTTATACGCGGACCATCCAAGAAAAGAAAAATGGATGGACAAAAGTTGGATGTCATTCTTCGAGATGTTTGTGTGGCGTTGCCGTGGCGACCACC
Source organism: Luidia sarsii (assembly GCA_949987565.1). Lineage (NCBI taxonomy): Eukaryota > Metazoa > Echinodermata > Asteroidea > Paxillosida > Luidiidae > Luidia > Luidia sarsii. The sequence continues at coordinate 8,919,561 of OX465118.1, forward strand.
GCATCGGGGGATCCTTTGTGAAGAGAGCCGCGATGAAAAAAATCCAGTTCTCTTTGAGAAAATATGATTTTGTTTTTCCTTCGTCATCTCATGAAAAATACATCGTCTGCTGAATGTCTCGGGTTCAAATCCGGGTCCTGTCAAAATGTTCTCCTGTACTTCTTTCACCAGTCGGTTACAATTCTATTCTTAATCGTGTCTGAAGAAAAAAAAACCCGATCATTTAATGAGAAGTGTTTCTGCTTTTGATTCATTTTGTTGAGCATTATTTTGTAGTGTACCGGTAGTGTGCAACTCCAATCGAAGTTTGATACAAACAAGGGGAACGGAAAAATGTGTGTTTGAATTTTGAGGCTGGAGGTTGGATGGTCAACCATGCAACATAACCCCACTAAAGATTGGTAACCCATTGTATGTGAGTTGTGATTCTCCGCATGGTTTCGTGCCTCGCTCATTGTTTTGCGTTGGATCGAAAGTTACTATGAGTTTGGTGAAATTGACTGCAGGAATGGAGCCCTTTACTCAAATCTACCTTTCTCATAACCATTCCATAGCCACATTGGGGATGGGGAAGGTCTATTCTATCTCTCTCTTTCTCTCCCCCTCTCTCTCCCTCTCCCTCTCCTCTATCTTTCCCTCTTTCTCTCTCTCTCTCTCTCTCTCTCTCTCCCTCTCCCCTCTCTTCGTCTCCCTCTCCCTATCCCCTTCTCTCTCTCTTTGTCCCTATCTTTCCCTCTTCCTCTCCGTCTCTCTCTCCCTCCCCCTCTCGATCCTCTCTCTCGCTCTCCCTCTCTCTCCATCTCCCTCTCCCCTCTCTTCCTCTCTCTCTCCCTCTTCCTCTCCCTCTTCCTCTCCCTCTTTCTCTCCCTCTCTCTGTCCCCTTCTCTCTCTCCCTCTCCCTCTTCCTCTCTTTCTCTCTCTCTCTCTCTCTCTCTCTCTCTCTCTCCATCTCCAACCCTTTCCCTCCCCCTCTCTCTTTGATCTCAACTCCCGTCTCCCTGCCTCCACCAGCCCCACTATCGTCATATAAAACACTATCTCTACATTGACATTCGGTGATAAGCCCAACCGGGTGACCTTGTAGTGTCCAGTGGTCCGAAGATTCTCGGCAATGGTATTGGGGGAAAAGTGCAGTCAACCATTTTTTTTTTAATCGATGGCTATTTCCAGCGACGGCTCTTGAATGCCAGAATTGAAGCCAGTTTGTCATCCATGAGTTCACAAGACCCGCGGACATGATTCTTAACGAGAACTCAATTTTATTGCCCGACGATTGTGATGCGAGACCACCTAATGGGCACTTCATATACTATATCTACTGTGTGGCGTCTGGTGCTAATGCTGGCGGTTACCTGCCAACTCGTGAAGATTCAACTCCGAGTCTGTGGTCTTTTATTTGGTTCTCAAAATAATTTGTGGCTTGGGCTAAGGCTGGGTCTTCGTCTGACACCCTGTAGAATGATAAGAGTAAGAGTGACTAAGGCTAGGAGTAAGAGTGCCTCTACCGTAGAATAAGAGTGCATCTACTGTAGAATAAGAGTGCCTCTACCGTAGAATAAGAGTGCATCTACTGTAGAATAAGAGTGCCTCTACTGTAGAATAAGAGTGCCTTTACTGTAGAATAAGAGTGCCTCTACTGTAGAATAAGAGTGCCTGTACTGTAGAATAAGAGTGCCTCTACTGTAGAATAAGAGTGCCTCTACTGTAGAATAAGAGTGCCTCTACTGTAGAATAAGAGTGCCTCTACTGTAGAATAAGAGTGCCTCTACTGTAGAATAAGAGTGCCTCTACCGTAGGATAAGAGTGCCTCTACTGTAGAATAAGAGTGCCTTTACTGTAGAATAAGAGTGCATCTACTGTAGAATAAGAGTGCATCTACTGTAGAATAAGAGTGCCTCTACTGTAGAATAAGAGTGCCTCTACTGTAGGATAAGAGTGCCTCTACTGTAGAATAAGAGTGCATCTACTGTAGAATAAGAGTGCATCTACTGTAGAATAAGAGTGCATCTACTGTAGAATAAGAGTGCCTCTACTGTAGAATAAGAGTGCCTCTACTGTAGGATAAGAGTGCCTCTACTGTAGGATAAGAGTGCCTCTACTGTAGAATAAGAGTGCATCTACTGTAGAATAAGAGTGCATCTACTGTAGAATAAGAGTGCATCTACTGTAGAATAAGAGTGCCTCTACTGTAGAATAAGAGTGCCTCTACTGTAGAATAAGAGTGCCTCTACTGTAGGATAAGAGTGCCTTTACTGTAGAATAAGAGTGCATCTACTGTAGAATAAGAGTGCCTCTACTGTAGAATAAGAGTGCATCTACTGTAGAATAAGAGTGCATCTACTGTAGAATAAGAGTGCATCTACTGTAGAATAAGAGTGCATCTACTGTAGAATAAGAGTGCATCTACTGTAGAATAAGAGTGCCTCTACTGTAGAATGATAAAAACGAGAGCCAGTTTGTGGTTTTCCGTTTGGCTTGTCTACCGAAAAGTCCAGAATCTCATCTATCTCCGAACAGCAGCTTCAAGGCTAGAACAGGGGTCTGTGGGCTGACTTCTGGAATGGATGTCAACAATGGAGCCAGCTTCCGGAAAGGATCTACACCTCCCATTTGTCGTCATTCAGTTTTGAGATTGGGACTGAGATCGGAAGCAGTGAACCAGTCAGCGGACTAAGGCTATTATTGGTGCTGCGTGGTGAAATTACAGATCAATGGGAAGTACATTGTAGCTAGTGGGTATTGATCGCAGTGATGCTAGTTCTCAGGCACTGCCAAATGTTTCCAAGGTCGAGGCGTGTGGTTTCCATTTTCGCTCTCTCGCTCTCCCTCTCTTCCTCTCCCGGTCCCCTCTCCCTTCTCTGTCTGTCTGTCTGTCTGTCTCACTCTCCCTCTCCCCTCTCTGTCTCTCTCCCGCTCTCCCCTTTCTGTCTGTCTCTCCCTCTGTCTCTCCCTCTCCTCTGTCTGTCTGTCTGTCTCTCACCCTCTCTCCCTCTCTCTCCACCTCCCTCTCCCCTCTCCTCTGTCTGTCTGTCTCTCTCCCTCTCCCCTCTCTGTCTCTCTGACTGTCTCTCTCTCCCGCTCTCCCTCTCCCCTCTCTGTCTCCCTCTCTCTCCCCCTCTCTCCCCTCTCCCCTCTACCCTCTCTGCCCGTCTGTCTTTCTCTGTCTCTCTCTCCTTCTCTTCCTCCCCTCCCTGTCTATCTATCTGTCTGTTTCTCGCTCTATCCCTCCCCTCTCTCCCTCCCTCTCTGCCTCTCTCCTCTCTCACTCCTTCCCTCCCTATCCCCCTCTCCCCTCTCTCCCTCTCTCTCCTCTCTCTCCTCTCTCTTTCTCTTTTTCTTTCTTTCTCTCCCTCCCTCTCTCACCCTCTCTCTCTCTCTCTCTCTCTCTCTCTCTCTCTCTTTCTCTCTCGATGTTGGAGTCTGCCCGTGCACTTTTACCACATCTGCTCATTAAAAGGTACCGAAGGGCGTCAATTGAGGCGTGCCTGCCTGCGTTCACAGAGTTGTATAATGGCTCAGTGATGTAATTAAGAAAAATGACTCGCTACTTGGTATTATACAGAGCCCGCGCATGCACAGACTCTGTAAATGCAATTGTTAATGTATGAAAGGCTGCGTGTGTTATTGCTTCAGACTCCTCCCGTTTGTGTATCCGCATGTAATTATAGAATTACGAGTTAAAGGGTGATTCCAACCAACCTGTATCCCACAGTGTATTCCTGTGACATGGGCTTCCCCCCCCCCTAAACCCTCCTCATCTTTCGTCCGTTTTAAAATACAAGGCATGCAAACGGGTGGCATTTAGCTTCGTTTTTTGAATGTTATACTGCGTGAAAAAAAACCCAAACCAAAGCTTCAATTTCAACAAAGAACTAACTCCAACCTGTGTTTTTTTAGCGTTTGGATAAACAGAGACGAAGCCAGAGTATTCCTGTGACATGGGCTCCCCCACCCCCGAAACTCTCCTCATCTTTCGTCCGTTTTAAAATACAAGGCATGCAAACGGGGAGCATTTAGCTTCGTTTTTTTAATGTTATACTGCGTGAAAAAAAAACCAAACCAAAGCTTCAACTTCAACAAAGAACTAACTCCAACCTGTGTTTTCAGCGTTTGGATAAACAGAGACGAAGCTGGAGTATTCCTGTGACATGGGCTTCCCCCCAAAACCCTCCTCATCTTTCGTTCGTTTAAAAATACAAGGCATGAAAACGGGAGGCATTTAGCTTCGTTTTGAATGTTATACTGCGTGAAAAAAAAACCAAAACCCAAAGCTTCAACTTCAACAAAGAACTAACTCCAACCTGTGTTTTCAGCGTTTGGATAAACAGAGACGAAGCCAGAGTATTCATGTGACATGGGCTTCCCCCCAAAACCCTCCTCATCTTTCGTCCGTTTTAAAATACAAGGCATGCAAACGGGAGGCATTTGGCTTCGTTTTTTGAATGTTATACTGCGTTTTGAAAAAAACAACCCAAAGCTTCAACTTCAACAAAAAACCTCCAACCTGTGTTTTCAGCGTTTGGATAAACAGAGACGAAGCCAGAGCCCGAGCCTAAGCCGGGTTTTGGAAAAGGGTCATGTGCTTTACTGAAGGAATAAAGTAGGAGTAATATTTATACCAAAATGCTGCAAACTGCTTACTGAATAAAAAATGATCGAAAAAAACCGAGACCTCATAGGATCGGCCTATCAATCGTAGCAGGACCTCTCTCAAAGGCAGAACAGCGTGACACATCTCTTTGGGGGAAAAAATGAAAAATGAATTTAGAAAACAGGAAATTAGCAATACTGCTTGCAACTGATCGAAATAGGTTACCGTAGCAATGCAGCGCAGTATGAATTATCTAAAAGCATGGCATCGATAAAACATCCCGACCTTGGAATGCCACATTTAAAAAAGAAAAAAAAAAGTTCCTGATTTTGTTTGCTGTGAAGTTCCTCAGATACTTGCAGGTGAATAATTATTTGACGTTGGGCGGAGCGTACAGAAACATACGTTTATGCCAATAAATAATACAGACATATCCCAGGCCGCCAAACACGAGAGCTATATCTGCTGAGCCAAACGATCTCTAGAGGTCGTTAGCTCAGCACGTACTAGCTCATCACCGCACATGTGCGGTCAACTTTTGGTGAGATTTCTACCTCTCGGGGCCGTGAGACCAATATCTATCCTGTTTGATTCGCTTCGCCTCTGGCTTGGAAAATAAGCTCACCGTGTGAGACGACTTGAGCTGTAGGTGCTGAGCCAACGCAAACTAACAACTGGCCTATGAAAGCGCACGCCCCTGTTCACGTGGTTTCCAAAATCAAACAGGACAGCTGTTGGTCTCACGGCCCCGAGAAGTAGAATTCTCGCCAAAAGTTGACCGCGCGCGTAATTTTTTTTTCCGTAGGAGAGTTAGGGGCAGTGTCGCAATCCTCTCCTGTCGTAATTTTCTTAAGAAACAATTCGACACGGCCTTATAATTCATGATAATTCACGGATAATTCATGAAAATTGCCCCTAACCATCCTACGAAAATAAATTTATGCTGACCGCGCACGTTGAGCTACGTGCCGAGCTAACGGCCTCGAGAGATCTCAGGTCTCTTGTCAAAAAGATCATCGATTGAGTGCCGGTTGAATTCATCCAACCGATAAAATTTCCCCCGGTAGAAAGCCGATTGTACTGGATTCTGGGGTGAAAATTTCACCATGGCTATCCGGTGGAAACGTCATCGGACGGGTCAAATCATCTGATACCTAACCGATGATCTTTTTGACAAGAGGCCTCAGCAGATAGCTCTCGTGTGCGCCGGCCTTTCTATACATATATACAGCGCTTCAATTTGAACCACTCTCGTCCGTTTTCACAACAAACCGAATTTATTTTTTATGGGGTTTCCGTTGTATACTTTGGGCATGAAACCAACGAAGTCAGTCAGCCCTTGACACAAATGCCCACTGTTTATTGTACAAGCTGCATCCTTTTTTTTCTGTCGGTGTTTTTTTTTTTTTCAAGATCGCCAGAATCAATTATGATGAGTGCATGCCACACTTCTGTCCGAACTTTGGTTCCGGGGTTGAGTATAATAATGTTAGACACCGCGTCATGTTTTTTGAGAGTATACATAGATGTAGTTGTTGTTACACGCACACCAGGAAGCTTTTTAGAATGGGGGTATATTATTTTGAAATAAACCTCCGAACATTTCCCAAGATATACACTAACTTCATAAGCAGAATATTTTCGGACATTTTTGATTTTGGTTTAAGAACTATAACATTCCATTTTAAAGCCCCTACACAACATTGGTAAGATCGAAAAACAGAAATGTTCACAGATTTACATGAAACTTATACAGTTTGAAGATGGTTATGGTAGAAACCTCGCACTGAAATATTTCTGTCTTAAATGCTGTATTTTTGGAATAAAGAGTAAAATAAATAGTTTACGTCTCACCCCTATATATTTTTTGTAACAATTCGTTGAATGCTGCATTTTCGCGAACCAAATGAAGCGGTTTTCACTATTTTCTCGAGACTCGGTTGGCGGATTGAGCTGAAATTCTCACAGGTGTGCTATTTCGTGCATATGTTGGATCAGACAACGTACGGATGCTATTCTTTGACCTCGACCAATGTTGTGTTATCCATTTAAACCGAATTTCGAATTCTAAAAACCTGAATATTTTAAGAGTAACAAATGGCGCGCGTGATTATGAGAAAGCTTCCCATCGGAAACCTACAGATCCAGAAAGCCGTGCAAAGCTCTCAAATTATTCATGGACACTTCCTCCTACTCAAATTTTCTGCTTTCTAAAACTGGAAGGAGCATGAATGATTAATGTTCGGTTCATAAATAATTTGCGAAGAGAGATTGTTCTTCTCCGGAACTCCATTGAATGGAAATTCACAATGCCGTTTCCGTTTCGAAAAGCTGGATCTACGATCGAGTCTGTTATGATTTAGGAATGATTTAGGAATTTATGAATTATGATTTAGGAATGTGATTTAATGAGGGTGTGTCCTTCCCGGTGGTGTGCGGTCTAGGCAGGCAGAGTACCAAGCACGCTGTGTACTCAGCTACACGTTGGCGAGTGTAAAACTCTCCTTTGAACTCTGTATATAATGTGACCCGGCACTGCAACATGAGGAATATCCCACCAAAACACTTTTCGAGTAAACAACACCTAAAGTCAAAGTAAATTTTGATATCATTTGAAAGCTAATGGTACACTCTTTCACATTATTAGAAAATCTCATAATCTCAAAAGTGGGGGTTATTCCTCATTATGATGTGCCGGGTCACATATACTCAATCATAAGCCCTACGGTCAACCCTTGTCACTATTGTTATTACTCCTCATTTGACCCAGCCCAATGACACGCTTTGTGCATTAACCCATAGGCCTGTCCTAATATGTATGCAAATTGCATGCGTCACAACCCAAAACGAGGCTATTGCCGCTAGATTTCCAAGATGGCGGAAAATTCAAAGGGCCTTACCGTTGTTCATAACATAACGTTCGGTTTTGTTGAAGAATATGTAAAAAGAAAAAAGGGGGAAAAAAACAGCGGGGAAACAACAATTCATCTTGGAAATCTAGCGCCCATAGCCTCGCTTTCAGTTCGATGTATTACTATTTGCATAGATATCAAGAGAGGCCTATAGAGCAAGGAAACGCAACATCTCCCTCCATGCACCTCAACACCCTGGCCCTCCACTCCTATAATCAGTCATCAACTCTGTATACATAAGACTGGCGACTGGGATCTATAATAATAGCTCGTCTTGTCCAAACTCACCCAGAGCATGCCCAGTGTGAAATGCACCAGCCCCCCCCCCCCACCCCCCTGTCATCGCCAATTATTATATAGAGCCTCTCTTCTCCAGACAACTGGAATTCTCCACCAAGCAAGGGAGGATGGCAGTCCCCGAATTCCTCCCCCACCCCCGAGGTATTCTAAAAATTGGTGTCGTCCTGGAGACAGAGTGTATCCCCCCCCTCCCCTACCTCCCCTCTCTCAGTTTGGGTCGCGGTTGGGGGGCGATGCCACGTTCATCTGGGACCAATGTTTTGAAGGAGTCTTCATCAAGCTTGCGAATTAATTTACTCAATTTAAGTGATGGCTCCCGTTTGCAACAGTAAATTGTTTTTAGTGCTGTGTTTTAAAGTGGGATGCTTTTTTTTTTTACTATAGGCTGTAATTAATTGATTTTATTGATTGTATCTTGATTGATGGCCTTGATGGAATGAAGTGCTCTGCACTGGTGGAGCTTACCCTCATTAAAGAAGATTAAAAAAAACCCAAATAAAGTGATCGTGAGATATAATGTCTGACACAATAAGCACCACGTGATAATGATACATGGAATGTTTAAACTAATTCTTAACCGAAAAAAGTTCTGAAGTACTATAGGCCCTACGCAAAACTGTTGCATAAAGCTCACTGACTTACATGACCTGCAATACATCAATCTCAAAAGTTAGAGGGTCCGACGTTTCGATCCCAGCAGGACCTTTCTCTGAAAAGGTCCAGCTGGGATCGAAACGTCAGGCCCTCTAACGTTTGCCAAAAAGTCCTGGACTAAAAATAATGTCCCATGCTAAGACAGCTGTGTGGCGTTGCCCGTCCCTCCCATGGTTTCTGGATAGGATGGGTCAAAACAAGGAGGTATTTAAGCCCTGACCAAGTCGCTGGTCGCCCACACTCCTCTGAGACCAGGGATGGATTTCACAAAGTCTTACTAAGATGCATCGTAGCTCAGCTTACGATGGATAATCCATCGTGAGTTGTGATAGGCCGTATGGTTTCTGTGCATCACTCATCGTCTTGCGTTTGAATCGTATGTGGAGTTACCATGACTTTGGTGAAATCGATCGCAGGCCTAATCCAGCTAGTCACTGATCCCTCCCGATTCAAGTTCTAAACAATAGATGGGAAGAATTTTTTTTCAAGCGCAGGTATAGGCCTAACGATAAAGATACTGTCCGAATTAACATATCGGGGGAATGGGCCGATTGCGCGACCACTGTTTATACATGCCATCTCGTGACTTGTACGTTTTCATCTCATTTGGCATATCCATGCACAGAGCAGCGATGGAAATGCACGGAGAAGAATGTGAACAATAATATGTGACCCGGCACATCATCATGAGGAATAACCCCCACTTTTGAGATTTTGAGATTTTCTAATAATGTGAAAGAGTGTACCATTAGCTTTCAAATAATTTCAAATAATTTCCTCCAATACATTAACTTTCAGAAAATACAAAAACAAAGAAAATTGATTTTTAATCGAATTGAGAAGATACTTTCACTTTAGGCGTTTTTTACTCGAAAAGTGTTTTGGTGGGATATTCCTCATGTCGCTGTGCCGGGTCACATATGCTCATTTCCTCTCCTGTTCTGCACCAAATGAGATGAAAAAATACCCACTATGAGTATGAGTCACGTGATGGTATGTAAACATTGGCCGTGCAATCGGTCTATTATAGGCCTGTGTATATATTGGGGACATTCCTTTGCAGATATATTATATTGTCACTAAGTAAAGTCTCTTTAGGGTGTTCAAAGCCCCTCGTATCAAGGGAGGGGGGGGGGTGGGGTTCGTGGTCCAATTATTTGAAGAATTTCAATCATTTCTGGCTCAGGATCTAAAACGAAAAAATAGAACCGGCACATCAACAGACGCGGGTAGTCTGGGGCCCTCTTAAAAAAAAAACCAAGTATAAAACTGCCGCTATACTGCCGCTGTTATTGACAGATCACCAATAGAGTTGTTTCAGTCCCTTTGGTTTGGACGGTCAGCGTTCAATTCACGTGGATGTGTAGGTGGAACGCGCGCGCCTCATTATTTCGGGTCATCCAAAATAATGTCCAATGGAAATTACATGTACTCGGATTTGATAGGCTATTATGTGACCCGGCACATCATAATGAGGAATAACCCCCACTTTTGAGATTTTGAGATTTGTAATGATGTGAAATAGTGTACCATTAGCTTTCAAATGATATCAAATTGAGAAGATACTTTGACTTTAGGCGTTGTTTACTCGACAAGTGTTTTGGTGAGATATTCCTCATGTCGCTGTGCCGGGTCACATATTTGCATGCATGTCCGCGGATTGGGGCATGCTTATTATCCTTTAACGGTCAGGTGACGTCATGCATGTGAAAGACGTGGGACGAAAGGCAGTGTGAAGGTTGATGATAAAAAGAAAACCCAGTACCTGTACTTCCTACTCTACCCTTGGATGAAGAGACTGCAATTAAAAATACGGGTCTCTCAAGGCGAACTGATTATAATTAACCTAGATACAGACAAACTGCACAACAGACGATAAATGGAAGCTGATTCAGCCCAGAGTAATATTGATAGTACATGTATAGGCCTATCGCTAGCATGGGAGTTACCCTTGGGACACACAAAGGGATTAGAGTTAGGTTTGTATGTATAATTATGAACAAATTATCCATGGACGTGTCGCTTGTTGTATACGCGTTAATGCAAAGACATAGGGGCCTACCAGTTTATCTCCTGGTATAATTTCATAGCCCTCCTCCCTTTTTCAATTACAGTGTAATCATTGGTTTCAGATTAATTAAGCCCTGATGATGTAATCCGAGAACACACCCATTTTGCAAACGGCTGACTGGCTCAAACAAATATGCAGGGCCTGGCATGTTGATCTTAGTAGCATGGATGGATTTCACAAAGCCTTACGATGCATCGTAACTCGACTTAGGATGCCGTTTACGCAATGAAGGCTTACAGGCTCTGGCTCAGGCTTCGTCTCCGTCTGACAAAACCCAGAGTTTGGAAGTTGAAAGTTGAAGTTGAAAACACTGGTTGGAGTTGTTTGTTGATGAAGACTGACAATGACTGTGTATCTCACATCAGTGTCAGTTGAGAAGGTTCAACTCAGACACTTTACCTCAGCCTTCAAAATTACAGTGCTGGGAAAAAAACCCACACCTCTTTGTCAGTAAATATGAGCACGTTGTTTTTCTGGTTGGCTGGACCGTGGTGCTTCTTAATGGGTATTAAATTGTACGGCTTGTTTGTTTTTGCGTGCACCAGTGGCGGCCAGCACCAGAATATGAATGCTTTGAGAACCTTCAAACCAAAGAAAAAATGGTTTTAAAGTAAACAAAACAAGTTTCCCTGCAGTACCAGAGCCCTCGTGAGTGTTTTGAAAACCTTCAAAACGTAAGGAAACTCAGCTCCAATGTAAAGGAACATAATTGACAGTTTTGATATAGGTTTGCCTCTACACAATGTACGTAGTCAGGCCCTAAATCTTATAGCCTTGATCAAGGCGTTGCTCGCCGATTTAGAAATCAAATGCAGCACCATTGATCCGCTCATAACTCACGAACGCTGTGCATGCACGATACCCTGCCCGTAACATGCGTGCGTACAGGCTCGTACACATGCACGCACACATGCTATTGTGTGCGGTACGGCAGCGGTGCGGTCTGCGAGCCGTGTGCGTACATGTATACAGCTTGCACCCTGCGTGGTATAGTGCCGTTGTGCCGTGGTTTAGGTGCATGCGTTTTGCCCTGATCTCTGTCCGGAGCCGTACTGTCCCGGAGAGACCGCCTTGGACAAGCAGGACCTTTCTCAAAGGCAAAGTGACAAGGACGTACACAGACAATAAGGGCAAGGAAAGCCCTGTCACTCATGGCAGAGGAAGGACAAACGAAAAGGGGGAAGAGGGATGCAGATGTACACCAAGGGAGGGGAGATCAGGGAAAACAAACAAAAGGGTGGGGAAGATCACAGGGACGGGAGGATGAATTTAATGTGATATTGTCTGATTTGAGGCAATATTGTATGTTAGGGAATATTGTATTTTTTCACCAAAAAATACATTTTAAAGGGAAAAAAAATCTCAAAATAGATAGCAACAAATTTATGGCATCACCCAAACGGTAAATTTGGGGTTAGGCCTATCGGTACAAATGCCTTGTTTTAAACCTTTTTTTAAAAGGGTCTAGCTTAGATTTAAAGGTCGGGTCCTTCTGATTTTGGGATTTAAATTTGCATTTTTTGTTATTTCTAATCAGTAAGCAGTTTACAGCATGTTTGCTTTATATATTATTTTTGTTTTCCAGCTCGCGAGGAATTATTCCATTGTTCCAGTACTAAGTGGTGACAATGCCAGCACAAAATGGCTGCAATCTACATGGGGATATGCAGATGCTATACTCAGATATTGATTTTGTTGCATGTCAGGCTGAATGCTAATGCGCCTATAATAGTGGCGGCGTAATGCCGGCGTGTAGGTGCACGCATGCAGGTGAACTGTCATACCAGCACATTATTATTCCCTGCACATGCACAGATCCACCTGGGAGTATATCTTCGTCATTGAAACCATGTGGTTTTCGAAAATAGAATGCATTGCTAATTATACATCAAGTGAGGCAGTTGAACCTCTGTATTTTGCATTCTCCACTCCAAAAGTTGTACTTTATCTAGCCTGTATGTAGGCCTATATGATGCAGTGTGGTACCCGCCGATCTACAGATTGGAATACACCATGTACCAGACTACCTCAACCAGATCGGTGGTATGAGCACTTAAGACGTCTGCATTATTACCCAGGAGCCGTGCACGGGTTCAAATCCCGCCCATGCTGCTTTTATTTTTTTCAGCAGTCAATCAGGCAAAACACTACTTATAAGCAGTGCTGATTAGATGTGGAGCAGGGAAAAAACCCACCTGAATGCATTATAGAGACTGTTATGTACACATCCATGGCCGTAGAACATTCATTTTCTGACGAATTTTACCGGAATGTCGGGTTTTCGATGATGGGGAGAAAGAAATTGCACCATTCAGGCTTGTTTTATTTATTATCGAGTCAGTGACCTCCATTGCGCATGGTCTAAGTGTCCCAGTCCTCCACCACATTGATCCAATCGACATACATGGGCGTTTGTGTAAAAAAGAAGAAGAAATATTCCCAGTACAATTATGCGGCAGAAATTACCTTGCCCTCCGAAGGGTTTCAAATCCAGTGCGTTGAGTGAAGCGCACAGCGGTGAGATTGCTTTAGATTGTGTTGTTTTTTTTTATCCGGACTACATGCACCTTCATGCATGTACTGTACATGTACATAGATCACCATCTGTGTGCTGACAGTCTGCTAGACTGCCATGATGGGTACATGCATCAATCAAGTACCCGCATGCGTGTACTGTACAGTGGATGGAGGCATGCCTTGTTAATACCGTGCGTATTATATGCTCGTAGAGCAAGGGCATGCGTGTACGTACGCACGATATGTCACATAAATAAAACGGCATCATATCTGCTCCCTGTTATATTCAGACCGCATTGTTTACATGGGTGGGACGCCATATTGACAGATGGCCTCAATTGATTTTCTGTTTAGTTTTTTTTATTTTTTTATTTCTGGACACCGCCCTTTTCCAATTTCCCACGGTTGTCCATGGTAGGGGATGTACAATTTGGGATACACAGTACTCCTTTGCAGGAACTGCATGCGTTAATTTCCATCAGGCACTTACGGGGAAAGCCACACTGAGTATACAGTGTTGATCACGTCGAGGAAGGCTAGAAACCTCATTGAATTGCATGCCTTCAACAAAATTACAGACGATGGGGTAGTTACGGTAACTTTAGTAATGACCTCCCCTTGTTTTGTAGGCACCGTGGTTTGTGTCGGGTGGACACGAACAGCCACGAACCACTAGATGTGGCCAAGGACTTGTTGTGAATAATTGTTCAAAATTATGAACAAGAGACATGTGCGAGCAGATGCATCATGTATATGCACAGCCTTGAACTACTTTAAAGCCAGTCCAGATTCGGTTAAATTATGCGCCAATTTCCCGATCACGTTCAAAAAGAAGATACCATGCTTTTGGATGGGTCTTTGTGTGAACCAAAATCATCTCACAAACTGAAGGGGGGGGGGGCAGTCAGTGATTATAGGTTTACTCTGTAATTGTAGTGCGTATTAATAGTGTCATACCAATGCCATATTCAAGTGCGTGTTTTATTTGATATTCCGTATTATATTGTGGGCACGCACTCTTGCCTGTTTCATTTGATATTCTGTATTCTTGTGTGCGTGCACTTTTGCTTGGTGTAACAATGGCTGATGGTATCGTGGAGATGTGCTAGTCAGTCACCGGTGCTGCAAGTGGCCAAGGCCAGGCCGATGCTGGCAGACTGTTTGTGTAGGATATTCATTGAAGATCGTCCATATGTGACCCGGCACAGCGACATGAGGAATATCCCACCAAAACACTTTTCGAGTAAACAACGCCTAAAGTCAAAGTATCTTCTCAATTCGATTAAAAATCAATTTTCTTTGTTTTTTGTATTTTCGGAAAGTTAATGTATTGGAGGAAATTATTTGAAATTTTTTGAAAGCTAATGGTACACTCTTTCACATGATTAGAAAATCTCAAAATTTCAAAAGTGGGGGTTATTCCTTATTATGATGTGCCGGGTCACATATGATCATTTGCAGCGGGTTCACAGCGGTAGCACTGCTCTTTTTCTGTTTGGGAGAGAGAATTAGCGAACCTCTTCTTACAGTCAGATATCATTTTAATCTGCCCACTACAAAGCCACTATGAGAATGTGGAAAACATGCCTTGTACAGCTTCGAAGTGTGTGTGTGTGTGGTGTGTGGTTTGGCCGATGTCATTGCAAAACTGGCTTTTAAAAGATAAGAGTCGCCATGGTTACCGGCCACAGCTTCGGGCTCGTTATTCGTGCCCTTGATTTGCGACAGTGCGCAGACGGCCTTGTCATGTTTCAAGGCTCCGTTGTCTCTTCGATTCATGTAACCAGCACGCACTGCAGACGGACATAAATAGTCTGGTTTCTCCCGTTGCTACCGAGACTTAGCACGGCTAATGCCCATGAACATACAGGGTTCCAGACAGGTATTATATGGTCACATATATGCGTGGTCAAAATGTGGCACGAAGCCTGTCCTATTAGGCTCCATTTAAAATGTTTTATTTAAACACCAAGCAAGGTATATATTCTGGATTAATCATTTTTTTAGGCTTCATATGAGTTGAATATTATAACCCAAACAAGGTATATTTAAAGCTTGCCAGGCCTGGCATGCTTGAATCATTCGTCTAATTTCAATCCCAAATGAAGTAAATTACCTCTGAAGCCTTTTCGTAGGTGGCTACATGTAAATCATCTAATTTCACCACTAAACAGGGTATAATTATCATGTGAGGCCTTATACTTTCAGGCTCAGCGATTGATTTAACTCTCCGCAACTTACGATCAACCGCGAGACAAAGAGCGATGTACAGAAACCATACTGTCCTATCGCAACTTGCAATAGGTTATCCATCGTATTAAGGCTTTGTGAAACCCACCCCTGGATTAGCACACACCCGGACTCACGTACATGTACAGACTATACCGTACATCAGAAATCCGAGATACGCCAACTCAATAGCATGCAAACGAGATAGGACAATTAGATTCACACAAACAATTAAACTCCTTTCTATTCAGCCGGGCAGAGACGGAGCATTCAGTTTTATAATTGTAGAAGCCTCTGCTACCGCCTTGTTCTCCTTGTCATCTATTTTAAGAGCATTTTATTTTCTGGCTGATGTCCACAGTCTAGTCCCGTGCTCGCTCGCTTTCTAATATCCCCGTTGGGAATCTGCTGAATTAGAGGGATGTGTACACGCGCACGCTTCTGATAATGTCTTTGTCCATTCCTTTCCGTGCGCAGGCGGATGTTATCTGTGATATTGTGTTGTCGGCAGCGCGGAGTGACATGCGAACTTTAAAATGTCAATCGATTCCCGTGTCTTTTCAATAGGTACATGTAAATTGGTAGACACAGAAAAGGGCATTTGGGGTTTTTCTGCCGTTTCAGCGAAGCCAAAACGGTTTTTAAATTTATTCCTGCTGGATACGTGTATTTGATGGCCCAAATGAAGACCGTTCCCTGGTGTTTTTTTTTGAATATTTTTGTTCCCACCCAGCAGGTTACCCTTAGAGATCTTGTACATTTTCCCCTCTCCGAAATAACCTTTCACGATTGCTGGTTTATTGTTTGCAGTGATAGTTTCATTTCAAACGGTGATCTTTCTTTAGTTTGTGATTGCATATTGCCAGCTGACAGTGTATCAAGAAGAGAACTATGAACTTTAAATCAGTTAATCCGTCAGTTTCCGTGCCTCCTTGCATGCCTCCTTTGAATTTGGACGTCCGTTAAAATGATGGAGTTGAATTCCGCAAGAGTTTGTCGAAGCAGGCGTCCCATCAGCTCGACGAGTAATAAGCATTCAATATCCCCAGCAAAAGAGAAAAAAAATCTATCACTCTACCCCGAACAGCTGCCCGGTTTTGTGTGTGTTTTTTTTTTTTAGAGAGTCTCAAATCACTATAATTATGCAGCACGATTGCAAAGCGCTATATAGGCCTACACGTAAACCCTACACAACTGGTATCCTGCCTGAGCGTGTATAGTGCAATGTATTTTCGTATTACCAATGAATGTTCTGCCTCAAATCGTGCTGGTTATACAAAATCACGGCTGGTAACTGAGTGCCGTACATTGGGTACCACATTATTCGCTATGGGCCCATATGTTTGTGCACAAACAAAGTATGGAGAATTGAGTCTCAGCTCACTGCACTCAGATTGTACGTTGTATTCGCTCTGCAGGGAAAGCCTTATTGGCTTTGCAGAAAGCCTATCCTTAGCTTTAACTTCAACTGGTATAGCCCCCTCCCCTCCCTCTTGCCCCCCACCCCGAAAATTGTTTATGCACAAACATATGGGCCCGTAGCAAATATTGTGGTATGGAAAAAAAAATCGCCAGCCGGCGGCAAAAACCGAAGGCAGGCGTAGAGATTGCCACCCATTACCCCGCTTATCATCAGCAACAAGGACAACAATTGGCGGAGTGGCGAAACAGACACCTTTCGCCCAACAAACACGGCGTCAGCGTTTTCGTCGCAAGTCCCGTTTGGTCTCATTCCCTGGATGATGGGAACGAGCCAATCCGTATAGAAGCTGAACATCCACCGTGATATTTATTGTTAAAACGATCGAGGGGTGTCCGGTCGGCATCTGGTGCCGTGAATTTTTTTTCTTTCGGTTAACCGCCGTACTTGAAACCTTGAGAGAAAGAAACAGAATACTACGAATGGCCGTGAATTTTAAGAATGCTTGCAAACGAAATCACCTGTCACCACTAGCAGCAGCAGCTGC
>OX465118.1:8937001-8999501 GCA_949987565.1 Luidia sarsii
TATCTGTCCTGTTTGAGTTTGGAAACCACGTGAACAGGGCGTGCGCTTTCATTAGCCAGTTGTCTTTTTTGTGGGGGGGGGGGGTCTCGGCACGTAGCTCAAGTCCGCGAGAGGCGAACAAAATCAACTGGATAGATAGATTGGATAGATAGATAATAGATAAACTGGATGGATAGATATTGGTCTCACGGCCTCTTGAGGCATAAATCTCACCCAAAGTTGACCGCACACGGTAAGCTACGTGCTGAGCTAACGGCTTAGAGAGATCTTTTGCTCAGCAGATATTCTCTCGCGTACGGCGGGCCTGAGTGTGAAATTGCTCTTTTAACCAGCAATGAACCAGCACACAATGTGATGTATCTCAAAAACTGACTTCCAATAAGATTAATAGAGAGAGATATTTATCATCCATTGATATGGCCATCCGCTTAATTTCAGACTTAATTATAAAATCATTATACAGTCGCCTAATTGCCGTCCGACAACTTTTATCTTTATTAAAAAAAAAAAATTGATTCCAAAAATTCAATTGAATTCTCTTAATTACAACCAACCTGCCCTCAATCATTGTTCTGTGCACCTGTTGCATGCAGTTTAAAGAATTGATCTTTGTTGTACAATATTTTCCCCTTAATTCCCCTGTGTAAACTAAACCGACTAACCAAACAACTGTGTTCGTATGTTGTTTTCTAATTTGACTAACAGCTATACACAGAAGGCAAGCCGGCGACCCAAGTGGTAAGAAAGATAACTGTTTTTTTTAACGAAAGAAAAGCATCAACCGCCTTTAAATCTTTCAGAATCCATCCCCGAAATTGGAGCAAATTTCAAGAAACTGGCTCTCAAGGGCTTATTTTTATGAATGTCGCCCAACACTAGGCCCGAAATGCCACTTAAGATCTTCAAACTTAAAAACCAGTACACGTGTAATAGATCATTTGCACTGGCAGCCATCGTTGGGGCCTTCGAGTGTTATTAAAATTAAGTGACAATGCAGGTACAAAGAGTGCACTCTTGCCTAATCCAAGAGGAGCAAAGACTAGGCCCCAAAGATGGCCGCCGGTGCAACCAGGACAAGAACCAGGAGCATAATAGATCATAAAAGATTATGTTTCGTTTGAATTCAGACAAGGTAGATGAGAAAAGGGGAGCAGGTTAGAGAATTCCATGGTGCAGCAGTGAGCGGGAAAAAAATCTAGAAGATTGCCGCATATAGTTGTTGCTTTATTGGTGCTATAACTGCATACGATAAATACGTGGTACGAGCATTGGGACGATCTTGGGGAACCAAGGCAGAAATGCCATTAGAGCATCGTCCAGGATTATTATCTATAGAGTAAGGCAAGAGAGCGACTGTGTGATAAAGGTTCTAAAGATGAGGCTGAACCAATTAGATCCTTGCAGATGCTTGCTGGTTTATGAAGAGCTTGGCTTTTACAGTGGTCCGTGTGCCACTGGCCACTAAAACTGGCTTTAGAATAAGGCCCATCGGGCCACCGAAATCTCTGATAGGTGGCCCAAGATCGGTGGCCATGGCTTGAAATCTTCCAAAGGCACTTTGAAATATATACAGCCGGGAACTTGCTGCACTAAAGCTCAAGATCCATATATTTTTTAAAACTTGGTGACACCATAAGAACCGTCATCTCTTGCGTGTTTGTCAGTTTTGGGCTAAAACCCTAGGAACGTGGGTTAGGCACAGTGCGGAGAATTGGATTAAATCTCATTTTATGAAGTTCTCTCTAAACAGAAAAAAAATGTCTCCAAGATAGGATTAATGATTGAGTGTTTTCACGTTATTAAGTTAGGGCAGAAGCAATGTTTAAGGCTAAGCCTGTTGTCAGTGGCGAAAGTTCCCATAGCCGATAAAAATTGGATTTGAGAAGGTCAATACAAAATAATTCTGCCGAGCTTGGATTAGCCTAGGCCTTGGGGCTTTTCGCTTTATCCTGCGGCCAGCGGCTCTGGCTGCGTCTGTACCGGCAACAGGGCATCTGCCTTCAGTGGATGCCACAGGCTGCCTATTGAGATGACCCTAGCCACATCCATAGCCTTCATTCAGATCCAGCCTTGTCATGTATCGAATTCCTGAGAATCCTACCCTCAGTCTGATAGGATTTACTGAAAGCTCATCAGAATCTAATCTCATTGGGCCGCCTCCTAAGCTCCAGATTTTCTCAGCCGGAAAGTTTGTCTTGGTAAAAAGTGGATTAAAGAATGATATACTTCTGTGTGATTTTGACCTGCACTTTGCTACCATTTTAATGAGAATGACATTTGCCTGGTGTGTGTTTTCGTGCGGAGAAAATCCTCTCTTTTTTCCCCCTCCTTGTCGGTGTAAATAAGTCTTAAGGCTTTGCATGGTGCGTGAAACAATGATAGGGTGGTTTTGCGGTGACACCATGTATACGGTCTCTTTAGGAAGAGATGTAGTTCTGAAAAGAACCTGAGTGAGCGGTAACTCGACGCTCCGGCTATAGCATTATGCTCTGTTTCTTCTGCGGTCGATTTCACCAAACCCATCGTAACTTACGATCAATCGCAAGAAGATGAGCGATGCACAGAAACCATACGGTGTGTCACAACTTACGATAGGTTATCCATCGTAAAGTAGAGTTACAATGCATCGTATGATTATAAGGCTTTGTGAAATCCACCTCTGATGATGGTCAGATCATACTGGCCGGAACGTCAGAGTTATCACCCGGGTTCTTTTCAGAACCATTTACCTCTCACTAAAGAGACCGTATAGCCTACACGGTGTCACCGCAAACCCTCCTGTATTGTCCGAGTATGTTTTGGTTTGGAGAATTGTAAGATTAAAATGTAGGCCGTCAATAACTGAACACAAAGAACAGATGGGTTCTGATGTTCCATCATGGGGCTTGCCTTGTTTTTCATTCTGCGGCAATGAATTAGTGGTTTGCCATCGCTGTCATCCCAACGGGCGAGAGAGTGAGATCGTGTACTCGTTACCCCCATTACTGACACATCTCCCCCTCCTTTCTACGCATGTACATGTTTATATAATCGCCTTGTCTTACATTGTCAGCGTGTCATGTATTCAAGCGGTGAAGCCTAGCATCTTGTCACCTGAGAGCATATTGATTCCTCCCCCCCCAAAAAAAAAAAAATACAAAAAAATTCAAGGACTCGCACACAAGCCTACTCATAACACGCCGTATCATTTTCGGCACAGTCCAAATTACCCTATATCCCACCTCCCTCAAAAAACAAAATCTAATGGAGGCAGCGTGCATATGGCAGTTAGCTTCGTAATATTTTATGGAGGTCGATGGTCCGGGAAACACCCACGCGTTTAGGTCAATCCCGTTCCATTGTACTCCATCTTAGGAGCAATGAGAGCATCAATATCTGTCGCCAGTTCGGTCAGGAAAGAGTGAAGGATGTTTTTCAGCGAAACCTGCTGGCTAAATTTCATTTCCTTTCCCCACGATGGACAGCTGGATTTTTGAGCCATAAACAGAGCGCTTGGGAGCTTGTGGCATCGTTTTTTAAAAGGAATTGGAAATTTTCGAAGCCACTATATAGACCTATAATTATAATTAACCTCGTTTTTTTCGGGCGGGGGCAATAAATATTTCATGCATATTATATTTTTTACTCCATAATGCTCCTTTTCATGCAACGTTGACAGAAACTATGTATGAGTGGCAATTTATGCCTTTTGAAAAAAAAAGTAATTGACTCACACAATCGGCCCCATCTATAAAGCTGGGCACATAAATTGACTCAGTAAATCATGACCCTTTTCCAAAATGGGCTGATGACATTTTTTTTTCTCAAAGGCCAAATGACCTTTTCCATATCTCTGCGATTGCATGCATCCATCAAAATTAGGCAGAAACACCCTCTCCTTACTAAGAGACAGAGAGAGGGGGACAGAGAGGGGGACAGATAGAGGGGAGAGGGCTGAGTGGGAGAGAGGGGGAGAGAGAGGGGGGAGGGGAAGAGTGAGGGAGGGAGGGGAAAGACACAGAGAGGGGGAGTTTAAACCCCCTGTTTTTGCATCCAACCATTTGTGACCCGGCACAGCATAATGAGAAATAACCCCACTTTTGAGATTTTGAGGTTTTCTAATGATGTGAAAGAGTCTACCATTAGCTTTCAAATGATATCAAAATATAATATCCTCTAATACTTAAAATTTCCAAAAAGTAAAAAAAAGAAAATTGATTGGTTATCGAGTTGCGAAGATACTTTAACTTCAGGCGTTGTTTACTCAAAAAATGTTTTCGTGGGATATTCCTCATGTCGTTGTGCCGGGTCACATTTTGTCAAGTTGCAACTTCAATTTTGTTTTCTATTATCGGAGAGCAATAAAAACCACTTGAATAGATCCAAAGGCCCAGCCACACTTTAAAGGCTCTTTAATACTTGTCTTACTTCTCTTCACATGTAGCATTTGATTGTGTCCGGGATGATAACGACCAATCAGACATCATATCGTATGGTTTTAGCGAGGAAGCACCAGCAGGTGAGGACATTCTCCTTGACTTTTTAGTCTGCTGAGTGACCCCTTGGGTCCCTTCTGCTCCTCTCTTTTTTTCCTTTACGATCTATCTCCCTTCTCCCTTTCCCCTTAACATTATGTATCCCTTCTTTTTTTTCCTTTACATTATGCTTCTTTTCTCTCTTTTTTCCTTTAAATTCTCTTTCTCTTCTCTCTTTTTTCCTTTACGATCTATTTCCCTTTCTCTTTTTTTCTTTACATTCTGTTTCCCTTCTCTCTTTTTTCCTTTACATTTCTTTCCCTTCTCTCCTTTTTTCCTTAACGATCTGTTTCTCTTTCTCCTATTTCCTTTACATTCTGCTTCCCTTCTCTCCTTTTTTCCTTTACGATCTGTTTCCCTTCTCTCTTTTTTCTTAAAGTTACATTCTGCTTCCCTTCTCTCCTTTTTTCCTTTACATTTCTTTCCCTTCTCTCCTTTTTTCCTTTACGATCTGTTTCCCTTTCTCTTTTTTCCTTTACATGCTGTTTCCCTTCTCTCTTTTTTCCTTTACATTTCTTTCCCTTCTCTCCTTTTTTCCTATACGATCTGTTTCCCTTTCTCTTTTTTCCTTTACATTCTGCTTCCCTTCTCTCCTTTTTTCCTTTACATTCTGCTTCCCTTCTGTCCTTTTTTCCCTTCACATTCCTTTTCCCTTCTCTCTTTTTTCCTTTACATTCTCTTTCCCGTCTCTCTATTTACTTTAAGGTTGGCTTCTTAGGTTCTTTCCAGAAACACTCCCCTTCTAATAGTCATATTCATATGGTACTATCGCAAAAACTCCAATTTTGCAAACTATGATCCATGAACTGCTTTAGCCACATTTACAATAATTGGTTGTTTGCATCTGAATGAAAAAGGGGGCGTGATTCCTGGAGATATACGACAGTTATAATGCAAAGACTAGTTGGCGATTTGGGAAGGCCGCCATCGATATAAGGGCTGGATAGCTCAGATGGTAAGAGCACTATAGTACGCAAAACCAGAGGCCTCGGGTTCAAGTTCCGGTCCAGTTTTCCTTGTCATTTTTCAAAATTGTTAAACAAAATTCCCAGTCAGCTTTTCCTTCATTTTTTCCCCGTATAATCCTGTCTGTTTTCAAATCGTTTGCCTGGCTGTCTTTTCCCTTCTTGCGCCTCTGCACAGAAGGTAGAGCATCCCATCCTAATGGTAGATTATTTTCCTTCTTCTTCTCCTTCTTGTGAATTTGGTCACTCCCCCAGGGCACAGAATCGGCACCTTGCCTATCAGAGGTGTTGCAGACGGCCCCGATCAGACCATCATTCTGACCATCGAGCCGAGCCAGGACTCTGCCTATGTCATGCTCAACATGTCGGAGAAGACTCTCATCCTGTCCCAGCACGTTGACCCAGATGTAAGTGCGGCACGTTCCTTCGCTGTCATCAGACGGGACGAGTGTATTATAAAGTCAGTGGTGATGGCAATGGTGATTGATGGAAGGACTCTTGTAGTGTGAAAGGGGCTATAGGGTTGCTGAACTCTTTGACTACCGGTGCGTGGTATATCTGTGACTTCAGACGGAATCAATCTGCACAGGGTTTACGACGAGCCGTAGTCTAGGTTCTAGACGTTGTTGTCGTTTGCATGCGCCACGCCACTTCGCCCTCAGACTACGTTCTTCCGCAGCAACCCGCACGCACGCACGCCCGTGCGTGCGGACGTGCGTGCGGACGTGCGTCCGGACATGCGGGCGGACGTGCGTGCGGACGTGCGTGCGGACGTGCGTCCGGACGTGCGTCCGGACATGCGGGCGGACGTGCGTGCGGACGTGCGTGCGGACGTGCGTGCGGACGTGCGTGCGGGTGGCTGCGGAAAAACGCCCTCTCGTAGTGGCGTATCCGAACGATGACAGCGTCTTGACCCTAGACTAGACGAGCCGCTGCCCTGTGGGCGGTCTGTCGTACAGAAAGAGAGAAAGAGTTTTAAAACACCGTAGCTATCGTTTGACCTTACCCAATGTTGTATGATGCCTTTAAGCTGAACCCCCCCCCCTAACTTGCCTTATAAAATGCCAGCCTAAGAGCCACTCGCATTTAGGAAGCAGTGGTCATGGACAAGTTCAGAACAAAGAATGTTGTATATTTGTTTCTTATTTGTCATATTTGAATCTGTCTTCTCTCTTAAGATTCCAACTCTACAGTCAAGGCTGAACCTTGATATCAAATGTTCCCTCTTGAGTCTACCAGACCTACAGGTATGACGGATAGTCCTCTCTTCTCTCTTTCTCTCTTTCACCCCCTCGAACAGGTTTATGAAGCTTGTTCAATCTTTTAAATTTTAACTGAAGTTTTTAATCAAAATAATTCACAAAGTCATACATAAATCTAAACCCCAAAAATATTAAAAAAATATACTTAAAATTAATTTATATTTATTTTTTTAAATAAAGAAATCGAACTGATTCATGCAGTCTTCACCGAGAAGGATCTCACATGCACGTGCATGGGAGAATAAGTAAACATTCACGCAGGGACCGAAACGAAAACAATTCGGAAAATCTTGAAGCTGTCGATTCCGCACGTGTTGCCACGGCTGGTCGATGTGGAATATAGAGAAGGAGCAGCATGTTCTTTCAGTATCCTCTCTCGGCTTCGAGCCGGTGAGTTTGGCCCACAAGTCTTCCTCCTAATCCTCCTCGGTGAAGCCGATGGAAGAAAAGTGATCGCTCATAATTTATACAAATCACATTCACATCCTTATTTTGATTTCTAATGAGTATTGGTAGGCGATTTTGAGAGATTTCTCCATTTTGATGGCCGCAGCCCACTTCCTAAGAAACTCAGGTTTCTCGTCCTTATTGGAAATTGCATGGAAAGTGTTTTCATGCTTTTTCCCGCTGGCATTTTTACAACCAAAAGCTTGATAGTACGCGAGTGTGCACACACTGCATGCAGTAGGTGGGCACATCCGAGCACCTAGTCATACGTCAGATATCCGTCCTTACGTCACATCCCCGCGATCAGCGGCGGCTTTTTCGAAAAAGATGGCTGCGTACGGCAACGCAAATTCGACCTACAATTCCATGAGTTTTCTCTTTTTATGAAAATCGTACGAGAGTGACTCATAGGTAATTGTAGGCTGTTTTTAACACCCAATCAGATAAGCAAACTTTATTTCTTGGGATGCATTCCCCATTAAGTTTAACTATGTGGGAGGTCACCATCCTAGGGCTGGATAGCTCAGGTGGAAGAGCACCTGTGCGTTAATCCAGAACCAGAGGTCTCGGGTTCAAGTCCAGTTCCAGTCAAAGTTTTCTTTGCCAATTTTTTTTTTATCTTTTATGAAGGAAATAATTCTTTTCTTTTCTTCACAGTTTGAATACCGTATCAATATTGATGTTGACAATATCAACGACAACGCACCAGAGTTTACAAATCTCCCCTACCAAGCCAACATATCAGAGGTGGGCCTTACTGTTATATTGTTAGTTTTACCTGGGTAGGAGTTCACGGGTGCATGGTTGGGTATGAATGGGCGTGTGGATGGGTATGAGTGGGTGTGTGCGAACAGGTGTATCAGTGGGTATGAATGGGTGTATAGGCTATAGGTGGGTCTGGATAGATGTTTAATGGTTGGGCGTAGATGGGTGCATGGATGTATGGGTGGATATAAGTGGGTGCATAGATGGGTATGAATGGGTATATGGATGGGTATGAGTGGGTGTGTGCGAACAGGTGTATCAGTGGGTATGAATGGGTGTGGGTCTGGATAGATGTTTAATGGTTGGGCGTAGATGGGTGCATGGTAGGGGTGTATGAATATATGGGTGGTCATAATGGCGTGGTCATAATTGCCCTAAATGGTTGCGCAGGTGGGGGGCATGAATGGGTGTGGGTGTAAATGGGTGTGTGGGTGGGCGTGAATGGTGTATGGGTGGGTGTGAATGGGTTTATGGGTGGGCGTGAATGGGTGTAGCGGTGGGCGTGAATGGGTGAATGGGTGTATGAATCATGCACCCATTGGAATAGATAGTCAGATGGGTAGATCTGAAGTGGTTGGGTGTATATCGCGGAACAGGTGTATCTTTGTGGGTTATAATGGTTAATTGGCTCTTGATGGAAGTTAAGGGGGAGTTTGGCTCGTTGGATGTGAGCGATCTGAATGTTGTGCATGGTTGGGTCTAGTTTAGAGCAGACGAATGAGTGATTGGTTTCACGGAGAGAGATTCTATTGCGCCTGTTCTTCAGAATTTCTGCCACGGCAATCCTCAAATTACAGAAATCCATTTTCCGTTTGTCCTCCATGCTCAGCTGACGCTAGTGGACACGGTAGTTTTCGCCAACATTGAAGCTGTGGACAAGGACGGGCAGAATGCGTTCGGCCAGCTCATCTACAGCGTGGAGTACAATCCCAATGACCCGGTTAGTTGCTCATCCAAATGAAAAGTTGATAGCTATTGATTGCTATGGAAATACAGAGAGAGAGAGAGAGAGAGAGAGAGAGAGGGAGAGAGAAGGGAGAGAGAGAGAGAGAGGGAGAGAGGGAGAGAGAAGGGAGAGAGAGATGAGAGAGATAGAGAGAGAGAGAGGGAGAGAGAGATAGAGGGGGAGAGTAAGAGAGAGAGAGAGGGGGAGGGGGAGAGAGAGAAAGAGAGAGGGAGTGGGAGGGAGAAGGAGAAGGGGAGAGAGAGGGGAGGGAGAAGGAGAAGGAGAGAGAGAGGGGAGAGGGAGAAGGAGAAGGAGGGAGAGAGAGGGGGAGGGAGAAGGAGAAGGAGAGAGAGAGGGGAGGGAGAAGGAGAAGGAGAGAGAGGGGGAGAAGGAGGAGGAGAGAGAGAGGGGAGAGGGAGAAGGAGAAGGAGAGAGAGAGGGGAGAGGGAGAAGGAGAAGGAGAGAGAGAGAGGGGGGAGGGAAAGGAGAAGGAGAGAGAGAGAGAGAGAGAGAGGGGGGAGGGGAGAGAGAGAGAGAGAGCGAGGGGGGAGAGGGAGAAGGAGAAGGAGAGAAGAGAAAAGATCATTTGAATAGACTTGGTTGTGAACCCGAGACCTTCGGCTTGATTTTGCACACATCCAACCTTAACCCGTGGGTCCCAGATTCAAATTTCAGCACATTTTTATTTCTCCTTTTTTTTTGCATTCGCGAAACGTTCAAATAATTGCTGATTTTTGAAGCCCTTACTCTTCGTTACCGCAACAGGAAGCGAGTGATTACTTCACTTTCAAGCACGGAGGGAAGGGGGAGATCTGGTTGCTGCGGCCACTGGATTACGAGTCCAAGACAACGTGGGAAATCCTTATCAAAGCAAGGGTAGGACTCTTATTGTTCCATTCATTTAGGCAACTGTTAACTTGAATGCCAATCTCAGCATTGAATTCCATTCTCAACTTTGAATTCCAATCTCAACATTGAATTCCAATCTCAACTTTGAATTCCATTCTCGAAAAACATTGAATTCCATTCTCAACTTTATTTTCCATTCTCAACATTGAATTCCAATCTCAACTTTATTTTCCATTCTCAACTTTGAATTCCATTCTCAACTTTATTTTCCATTCTTAACATTGAATTCCAATCTCAACTTTGAATTCCAATCTCAACTTTATTTTCCAATCTCAACTTTGAATTCAAATCTCAACTTTGAATTCAAATCTCAACTTTGAATTCAAATCTCAACTTTGAATTCCAATCTCAACTTTGAAATCCAATCTCAACTTTGAAATCCAATCTCAACTTTTAATTCCAATCTCAACTTTTAATTCCAATTTCAACTTTTAATTTTAATCTCAACCTCAAATTCCAATCTCAACCTCAAATTCCAATCTCAACCTCAAATTCCAATCTCAACCTCAAATTCCAATCTCAACCTCAAATTCCAATCTCAACCTCAAATTCCAATCTCAACCTCAAATTCCAATCTCAACCTCAAATTCCAATCTCAACCTCAAATTCCAATCTCAACCTCAAAGTCCAATCTCAACCTCAAAGTCCAATCTCAACCTCAAAGTCCAATCTCAACCTCAAAGTCCAATCTCAACCTCAAATTCCAATCTCAACCTCAAATTCCAATCTCAACTTTGACTTAAAAAAAGAAATTCATTCATGTTCCCCCTCCACCCCAGGACAATGCCCTCGAGCCCAGGTTCAACACGACCACGGTCACGCTGTCCATCCTGGACGGGGAAGACCAGCCCCCGCGCTTCCTGCCCTGCAATGCCACGGCCGACCATCAGTGTCCCCCAGTCACCTACTCGGCCGTCATCCTGGAGAAGGAGGTGAGAGGATTGGGACCCTGCTCTGATTGAGGAAAGTCCTGCTATAGGATCGAAATGTCTTCCAGCTTTCAAGCACTTTTGGAATAGGCATTATAAAGACTTCGTGACTAAATGGAAAGGCCACTATATCTAAGGGCCAGATAGCTCAGATGGGAAGAGCGCTGGTATACATGAAACCAGATATCTCGCGTTCAAATCACGGTACAGTCAAAGTTTTCTCTGCCATCTATTTCAATTTGTTCCCAATCAGTTCTTCATGCATTTGTTTATTTTTGTTTGCAATTATTTCTTGTTATTTTTTCCCTCTTTGGCAGAACATCACCGATGCCCTTGTCTTTGAGCCCGGCCCCATACAAGCCGAGGATAGGGACATGGACGTGGCTACCCAAGGACCCATCACGTACTCACTAGTAGACGGTGAGTTTCAAACAATATCCCCCACCTAAACCCCCCCCCTATAGGGCCTAGATGATATGGTATTTGTCACTCACATATATATCCTGTATTACACCGAGGTGTAAATGACTGCCAACCACGTGAATCCTTTCTTGAGGATAATTCCAACTTGAATCTTCTGGATCTTCTCCTCTTCTCAAAATAATTGTCATTGATGATGATCAAAACAGTCTCCTGATGATGGCCATTAAGTTACCAGCTCTTCTCAGAGATCTCTCTTCTCTCTTCCCTTCTATTCCTCTCTCTTTCTTTCTCTTTCTTTTTCTCTCTATTTCCTCTCCCTCTCTCCCTCTCTATCTCTCGTCCCCCTTCTAGATCTCTCTCTATCTCTCTCCATCTCTCTCTTCTTGTTATTGCTCTTTCTTTCTAGTTCTCTCTCCTTTCTCCTCCCCCTCTCTCCCTCTCTTCCCCTTCTCTCACTGTCTCTCTTTTCCCTTTCTCTCTTCATATTATCACTCTCTCTTTCTTTCTCGTTCTCTCTCCTTTTTCTTCCCCCTCCCTCTCTCTCCCTCTCTCCCTCTCTTCCCCCTTCTCTCTCTGTATCTCTCTCCCTCTCTCTCTCTTCATATTATCACTCTCTGTCTCTTTCTCGTTCTCTCTCCTTTCTCCCCCTCTCCCCTCTCAATTCAAAGCGTTCAGAATAATATGCCATGTAATGTTCCCCAGCCATGTAGAATCTTGCCCCAATGTAAT
This sequence comes from Luidia sarsii, assembly GCA_949987565.1. NCBI lineage: Eukaryota > Metazoa > Echinodermata > Asteroidea > Paxillosida > Luidiidae > Luidia > Luidia sarsii. The sequence continues at coordinate 8,948,891 of OX465118.1, forward strand.
GTTGACCAAGCACATAGAACCCGCAGTGATGCTAGCAAATGGATGCAGCAGTGAAGGACAAAACAAAGTTGTTTTTTCATTCTCAAATCCAAAACATATAGGAATGTGCTGGTATTTCTGTCTTTCTTTTATCATAATCATGCAGGGTCCCCGCAGGAGTACGTTGACTACTTCAGGATCGACTCGGTCACTGGTGAAGTGTTCCTCCTGCAACCCATTAACAGGGCCGATTTCAGAGAGTTCTCACTCGAAGTAAAAGTGAGTGGACCTGCATTTTCGTGGTTTTTTTTTCTTCCTTTGAGCTCGAGACCAATAGGAGACTGAGCATCATCCACTTAGTACATTTTTCGATGGCCATTGCAACTGGATTAGTCTTGATCTCCAGCCTTTATAGTAAAGCCACAAACCCCAGCTTATGTTGCAAGAAGGCTGCTAAGGTTGTTCTTCTTTTAAAAAGCTCGCTGACTTAGATAATGGAGAGGTTTTAAACTGCGAACGGATACGCGTACGCATACATCTAGCTCTCCGTACCAGTTATTAGTGGTCATTCGCTGTTTCACAATCACACGTCATATTGGTAGCGCTGTTCGCAATCCCACCGCTATGCAAAATAAGTCTAAAATGAAGTCTATTTCCGACACCACGCATCCCCGTTTTTGTACCCTACTTTTAGAGACTGTGCGTAGTACAAAGTCCCCACCTTGGCAAAGAGTAGTTGACTATTCGGAAAGGCCACCATCTCTAAGGTCTGGTTGGATAGTTCAGAGGGAAGGAGTGCTGGTATACACAAGACCAGAGGTCCTGTCAAAGTTTGCTTTGCCAGTTTTTTTTTTATTTGTTGAAAAGTTCCCAGTCGGTTTTCCATTCTTTGGTTTGACAATACCAAGGACATTATATATAACGTGTGAGAGAAATGTTACCAAAGCCCAAGCCCGAATCTGAGCCTTCGCTTCAGTCACGGGCCGTAATTGACACTGTTGATGAGGCTGCGTCCGAATTTAATTGGCTACGGCTTGAAAGTATACACATGAGTCTATGTGGGTAATCAACACACGGCTGCAGTTCCCATAGAGTCGCGTGTTGCGTCGATAGAGCCGCAAGCAGCCAATAGATTCGGACACGGTCACACTATATGAACATCTAAACCGTGAGAAAGGGTTGAAAATGTCATTTCGCTGTGAAACTAAAAAGTCACTGTGATTTCACGGTGCATTTTACAGTGAATTCACCCGTGAAAATAATCGCCTCTCTGACCTGATAAGGACATCTTCAGGTCACTAAAGAGACTGTGAAAAAACCCGTGAATATCTAGGGTGGCAAGCTCCAACCTTGAGAGATGGCTAATTCAATTACCAGCTACCATAGAGGTACTGTATGGTGTCCTTGTAACTGTCACTCCCAGATACTTCTAAAATTGTCTCTAGCCATTTACCACCAGGAATGTGGCCTTGGAGACCACTGGTGAAAACACATTGAAAATGACTTGGCTAAAATGTGTGCCATGAAATAGGGGTGAAAACACAGTGAATTTTCTTTTCACGGCTAAATGACATTTTCACCACATTTTCACGGTTTAGAGGTTCATAGTGTCATAGCTATAGCTCGGTGCGTTTCTTTGCCGGTACAGGCCAGCGAGAGCGAGGCCGAGGGCGGCGTGTACGCCATCACCCAGGTCAGCGTCGTGATCCAGGAGGTGAACGAGCACAGGCCCGCCTTCGACCAGAGCAGCTACCGGGGCTACATCTACGAGAACTCGCCCATCGGCTCGCAGGTCAGCGGGTCGGCGTCTTCCATGGTGCCCCTGGAGCTGCACGCCTCGGACAAGGATGTGGAACCGGTGAGACCATGCATGGCGGGGACATGAATCTGTCAGTAGCCTAAATGTGTGTTGACTTCATCCTTTGGTCCAGTTGAAGTCGCACACACACATCACAGGCAGTCTCAATGACCCGTTTCTTGTGGTATAGGAATCTGTCAGTAGCCTAAATGTGTGATGATACCTTCTTTTGGGCCAGTTGAAGCGCACACACACTCAAAGGCTGTCTCGATAACCCGTTTCTTGTGGTATAGGAATCTTTCAGTAGCCTAAATTTGTGTTGACTTCATCCTTTGGTCCAGTTGAAGAGCACACACACATCACAGGCAGTCTCAATGACCCGTTTCTTGTGGTATAGGAATCTGTCAGTAGCCTAAATGTGTGATGATACCTTCTTTTGGGCCAGTTGAAGAGCACACACACATCACAGGCAGTCTCAATGACCCGTTTCTTGTGGTATAGGAATCTGTCAGTAGCCTAAATGTGTGATGATACCATCTTTTGGGCCAGTTGAAGAGCACATACACATCACAGGCAGTCTCAATGACCCGTTTCTTGTGGTATAGGAATCTGTCAGTAGCCTAAATGTGTGATGATACCTTCTTTTGGGCCAGTTGAAGAGCACACACACATCACAGGCAGTCTCAATGACCCGTTTCTTGTGGTATAGGAATCTTTCAGTAGCCTAAATTTGTGTTGACTTCATCCTTTGGTCCAGTTGAAGAGCACACACACATCACAGGCAGTCTCAATGACCCGTTTCTTGTGGTATAGGAATCTGTCAGTAGCCTAAATGTGTGATGATACCATCTTTTGGGCCAGTTGAAGAGCACACACACATCACAGGCAGTCTCAATGACCCGTTTCTTGTGGTATAGGAATCTGTCAGTAGCCTAAATGTGTGATGATACCATCTTTTGGGCCAGTTGAAGAGCACACACACATCACAGGCAGTCTCAATGACCCGTTTCTTGTGGTATAGGAATCTGTCAGTAGCCTAAATGTGTGATGATACCTTCTTTTGGGCCAGTTGAAGAGCACACACACATAACAGGCAGTCTCAATGACCCGTTTCTTGTGGTATAGGAATCTTTCAGTAGCCTAAATTTGTGTTGACTTCATCCTTTGGTCCAGTTGAAGAGCACACACACATCACAGGCAGTCTCAATGACCCGTTTCTTGTGGTATAGGAATCTGTCAGTAGCCTAAATGTGTGATGATACCTTCTTTGGGGCCAGTTGAAGCGCACACACACTCAAAGGCTGTCTCGATGACCCGTTTCTTGTGGTATAGGTATCTGTCAGTAGCCTAAATGTGTGATGATACCTTCTTTTGGGCCAGTTGAAGCGCACACACACTCACAGTCACAGGCTGTCTCGATAACCCGTCTTGTGATATAGGAATCTGCCAGTGACCAAAAATGACTATTGACACCATCCTTTGGGCCAGGTGAAGAGCACACACACTCACAGGCTGTCTCGATAACCCTTCTTGTGGTATAGGAATCTGTCAGTGGCCAAAAAGACTGTTGACGTCATCCTTTGGTCCAGTTGAAGAGCACACACACTCACAGGCAGCCTCAATGACCCGTCTTGTGGTACAGGAATCTTCTTCGTGTCACCTGGGAATGTTCAGTGAAAGATTTGAGACCCGAAAATCAACGATGGATGAGAAGATGACTATATTTTCAGCCAAACCTCAGAGAACACTTCTCGATCGTTGTCTGAATCTCGCTTTAGTTCATTGTGGTGTCTGTGGTGTGGCAAATTCGTTTGCCATTTGTCTGAAATCAGAATAGCAACCAGACTACTGCAAAAAAAGCGGTAGGCCTACAGTTGAAAAAAAGGCAGGCCATTTAAAACTTGAGTCTGATTGCCAGGCTTGTGGGCTTAGAGAGAGTAATTTGGTTCACAATTCTGCAGCTGCTTTAGACCAGGCTGTGTTAAAGAATCATAGACATTGGCTGCAGTGTTGATGAAGTATTCAACTTAAACCCCGGCAAAGACTAGTTGACTATTTTGGGAAGGCTGCCATCTAAAGGGCTGGATAGCTCTGATGATAAGAGCGCCGGTACGGAAAACCAGAGGTCTCGGGTTCAAGTCCTAGTCTAGTAACAGTTTCATTTGCCATTTTTTTTTCTTCAATATTCTCTAAGTTGAGATCGAGACAGTCTAGAGACATTTTCGGATATAAGAAATGGCATCAGTATCCTTTCCTTTGTTTTGAATGCTAACAAAAAAACGAACACACACATGAGAATCTATCCTCAAAAGAGGGCATCCTCCTCTCCTTCCGTAGGGACGGTCCCTCATGCTCACCTACTTCTTGTCCGATGCCACGGCTCACTTCATCCTGGAGGGCTCACCCGATGGCTCCTTCGCCTACGTGGTCGTCAGCAGCAACCGGTTGGACAGGGAGGTTCTTGACCACTACACGATAATGGTGAGGGCCCGAGTCCGCCAGTCCCCTTGTCACGAAAACAAACAAACCGGTCGTCAGAATCATTGCCAGATCCTATAATATAGCGAGCTTACACTATCAATATCTAAACCTTGAAAATTGGGCGAAAATGTCATTTAGCCGTGAAAAGAAAATTCACCGTGTTTTCACCCCTATTTCATGGCACGCATGAATATGCATTAACATATGATGCAATGACAATTGGCCAATCAGACTAAGGGACCGGCAGAATAGCGTTTGCGGGAAAACCTGCCTAAAAAGGTTAATAAAAAGCCTCTTAAACCTTGCAAAGATCGACTTTTCTTTAATTTTGTCTGAAAAAAAAAACCACCCAGATTTTGAGGATATTAGAATGCCTCTGTGGACTTCACTCAATGAGCCTATGCACATAGACAGAATTGCTCTTTGTTCAATAGCTTGAATCAGATTTCTTTTTCTTTTTTTCTTTTTTCCCTTCCTTTTTTGGGGGGCCCCTTGTTCATTGTTTTCCCCATCACCAGGCTTTGGCCATAGAAAATGACACAACACACTTGCTGGAGAGCAACAGCACCACCATTGATGTCACCATCTTGGACGTGAACGACAACCCGCCTTACTTCCTGCCCAACGACCACAGCATCGGCGACAATCGCTACCGGGCAACCGTGGCAGAGAATGCAGAGACGGGCAGTGTCATCATGACCGTACGTCAGAGAGGAAAAGAGATGAAGAGGGGAGAGAGGGAGAGGGGGAGGGAGAGGGAGGGAGGGAGAGAGGGAGAGGGGGAGAGGGGGAGGGATCGAGGGAGGGAGAGAGAGAGAGGGGGAGCGAGAGGGAGGAAAAGGGAGAGAGGGAGAGGGAGGCAAAAGTGAGGGAGAGGGGAAAGGGAGGGAAAGGGAGGGAGATGGAGAGGGAGGGACATGGAGAGAGAGGGTGGGAGGGAGAGGCAGGGAAAGAGAGAGGGAAGAGGGAGGGAGGGAGAGGGAGGGAGATGGGGAGAGAGGCAGGGAGAGAGAGAGGGAGACAGCGAGGTAAATAGAGGGAGGGAGGGAGGGAGGAAGAGATAGTGGAGAAATAGAGGAGAGAGAGAAGGGAGAGGGAAAGATATATATCACAACCCTTGGTTTATTTGAAGCCGATGAGCCAACCAGAATCCCCAAAACCTCGCTTAGACGTCCGTCTTGGGTCCTATAATAAAGCTGAAGTTTGGGAATCTGTTTTCTCCACATCTCCAAGCCAAAGGTCTCCAATTTCCATGCCAGTGGGAACTTAAAGAATGAATGGAGGATATCTAAGCCTAAGTCAAGTTTGGGATTTAAAAGAAGACAAAAACCCCACAAGGATTTGAACCCAGAATTGTGTGGTTGACTTTTTCTCCTCACAGTTGGAGACCGGGGATCTGGACTTGCCGCCCCACGAGCGGGTGGACTTTGTCGTCAACTACATCAACAACGAGGGCCATGCCAAGATAGGGCCGGCCCAGGCCGGGCCCGGCTCTGTCAACATCATCCTGAAGGAGAACGGGACCATCGTGGACGGGGAGCAGTACAGCATCTCACTGCAGGCAGTGGATGGTGGACTGAGTAGGCTCATGTAAGGGTTGCACAGTATACGTAGTCTGCTGTTGTAGCCATTTTGGTGGTTCTGCTATAAGGCCCCTTAAATGCCCCGGCTTTGGCTCTGGCTATGGCCATGGCCATGGCTACGGCTACGGCTACGGCTACGGCTACGGCTACGGCTACGGCTACGGCTACGGCTACGGCTACGGCTACGGCTACGGCTACGGCTACGGCTACGGCTACGGCTACGGCTACGGCTACGGCTACGGCTACGGCTACGGCTACGGCTACGGCTACGGCTACGGCTACGGCTACGGCTACGGCTACGGCTACGGCTACGGCTACGGCTACGGCTACGGCTACGGCTACGGCTATGGGTCTGGCTTGGCTATGGCAATGGCAATGGCTCTGGCTCCGGCTCTGGCTCTGGCTTCGGCTTTTGGTGTGGCTGTGGCTCTGAATTTGGTTTTTGGCTTTGTGTCAGTGTCTGTAGATTTGGCTCTGGCTCTGGCTCTGCCTTTGGCTTCAATTTAAGCACAAGCCTTTGACAACAGCTTCTATAGACAAACACTGCACTGGACAGCACAACGAACCTTCAATCTGTGTTTTCTGGTTTTGCGTGACGAGGACGAACCACCGAGCTGTCGAGATACAGCCAGGAGTTTGTCGAGGGCCCCGGGTATTGACTACGCAGTGGTCAAAACCTTGCCGGACAATGACCTGATTGACCCCTCTCCCTCTCCTTATTCCCCCTCCCCTGAAATGCAGATCAGAAGTTGTCTACGTTGAGATTATTGTCCTGCCGGCAAACGTCAGTCATGCCCCCACATTTGAGCAGAGGGTCTACCAAGCGTCAGCCGTCGAAAGCTTGCCGATCGACTCCTTCATAACCACAGTCACCGTAAGACGTTCTTGCATAACGCAACAAAATCAGTTTGGGTCATTCAAGTAACCGAGGAACTGCTTGACAACCTTTTTGTGTCAGGTCTTAATTATGATCAAGTCTTTGAAAGAGGTCCAGCTGCAGGGGATCGAAACGTGATGGAGGTCCTACTTATTTCTTGAATTCACTTCTGAATTTTCATTGATTAGTTTTCCAGGCAATTCTAAGGGGGTAGCACGATCTTCATATTCACGAATGTTCCCTCGATATGACACCTTTCTTTTTAGAGATTCAGGCAGTGGTGGGGTTCACGATAAATGAACGATGTTTGAATAAATTTTGGGTTGTTGGTGATTTTTGGGGTTGTGGTTCAGAGATCCTTTTTTTGTGTAACCTAAGCCTGCTGGCTTCAGTGATGTTACCCAAAGCCTGCTGGCATTATTGGTGTTACCTAAGCCTGCTGGCTTCAATGATGTTAAGCCTGCTGGCATTATTGGTGTTACCTAAGCCTGCTGGCTTCAATGATGTTAAGCCTGCTGGCATTATTGGTGTAACCTAAGCCTGCTGGCTTCAGTGATGTTACCAAAAGCCTGCTGGCATTATTGGTGTAACCTAAGCCTGCTGGCTTCAGTGATGTTACCCAAAGCCTGCTGGCATTGTTGGTGTTACCTAAGCCTGCTGGCTTCAATGATGTTAAGCCTGCTGGCATTATTGGTGTAACCTAAGCCTGCTGGCTTCAGTGATGTTACCCAAAGCCTGCTGGCATTATTGGTGTTACCTAAGCCTGCTGGCTTCAATGATGTTAAGCCTGCTGGCATTATTGGTGTAACCTAAGCCTGCTGGCTTCAGTGATGTTACCCAAAGCCTGCTGGCATTATTGGTGTAACCTAAGCCTGCTGGCTTCAGTGATGTTACCCAAAGCCTGCTGGCATTATTGGTGTTACCTAAGCCTGCTGGCTTCAATGATGTAAAGCCTGCTGGCATTATTGGTGTTACCTAAGCCTGCTGGCTTCAATGATGTTAAGCCTGCTGGCATTATTGGTGTAACCTAAGCCTGCTGGCTTCAGTGATGTTACCCAAAGCCTGCTGGCATTATTGGTGTAACCTAAGCCTGCTGGCTTCAGTGATGTTAAGCCTGCTGGCATTATTGGTGTAACCTAGGCCTGCTGGCTTCAGTGATGTTAAGCCTGCTGGCATTATTGGTGTAACCTAAGCCTGCTGGCTTCAGTGATGTTACCCAAAGCCTGCTGGCATTATTGGTGTAACCTAAGCCTGCTGGCTTCAGTGATGTTACCCAAAGCCTGCTGGCATTATTGGTGTTACCTAAGCCTGCTGGCTTCAATGACGTAATGATGAGGTCCTACTAATGTCTTGAAATTCACTTTTGAATTTTCATTGATTCGCTTTCCAGGCAATTGACAGGGATTTGGATGAGGTTTTCTACAATATCACGGACGGAAATGACGACGGCATCTTCGAGGTGGACTCGGCAAGGTAGGCCGTCGCATTTTGGAATGTTTTCGTCGTTTAAGCAGAACCCACGATGCTCACATTGGTCGTAGTGTTTTTCTGTTGATTCCGAAGATTGTTTAGCTTCCACAAAAGATTAATTGCTTAAGCCGTGTTCGCACCGGATTTGTTTTTAACCGATGACCGTGGGTTAACATTCCAATCTTACGGCGTGCGCACTAATTGGATTATCAATGGGGGTAGATAACAATCAGGACAGGTAAAACTTAACCGACTGACTAAATACAAAGCACGAGACGTCGTGTTCGCACTGGACTCCCGACTCAATATAACTGTCAATTTTAACGGGGCAGAAGTCAGTCGGTTAATTTACCCGTTCGAGCCGAAGATTTGATTGATTGGTAGTAGAAGGTTGATAGACACTTCCTAGACTTAGATAGGCGCAGATTAAGAAGACTTAAAGGCATCATTATTATTCAACCATTATCTAAAATACACTCTTTCGTGTTCCAGCGGTGCGGTGAAAATTGTTGGCATGCTCGACAGAGAGGAAGTGGAGAGTTACGTTCTGAGGATACAAGCCACTGATGGGACTCACGTAAGTAGCAAGGATGCGGCCTTGTTCTCATCTTATTAAGCCTTCCTCCTTATAATGAAATATCTCTACATTTGCCCCCCCCCAAAAAAAAAAAAAAAAAAAAAATTGCCGCTGTCTTTACGTGTGACTTTTGTGAGATTATCTCAAAGAGAACAGGAGAACTGACTGGATTTTAACCAAATTTGAAAGTTTGAAAAAATTGGCAAAGGAAACTACACCGGGACTTGAACCCGAAACCTCTGGATTAACGTACCAGTGTTCTTCCATCAAAACTATCCAGCCCTTAGATGGTGGCCTTCCCTAATAGTCAGCTAGTCTTTGCCGGAGTGGGGGCACCAGTCAGAAGCAATTCAACCATCAACTGCCGTATATATCTCTCCAGGAATCACCCCCCCCCCCCACTTTGATTCAGATGCAAACAACCAATGGTTGTAAAACTGGCTACGGCAGCTCAGGGATCACACAAAGTGGACGCAGCTTTTTTTTCAATTCAAGTCAAACAAACGAAGGAAAAACTGAAAAACTAGGATCGAAACTTCAGGCCCTCTAACTTTTGATATTGATGTATATATTGCAGGTCATTTTTAGCAGTTTTTAGCAGTTTGCATAAGTTTTTTTCTTTATTTAGGCCTACGCGATGTTTAATTTGACTGCATTCTTGATCTCCTTGCCCTCTGCAGAAGGACACCTGCAGTCTGAGGATCACCATCCTGGATGTCAACGACAACAACCCAGTCTTCAACACCACGCTGCCCACAGACTTCCTGGTGGTGGAAGGCATGGAGGACCAGTTTGTTGGCCAAGTAATGGTGAGCATCCCAGTTTGTCTTCATTAATCGTTTGTTCTTTTGATACTTTGCTTGCATTAACTATAGCATTTTGTGAGCTTCACCTTGCCACTTTTATCCGCCAGTAACACTATGAACATCTAAACCGTGAAAATTCACTGTGTTTTCATCCCTATTTCATGGCACACAGTTAGCCAAGCCATTTTCACGGTGTTTTCACCAGTGGTCTCCAAGGCCACATTCCTGGTGGTAAATGGCAGAGACAATTTAGAAGTATCTGGGAGGGACAGTAATTACAAGGACACCATACCTCTATGGGGGCTGGTGGTCCCTACTGGTCATTGAATTAGCCATCCCTCAAGGCTGGAGCTTGCCACCCTAGATATTCACGTTTTTTCACAGTCTCTTTAGTGACCTGAAGATGTCCTTATCAGGTCAAAGAAGCAATTATTTTCACGGTGAATTCCCTGTGAAATGCACCGTGAAATCACAGTGACTTTTTAGTTTCACAGCGAAATGATATTTTCACCCCTTTTTCACGGTTTAGACGTTCATAGTGATCTTGAGTGGCCTTATATGCCTTGTGTTGGGGGACTTTTATAAAAATAAAAAAAAAGAGAGAAAAAAAGAGCCAGTCACATTAGTTTGATTGCTTTAGTGGCCTTATATGCCTTGTGTTGGGCTACTTTTATAAAAAAAAACAGAGAAAAAAAAGAGCCAGTCACATTAGTTTGATTGCTTTAGTGGCCTTATATGCCTTGTGTTGGGCGACTTTTATATAAAAAAAACAGAGAAAAAAAAGAGCCAGTCACATTAGTTTGATTGCTTTAGTGGCCTTATATGCCTTGTGTTGGGCTACTTTTATAAAAAAAAAACAGAGAAAACAAAGCCAGTCACATTAGTTTGATTGCTTTAGTGGCCTTATATGCCTTGTGTTGGGCTACTTTTATAAAAAAAAACAGAGAAAACAAAGCCAGTCACATTAGTTTGATTGCTTTAGTGGCCTTATATGCCTTGTGTTGGGCGACTTTTCAAAAAAAAAAAAAGAGAAAAAAAAGAGCCAGTCACATTAGTTTGATTTCTTTAGTGGCTACCTCTATCTTACCCCCTCCCCCCACAGGCCTATGACATAGACGAGCCCGACACCCCCAACTCCATCGTCCGATACAGCCTGGAGTCGGAGGCCTTCCGCGTGGAGCCAGACACGGGCAGGATCTACGCAGTGGGCGCCCTGGACCGCGAGGAGGTGGCCCGCTACGAGCTGGACGTGGTGGCCGCCGACACGGCCGACTCGCCGCGCACCGAGACCCTGCGCGTGGTGGTGACGGTGCAGGACGTCAACGACAACAGCCCCGTCTTCGAGCCCAGCCGGTACTCGGTGGACATCGCCGAGAACCGGCTGGTGCAGGACTTTCTCACGCTGCAGGTAGGATATCTCTCGACCTGTCCAAACTCCCTCGTCCTATATAGGGTTTGTTTTTCTAAGGGGGTAGCACGATCTTCATATTCACGAATGTGCCCTTAATATGACACCTTTCTTTTTAGAGAGCAAACACAATCGAGATTCAGGCAGTGGTGGGGTTCACGATCGATAAATGAATGCTGTTTAAACCAATTTTGGGTTGTTGGTGATTTTTTTTTTTGGGGGGGGGGAGTTGTGGTTCCGAGATTCTTTTAAAACAACGATGTTACCTAAGCTCGTTGGCATTATTAACGGCATTACCTAATTATGCCTGCTGGCTTCAGTGATGTTACCTAAGCCTGCTGGAATTAATGGTGTTACCTACCCTGCTGGAATTAATGGTGTTACCTACCCTGCTGGCTTCAATGATCTTACCTAAGCTGGCATCAACGATGTCCTACATCATTTTCGCCCTGCAAGGTATATTTATAGTTTCTATCCCCCCCCACCACTTCATCAAGGCTCTTGACCGAGACGCCTCGGCTGTTCTGGAGTACCACATCACGTCCGGGGACACCATGGTCTTCAGCCTGGCGCCCGGCAGCGGCAGCCTGTCGCTCCTGACCGAGCTGGACTATGAGCAGGCGCAGACACACACCGTCCAGGTGACGGTCCGGGACACGGAGCTGGCCGGCGGGACAAACGCCACCGCGACGGTCACCATCAACGTTCTGGTGAGTAACCCTTTTTTTTGGGGGGGGGAGCGTCCCTTTTAAAAGTGTGTATTCACCTGGCAACGGCATTCTTCCTGGAGGTCGTTCCTGCTGATGATGTTATGCATATTCATGAACACTCTTTACTCTGATTGGCCAACGCCAGACGGTCAGTGTATAGAGCATATACATGAAAAACATGAATATGCATTAAACATGATCTATTAAATGACAAGTTGCCAATCAAACTACAAAACCGGTGGAATAGCGTTTGTGGGAAGAATGCCTTTGCCGGGTAAATATTATAATCTGCCTTTTATTTATTTCAGAGTTAGGAATTAGGAGGGCTTGATGTGTCAACCTTTGAGAAAGGTCCTGTCAGGATCGGAACGTCAGGCCCAATGGTTGATAATAGCCGCAGTTTTGTCATTTTAGTCAGTGAGCAGTTCTCAAGAGGACAAAAAGTCCTGTGGAAGCACGGTTCTCTTTTCTTTTCTTTTTTTCTCAATTTCTTCAAAAGTTTCGCAGTCAATTATACTACACTTGCACTAAGACTAGGGCAAGATTTTTCGTAAAAGTCTGGAATTTTTTTCCCCTCATTTTTGGGAGTATTCCAAATTTGTTTTAGAGAAACTGCTGCATATTAAAGGAGAAGTTTTTTTTACTAAGGACTTGAAATGGCCCAGGGATGGCACTGACATTGGTCTTCCCTCTCTCTCTCTCTCTCTCTCTCTCTGATCTCTCTTTCTCTCTCTTTCTCTTTCTCTTTCTCTCTCTCTCTTTCTTTCTCTTTCTCTGTCTCTTTCTCTTTCTCTTTCTCTCTCTTTCTCTCTCTTTCTCTATTTCTCTCTCTCTCTCTCTCTCTCTCTCTCTCTCCCTCTCTCTCTCTCTCTCCCTCTCTCTCTCTCTCTCTCTCTCTCTCTCTCTCTCTCTCTCTCTCTCTCTCCCTCTCTCTCTCTCGAGTAGGATGAGAATGACAACGAGCCCGTCTTCACCCTGGACAGCTACCAGGGGGCCGTGCTCAGGACGGCTGATCTGGGCAGCATAGCGGCCAGTGGCATCATGGCCAGAGATGGAGACATGGCGGTAAGTATCTGGATCCAATCTATTTGGGCAGACACTCTTAAATTGTTTCAATCTCTCACAAACTCTCTCTCTTTCTCTCTCTCTCTACCCAACTATTTGTCTCTCTTTGTCTCTCTTTGTCTCTCTTTGTCTTCTTGCTCTCTCTTTCTCTCTCTTTCTCTCTCTCTTTCTCTCTCTTTCTCTCTTTCTCTCTCTCTTTCTCTCTCTTTCTCTCTCTTTCTCTCTCTCTTTCTCTCTCTTTCTCTTTCTCTCTCTTTCTCTTTCTCTTTCTCTTTCTCTCTCTTTCTCTATTTCTCTTTCTCTCTTTCTCTTTCTCTCTCTTTCTCCCTCTCTCTCTCTTTCTCTCTCTTTCTCTTTCTCTCTCTTTCTCTCTCTTTCTCTATTTCTCTTTCTCTCTTTTTCTCTCTCTCTTTCTCTTTCTCTCTCTTTCTCTTTCTCTCTCTTTTTCTCTCTTTCTCTCTCGTTCTCTCTCTTTCTCTCTCTTTCTCTCTCTTTCTCTCTCTTTTCTCTCTCTCTACCCAACTATTTGTCTCTCTTTGTCTCTCTTTGTCTCTCTTTGTCTTCTTGCTCTCTCTTTCTCTCTTTCTCTCTCTCTTTCTCTCTCTTTCTCTCTCTTTCTCTCTCTCTTTCTCTCTCTTTCTCTTTCTCTCTCTCTTTCTCTTTCTCTTTTTTCCCATCAAATTGTTGACATGAAAATCTAGAAAATTGACTGATTGAACTGCTCTGGAACCTTTCCATGAATAGCTGCTCGTGTTAGGAGACATGGCGAATGCCTCTGTTCATGTTTGGATCCTTGAATGCCTTCCAATGTTTTCTTGTTTTAAATGACGACTTGAATCTCTTTGTTAATTGCATGTAATGTTTTGTAAATATTGTATATATATATACATATATTCCAATTTGTTGTACATAGCTTTTCACTGGAACTGAATTAAAGTATCTATGTTGAAAAGTCAAAAAGTCTTTCTCTTTCTCTTTCTCTCTCTTTCTCTATTTCTCTTTCTCTCTTTCTCTTTCTCTCTTTCTCTTTCTCTCTCTTTCTCCCTCTCTCTTTCTCTTTCTCTCTCTTTCTCCCTCTCTCTCTCTCTTTCTCTCTCTTTCTCTTTCTCTCTCTTTCTCTCTCTTTCTCTATTTCTCTTTCTCTCTTTTTCTCTCTCTCTTTCTCTTTCTCTCTCTTTCTCTTTCTCTCTCTTTTTCTCTCTTTCTCTCTCGTTCTCTCTCTTTCTCTCTCTTTCTCTCTCTTTCTCTCTCTTTCTCTATCTCTTGCTCTCTCTTTTTCTTGCTCTCTATTTCTCTCTCTTTCTCTTTCTCTCTCTGTCTCTTTTCCTTTACCAAACCCCATCTCCCAAACTTCATTTCCCAAACTCCATCTCCCAAACTTCATTTCCCAAACTCCATCTCCCAAACTCTGCCTGTTGTCACAAAACTGACGACGGGCAGAGTACACACTGCCCGAAACGTATGTCTCTTTTCAGAGCCATACTCCTTCTCTTAAATGATGATATACATGGTGAATTACCACAAACCTCCTACTTGGTATTTCCACCATGCAAACCTTCAAATCGTATCCCTCTCCACCACCTAATAGTCACCTGTCATTGTTGGGATGGATGTGGTGGCTGGAGTCAGACGCATTTGACCATAGTCTGCCAGTTTGCCTTTGAGAAAGGTCCTGCTAGGATCGAAACGTCGGGCCCTCTAATTTTTCTTATTCTTATTCTTATTCTTATTTATTAATCTCATCCAACAGCAAACAAAATGCCAGTTACAGGGAGATATATAAAAATAAATAAAACACTCATTTGATAAATTAATTTACAATGAAATAGTTAAATAAATAATGGATATATCATTCATAGAACATTGAAACAAACAGACAGACAAACAAACAGAAAACAAGCAAACAAGTACAACTATGCAAGAAGCAGAGATTCAAACCACAATCAATCACAACAATTCAGCACAAAGTCAAAGACTGAAACACAAACAGATTTGAGATTTATATAGTCGGTATTAAAAAGCAGTTTGCAACAGTTTTCATTTTAACAGTTGTCATTTCCGTTTGTTTCCCCTGGGTCATTTTATTTTCAGAGCACTGCCAATGGCCAGGTCTTTTACAACATTATGCCGGACAGTGTGTACTTCACCATTTCTAACCCAAAGGTCGGCACAGTAGTCACCAAGACCAGTCTGCAGAATGCTCCCGACGTCAATAATGTAAGACGAAAGCCTCTGCCCTCCCTCCCTCCCTCCCTCCCTTCCCCGTAAAATGCACTGCGGGCATTTTGTGTATATACAGTAGAGGCAGATCTTTTGGGAGGGAGCAAGAGGGTTCGCGTGATGGACTGTGTGGAGACATTTCAGTCTCCAGTCCGCTGACACCCAGCTAACACAAAACTGATTTGGAACTTTTAAACAAATTTTTAAAAATGGGTGAATTATATCCAGCTGTTGCTAAGTCATGAGCACAAGAAGGTAGATTGCTAGCTTTGTATTGATTGAAAAACCAAAGTTTCTGCAAATTTCTGTTTTTTTTTCCCTGTAGACCAATCCCTAAACCTGTTGAAAAATGTGTGCTTCATAATCATTTAGAGAAGGAGTTTTTCATCAAACCTAATCCAAAGGGATTGATTTGCAGTTTGAAAGTTAATGTTGTTTTTCTTGTGTTTTTTAAACTGTGGGTTCCTGACATGACCTTAAAATTGTATCCGGATTTTTTAAAGGTAAAAATGATCACCAATTTCTGACTCCACTAAGAAAAAAGGAGCTTGCCAATGATGTGTTTACACTTCAGATCCCTAGACGACAGCAGAAAATGAGCTTGACTGTGATATTCATTGCCCAGACCCTTTAAGTTATTAAAAAAAAAGTTTGTGACTTGAAGTTCAGAAGAGTAGAGAGGTTCTAAGAGGGTCTTAACAAAACGTTCTAAATGCATTCTCTGTGCATTTGTTGCAGCTGACGGTCGTTGCCTACGACAACGGCGATCCTTCTCGGAGTCAGACGGTGCCCCTCACCATTTTCGTCCGGATAGAGCGGCCGGTCTTCCCACAGGGTGTCTACATGTAAGATCTCGATCGAACCGCCGTAAAGAGTCTTGTCATCTGTGCTGAAAATCGCAGTCTTTGCCAAATGAATAGCACCTTGCGTGTTTACCAATGATCCCTCTGATCTTTTATTCGAATCTGCCGCAAGACCTCCACCGGCGCGGCGGTCGAGTGGTTAAAGACGTCTCCACTTGAAAGTAGGAGTCACAGATTCGAGTCCCGCCTGAGTTGCCTACATTTTTCATCAGGCATCTTGTATTTAAAGCACTGAATGCTCAGTGCTTATTAAGTCGAGCGGGGCAAACCCTCATTGAATCCCTCTTTTGTGTTCACCCAGCCACTTTTCTCTTTCACACTTTCCCTTTGATGTTTCCCCCTTCCACTACCTAATCCCTACCCAAACCCCTTCCCTTTTTATCTCACCCTCTAAACCAGCTAGCTAGCCCCTTTGTTATGTCCTAAAACAGGCAATCCACGAGTCATTTAAAAAAAAAATCACTATTCTCCTCTCAAAAAATCCGTCCGATTCATCGTCGTGTGGCTGACCTTTCACTCTTATCAGGGTGGACGACCTGCGGGAAGGGGAACCGGCTGGCACAAAGGTCGTGGAACTTCAGGCATCCTCCAATCCCGGTGACCTGATTGAGTACCAGATTCTGTCCGGAGACCCCAATGGTAAGCAAAAGTGTGCTCGTGACTTAAAGCCCCTACACAACATTGGTCAGATCGAAAAACAGAAATGTTCACAGATTTGCATGAAACTTATACAGTTTGAAGATGGTTATGGTAGAAACCTCTCACTGAAATATTTCTTATTTGAAGTGGGTGTGGGTGTGTGGTGTGACGTGCTGTGCATGGGTGCGGTGCATAACTCGGTGATACACGGCTTTTAACGCTCGGATTCCTCATCCATGTCTGCTCTTTCTCTCGGGATGAAATAGGGAACTTTGAGATGGTCTCGCGGGACAATATGGGCGTCATGTCCACCGCCAAGGTCCTGGACAGAGAGAGCGTGAGCACCTACTCCCTGATGGTCCAGGCCACGGTCGTGGAGACGTCCACGGCTGCGGGCGGCGGTGGACGGAGGAGACGACAAGCGGGTAAGACGATTTGGGATTCTCAAAGAGTCACGGGTTCGAATCCCGTCTGTGGTGCGAGTTGTTAGTTAGACATCTGCACTTGGAAGCAGGAGTCACGGGTTCGAATCCCCTCAGTAGTCAAGTTGCTGTGAGACATCTGCACTTGAAAGCAGGAGTCACAGGTTCGAATCCCCTCGGTAGTCAAGTTGCTGTAAGACATCTGCACTTGAAAACAGGAGTCACGGGTTCGAATCCCCTCAGTAGTCAAGTTGCTGTAAAACATCTGCACTTGAAAACAGGAGTCACAGGTTCGAATCCCCTCGGTAGTCAAGTTGCTGTAAGACATCTGCACTTGAAAACAGGAGTCACAGGTTCGAATCCCTTTGGTGATCAAGTTGCTGTAAGACATCTGCACTTGAAAACAGGAGTCACAGGTTCGAATCCAACTAGAACTGCCTATTTGTTTTTCTTTTAGGATAGGCCAAAATAAGCATTAGGGCAAAGCATTGTGCTGAAGTCGCGAACACACATCAGGTAGAAAGGAGTGGAAACCCTCCTTAGAGCTTTGGTTACGGATTCAGACTGGATTTGCGGATTTGCAAGTTCGGCATACATTGGAAAGACCCCCCCCCACCCCGATTGACCTCTGATGACGCGATGAGGCAAACTGCCAGAGTCCGTTTCTCATGATCGCCGGAGTGTGGCCGTGATTTGCCCACGGAGTGTCAACTCAATGTTGTGCTCGGATTCTCCGTGTCCAGTCTCAGATGTCAACGTGGTGGAGGTCGTCATCGACTTGGTGGACGTCAACGACAACGTGCCGTGGTTTGAGCAGAGTGCCTACTTCGTTGGGGTGTCCGATTCGGCCGGTGTTGGCACGACGGTCTTCAAAATGAAAGTGAGTACAGAAGAAAATTGTCCCAGAGTCTTTTGGGCCCAAGACAGCTCATTCCTGCTTCAAAATGAGATTGAAAAGGCAAGGCCCTCTCTGTCTCAGCCTTCAAGACTGATCCCCTACCGTGTCAAAACTCAAAATGTCTGAAGTAAAACCTCTCCAAAATCATTGAATCATCAGAGCTTATACCAATTCCCCAGATGGCTTCTCATTTGGACAGCCTTGATTGAATCACCCATGATGTAACTGCTTTCCCTGCATGCCCACTAAACCAATACAAAGCTAAGCTTTTTCAGTTTGTTCAAAAGTTCCCAGTCAGTTATTCCTTTTGTTTGTTGGACCTGAATTGAAAACTGAGCTGCATCCACTTTGTGTAATCCCTGAGCTGCTGTAGCCAGGTTTACTACAATTGGTTGTTTGCATCTGAATCAAAGCAGAGGTGTGATCCCTGGAGATATACGGCAGTTAATGGTTGAATTGCTTCTGACTGGCGCCCCCACCCCGGCAAAGACTAGTTGACTATTAGGGAAGGCCACCATCCTCAACATACTTCAACCATGTGCATGATGTGTGCACCGTTTTTACAGTGTATCTCTCTATCTATATCCCCACACTCCGCAGGCATACGATATGGATAGTAACAACAACAGTCTGATAGAGTACTCCATGGCGGACCAGGATGCTTCTGATGCTGATGCTGCCGATGGGACAGACCAGGCCACGCCAGACAGCCTCTTCATCATCGGCGCCTCCACCGGCATCATCCGGACGGTCACCAAGTTTGAGACCGAGCCCAGGATCTTCAGGCGGACCGTCTTCGGCCGGGAGCAGTTCGGGCCACCCGAGAATGTGGCCAATGCCACCCTCACGGTAATTCTAGATTTCGTCTAAGGCCAACATCTAATGAACGTCTAACCACTCCTTGCCCTTCTCTTTGATCTTTCCCCCTCCTCTCATTAATCCCTACCCTACCCCCTGCCCTTCCCTTTGATCTCTCCCTACCAGCTTCACTCTTTGTCCTTTGTTTCTCATCCGTGTCCTATTCACTCTCCCCCTTCCTTCGTGTACATGTATCTGTTTTGTCCTTGTCACTCTGCCTTTGAGAAAGGTCCTGCTAGGATCGAAACGTCAGGCCCACTAAATTTTAGATTTACATTTTGGTAATTTTAGTCAGTAAGCAGTTTGCAACATTTTTGTATATCACCGAACGTCTAAACAGTGAAAATTGGGTGAAAATGTCATTTCGCTGTGAAACTAAAAAAAACCGCCGCATTTTACAGTGAAATCACTGTGAATTCACTCTCTGACCTGTTAAGGACATTGTCAGGTCACAAACTTCTCCATATTCATTGTACCATTAACGTTAACATTAACTATAGCGGACTTTACAGAGGGGATCTTTTAATGAGCAATTAAGGGGACCAGTCCGGGCGCCGCACTGCGCCGCGATTTCATCCGGGAGGATGGACGCTGGAGGACGCGCCACGGCGGTTCACGTCGCGCCGATAAAAATCTTGTTGACATGGTGCCTAAAGAGACAGTGAAAGAAAGGGTGGCAATTAGCTCCAGCCTTGAGTGATGATGGCTAATTCAATTACAAGTAGGGTCCCTGATGATGAGCCACCATAGAGGTACTGTATGGTGTCACCGGGACTGTCACTCCCAGTTCACTTCCTGTCCTCTAGCCATTTACCACCATGTGGCCTTGGGAACCGCTGGTGAAAACGCCCTGAGAACGGCTAACCCGTGCGCCATGAAATAGGGGTGAAAACACTGGTGATTTTTTTCTTTTCACTGTTAAATGAAAATTTTCACCCCATTTTCATGGTTTAGATGTTTAGATAGACCAACAAGACGTCCCCAGATTAAAAAAACCCAAAACACCACCACGTCTTGACGTACCCCAATATTAAAAAAAACGCAGTGGCTGTTGTTACGGCAGTCGTCCGTGTGGTTCCCTGACTTCACAGTATTTGTCAGGATGTTTAGCTCTTGGAACCAGACTATCAGCTAATAGACTGGTTCAACCAGCCTGCAATGCTGACGAAACACAATCAAGTCAGGGAACCACACGGACGACTGCCGTAACAACAGCCACTGCGTAAAAAAAACACACTCGCCCTATCTTCACCGTTCCCGCTGCCCCTCCGTCTCCCCCCCATCCCCACCCAGATTTCGCTGATCAACGAGGAGAACCGCGTTGTCCTGGTCACCAACATCTCCCCGCAGCGGATCAGGGACCACCAGGCGGCCGTGGAGAGCAGCCTGGAGGCCCTGCTCGGGGGCGAGGTCGAGATCGTCGTGGAGGACGTCGGGGTGCGGAAGCACGGCGACAACCTGGAGAAGGATGACCCTTCGGGGTCAGACACACAGTTCTACGTCATCGATACGGAGACCGGAGAACCCTTCACGTCCGACGAGCTCCTCGAGTACGTGTCCAGACAGCTGAAAGTTTGAAATGTTTCAGTTTTGTTCAAAAGATCCCAGTCAGGTTTTTCCTTTGTTTGTTTGAACTCGATTTGCCAAGCATCTCATCATGAGAGTCCTCGAGTACGTGTCCAGACAGCTCAACGTTTGAAATGTTTCAATTTTGCTCAAAAGTTCCAAGTCAGGTTTTTCCTTCTGTTTGTTTGAACTCGAATTGCCAAGCATCTCATCATGAGAGTCCTCGAGTACGTGTCCAGACAGCTCAACGTTTGAAATGTTTCAATTTTGCTCAAAAGTTCCAAGTCAGGTTTTTTCGTTTTTTTTAACTCGAATTGATTGATTGATTGATTGATTGATTGATTGATTGATTGATTTAATTTATTATCCACATAAAAACATAGAAATTTGCCTTCCACTGGAAAAAAAGAACCACGTTACAAGATAAAACATTGCCAAGCATCTCATCCGAGTCTCCCATCGGTATTTGCTAATTCCTACGTAAGGATTCGTCCAACCTTGAAGAGAGCATTTGGGTGATTAAACTCTAGAGGGTGATTGATTTACGGCCGGTTTCAAATTCCCTCGACTCTTGCGATCAGGCTCCTCCAGGACGTCGGCGCACTGGACGCCGTCCTCCGGGACATCTCGCAGGACGGCGAGGGGGAGGTGATTGAGGTCCGCAAGCCTCGCACGGGCAAGCGGCCCCTGACCTCGGACGCCGAGCCCACGGTGGAGGCCGTCGCCCTGCTCTGCCTGGCCGTGGCCCTGTTCGTGCTGTGCATCCTAGCCATTGGTGTGGTCATCGTGTCCTGGAAGAAGTGAGTCATACCTTGATGTGGCCTCCTCTTACCTGTGTCTGTGTCGCGGCCAGTTCGCCCAAAGTGATCAATCGGTTGATGGACGGATGGATGGATTGCTCTGATTGATCGATTGATTTAGTTGATCGATTGCTAAGTTGATTGGTTGATCAATTGACTGATTGATTGGTTGATTGATTGATTGATTGATCAATCGATCACTTGATCGATTGATCAATTGATCGATTGATCGATTGATCGATTGATCAATTGATTGAGTGATCGGTGAATGAGTGATTGATTGAGTGATTGATTGAGTGATTGATTGAGTGATTGATTGAGTGATTGATTGAGTGATTGATTAATGATCAATTGATTGATTTACTGAACAATTGATCAATAGATCAACTGATGATTGATTGATTGATTGATTGATGAGGGAGGGAGAGGAATTGAGTGAGTGATTAACTGAATGAATAATTATATCCATTGATAAAGTAATGGAATTTATACACTTCTACACTTGGGTAGAGTTGACTGGAGTTCTGCATACCCCGACCATTACCACCACCGTCTGCTCCTGATCACCCCCACCACACTGCCCCACACTCCCCCTCAAAGTGTCTCTGGGTGTTTCTCTATTCTCACGGACTAACAATTAATTGACCCTCAAACTGAACGACCAACTAAGATGATGTTCCCCCATCCCCCTCATCGATCATCAGCCTCCTTCCATTTTTCCTGTTCAAACATCGGTCTGATCTGCTGATGATGAACACCAGCCTCTCCACTACTGGATCTCTGTAATTCTCACTATGGACATCTAAACGGTGAAGGGGTGAAAATGTCATTTAGCCATGAAAAGAAAATTCACTGTGTTTTCACCTCTATTTCATGGCACACAGTTATAGCCAAGTCATTTTATTTCATCAGTGGTCTCCAAGGCCACATTCCTGGTGATAAACGGCTAGAGGCAATTTAGAAGTATCTGGGAGTGACAGGTGCAAGGACACCATACAGTACCTCTATGGGGGCTGGCAGTCCCTACTAGTAATTGAATTAGCCATCCCCCAAGGCTGGAGCTTGCCACCCTAGATATTCACTCATGTGTCTTTAGTGACCTGAAGATGTTCTTATCAGGTCAGAGAAGCGATGAATTCTTCACGATGAATTCACTGTAAAATGCACCGTGAAATCAAAGTGAATTTTTAGTTTCACGGCAAAATGATATTCCCCCCCCCCTTTTTAACGGTTTAGATGTTCATAGTGTCTGTGCTCATCTTATCCTTACCAACCATTAGGCCTACCTATCCAAGTGGTTTACTAAAAAAAAAGTCCTCGATTATTAACTCTCTACCAACGACGAGTCGCTCACCTGCACTTCCGGCCGGTGCACTGCTGGCTGCGGCTCATTCTAAACCTCGTTGCGAATTAATTCCGTCTGAAAAGATTAACTACGCAGTGAAAGAGTCTCAACTAACACATGCAACTAACTAATGAACAGGATATGTTTTCTAGGCCGAGGACAGGCACTCGTTTAAAAAAAAATATAAAAAAGTACAAGACCTTCTCAGTTGATGATGATGTAGGGTTCTCAACGTCTTTCAAAGTGGAGGAGAGTTTTTAGAAAGCTTGATAAATCATCCTCTTGTTATCCAACCTAGCTTGCACTGAGTGTAGTTCGGGGTGCCTTATTAGCCACGCTTGGGCAAGATACTAAGAATCCGAGGACATATTCTTTGCAATGATACACACCGGCATTCATGTAAAAGGAGTGCGGCTGTGATTATCAAAGAAAGGAGTAAAAAAAGATAATGGTTGAACTGCTTCTGACTGGTGCTGCCAACCTGGGAAAGATGAGTTGACAGTTTGGAAATGCTACAATCTAAGTCCTGGATAGCTCAGATAGAGGGATAGAGTGCTGGTATGCAAAACCAGAGGTCTTGGGTTCGTATCCCGGTCCAGTCAAATTTTTTTGTTCCCATTTTTTTCTCACTTTGTTCAATAGTTTTCAGTAAGTTTTTCATCGATTTGTTTGAAGAAAAAAAATTGCACATAGATAAACTGATGCTGGACACTTTGTTCCTTTAGGAGCTCAGAGTATATACCTTCTCCAAGAAAGGGGGAAACGATCTTTCCGCATGTTTACTTTGATCTCGCTTAATTTACAACCCCATAGCTAAAAAAAATTGGAAATTCCTAAATTATTAACCGAGTCATCGTTTACTTCTTCCCCAGAATAAATCTAAATCGAAGTACGCACTTTAGGTAAATTCATTTCTGAAAAATCCTCATTTTTCATTTTTTTTTTTTCATTTTCACTCATCAGCCTAGATTTTATTATTTTGTCCTCTTAGAAACGCCTGTCACATTCCAATCATAGACTTTTGGCGGGTATGATTGTATTTGATGGAATGACTATTAAGTGAAATCCTAATTAACACAATTAACCCCCGTAGATAAAAATATAAGTGTAATTAACACAAAAGCTTATTAATATAGCATCATTACATGGCTCTGCTTATTGTAGATGTGATTTGTGCCTACTCCGTCAACCCAAATTTCATTTTGTGGGACACTTTTTTTTCTTCTAAAGTGGACACTTTTGGTGAACCTGTGCCGTACATTTGTCAGTTGTTCCGTGTCAGTTGCAAATAGAATCCGTGTGCAGACTGCAAGCTTGTTTGTGTGTTGGAACCCTTTCATAAAAAAACACCAACAAGCAAATACAAGTTTTGAAATGTGATCAAACGGCCAGGCAAAAAGAAAAAACCACCTGTAGACTGCTCATGGTGTGCTCATTACAAAATTACTTCCGTTCACAAAATGAAATTGAAAAAAATACTCCTCAGTGAAAAAGATGCATTTCAGATGCTACTTTTTTTTTTTTTTTTTGCTAAATGCTTTACTGACTAAAATTACCAAAATGCAAATCTCAAAATTTAGCAGGCCTGATGTTTCGATCCGAGCAGGACCTTTCTCAAAGGTCCTGCTAGGATCGAAACGTCAGGCCCACTCGATTTCAGGCCCACTCGATTTTGCGATTTTTGTTTTTTTTCTTAAAATGTGGAGTTTGTTCTTTGGCTGTGATTGTGTGATTCATGTGCTTGGTGCTTTTTGTCGTGGATCCTGTCGTGGTTTGCCTGCTCATCACCCATATCATATCTCGCACGGTGTTTGTCCTTTCCCCTTCTTTTTCTAACCCACCTCCTCCTCCTTCCCCATCCCCCACCTTCCCCCCTCCCCCCTAAAAAAATTAATAACCCTACACATCCCCAACGACTCAAACATAACTCCCCCCTCAAAATAATCAACACGACCCCACCTGCACACATCGCCTACACCTTATTACCCCCTCCCTCCCCCCCTCCACATACACTCTCTCTCTCCCCCCCACACCCCTTCCTTCTGGCCGTGGTGTATGGGGTGGCCATGGGGGGCGCTGAACGTGCTCACAGGTATAGTTTGGTTCTTGGCTGCAGACGTGAGATGGAGCGAGAGAAGCAAGCCCGTCTCTACCTGCCCGTCTACAACACCTTCAACCCGTACACCAACGCCGAGGATCATGAGATGTAAGTTCCGATGACAGCCATCAATTATAGTTCTCCTTTGTTTCTCTGAGAGCGACTTCTCTTCCGTTGGTGTTCATTGCATCTTTTTTTCCCCGGTGAAAGGGAAATTTCATAGAAAACGATTTCAGCTGTTGGCCATAACTGAAATAACACAAAAACATCCAGCACTCTCTCTCTCCTCTCTCTCTTCTCTCTATTCTCTCTTCTCTCTCTCCCTCTCTCTCCTATTTCATCTCTCCCTCTGTCCTCTCTCCCCCTTCTCTCCCCCTTTTTATATTCCCCTCTCTCCTCTCCTCTCTCTTCTCTCCTCTCTCTCCTCTCTCTCTCATATCTCCCCCTTCTCTCTGTCCCCTTCTTTCTCTTCCTCTCTCTTCTCTCTCTTCTCTTCTGTCCTCACTCTCCTCTCTCCCCTCACCCTCTCTCTCTTCTCTCCCCCCTCTCTCTCCTTCTCCCCCCCCTCTCTCTCTCTCTCTCCCTATCTCTCTCTCCCTCCATCATCACCATCTGTCTAATCCCTCATTTTCATTGACTTATCTGTGGGATATTTCACTCCCTCTTTTTGACTTGCATCCATCCATCTGCCTTCAATGGCTCCAATCTCAGTCCTGGTCCCTCAGTGCCCGAGGGTCGAATATTCACAACACCGTCAGCGTAAGTCAGTGCCAGCAGGCACCGTCTCACCACAGATTACAGTAACTGTGTATACTCACCACCCATTTACATCCGTTCTCACACAGAATGTGTGTGTATGTTGTTGTTGTTGTCTTTCAAACACTTATCGGGTACTGGACCCACATGTGTTGTCCAAGCATGCTTTGTCACAATCAACAGCTGTGGATGCAATGATCCTATTCAGCTTACACGCAATGGGTCATTCGGTGTACCCATTCACAGTCACAGCTGTGGATGCAATGACCCTATTCAGCTTGTACACAATGGGCCATTCAGTGTACCCATTCACAGTCACAGCTGTGGATGCAATGACCCCCTTCAGCTTGTACACAATGGGCCATTCAGTGCGCTCATTCACAGTCACAGCTGTGGATGCAACGATTCATCTTGTACCCAATGGGCCATTCGGTGCACCCATTCACAGTCACAGCTGTGGATGCAATGACTCTATTCAGCTTGTACCCAATCGGCCATTCAGTGCACCCATTCACAGTCACAGCTGTCACAGCTGTGGATGCAACGATTCAGCTTGTACCCAATGGGCCATTCAGTGCACCCATTCACAGTCACAGCTTTGGATGTAATGACCCCATTCAGCCTGTACACAATGGGCCATTCAGTGCACCCATTCACAGTCACAGCTGTGGATGCAATGATCCTATTCAGCTTGTACCCGATGGGCCATTCAGTGCACCCATTCACAGTCACAGCTGTGGATGCAGTGATTCAGCCTGTACCCAATGGGCCATTCAGTGCACCCATTCACAGTCACAGCTGTGGATGCAATGACTCTAATCAGCTTGTACCCAATAGGCCAGTCAGTGCACCCATTCACAGTCACAGCTGTGGATGCAATGATCCTATTCAGCTTGTACCCAATGGGCCATTCAGTGCACCCATTCACAGTCACAGCTGTGGATGCAATGACCCTATTCAGCTTGTACCCAATGGGCCATTTAGTGCACCCATTCACAGTCACAGCTGTGGATGCAGTGATTCAGCCTGTACCCAATGGGCCATTCAGTGCACCCATTCACAGTCACAGCTGTGGATGCAATGATTCAGCCTGTACCCAATTGGCCATTCAGTGCACTCATTCACAGTCACAGCTGTGGGTGCAATGACTCTATTCAGCTTGTACCCAATGGGCCATTCAGTGCACCCATTCACAGTCACAGCTGTGGATGCAATGATTCAGCCTGTACCCAATGGGCCATTCAGTGCACCCATTCACAGTCACAGCTGTGGATGCAATGATTCAGCCTGTACCCAATGGGCCATTCAGTGCACCCATTCACAGTCACAGCTGTGGATGCAATGATTCAGCCTGTACCCAATGGGCCATTCAGTGCACCCATTCACAGTCACAGCTGTGGATGCAATGACCCTATTCAGCTTGTACCCAATGGGCCATTTAGTGCACCCATTCACAGTCACAGCTGTGGATGCAGTGATTCAGCCTGTACCCAATGGGCCATTCAGTGCACCCATTCACAGTCACAGCTGTGGATGCAATGATTCAGCTTGTACCCAATGGGCCATTCAGTGCACTCATTCACAGTCACAGCTGTGGGTGCAATGACTCTATTCAGCTTGTACCCAATGGGCCATTCAGTGCACCCATTCACAGTCACAGCTGTGGATGCAATGATCCTATTCAGCTTGTACCCAATGGGCCATTCAGTGCACCCATTCACAGTCACAGCTGTGGATGCAATGACTCTATTCAGCTTGTACCCAATGGGCCATTCAGTGCACCCATTCACAGTCACAGCTGTGGATGCAATGATTCAGCCTGTACCCAATGGGCCATTCAGTGCACCCATTCACAGTCACAGCTGTGGATGCAATGATTCAGCCTGTACCCAATGGGCCATTCAGTGCACCCATTCACAGTCACAGCTGTGGATGCAATGATTCAGCCTGTACCCAATGGGCCATTCAGTGCACCCATTCACAGTCACAGCTGTGGATGCAATGATTCAGCCTGTACCCAATGGGCCATTCAGTGCACCCATTCACAGTCACAGCTGTGGATGCAATGATTCAGCCTGTACCCAATGGGCCATTCAGTGCACCCATTCACAGTCACAGCTGTGGATGCAATGATTCAGCCTGTACCCAATGGGCCATTCAGTGCACCCATTCACAGTCACAGCTGTGGATGCAATGATTCAGCCTGTACCCAATGGGCCATTCAGTGCACCCATTCACAGTCAAAGCTGTGGATGCAATGATTCAGCCTGTACCCAATGGGCCATTCAGTGCACCCATTCACAGTCACAGCTGTGGATGCAATGATTCAGCCTGTACCCAATGGGCCATTCAGTGCACCCATTCACAGTCAAAGCTGTGGATGCAATGATTCAGCCTGTACCCAATGGGCCATTCAGTGCACTCATTCACAGTCACAGCTGTGGATGCAATGACCCCATTCAGCTTGTACACAATGGGCCATTCATTGCACCCATTCACAGTCACAGCTGTGGATGCAATGATTCAGCCTGTACCCAATGGGCCATTCAGTGCACCCATTCACAGTCACAGCTGTGGATGCAATGATTCAGCCTGTACCCAATGGGCCATTCAGTGCACCCATTCACAGTCACAGCTGTGGATGCAATGATTCAGCCTGTACCCAATGGGCCATTCAGTGCACCCATTCACAGTCAAAGCTGTGGATGCAATGATTCAGCCTGTACCCAATGGGCCATTAATTTAAGTGCACCCATTCACAGTCACAGCTGTGGATGCAATGATTCAGCCTGTACCCAATGGGCCATTCAGTGCACCCATTCACAGTCACAGCTGTGGATGCAATGATTCAGCCTGTACCCAATGGGCCATTCAGTGCACCCATTCACAGTCAAAGCTGTGGATGCAATGATTCAGCCTGTACCCAATGGGCCATTCAGTGCACCCATTCACAGTCACAGCTGTGGATGCAATGATTCAGCCTGTACCCAATGGGCCATTAATTTAAGTGCACCCATTCACAGTCACAGCTGTGGATGCAATGATTCAGCCTGTACCCAATGGGCCATTCAGTGCACCCATTCACAGTCACAGCTGTGGATGCAATGATTCAGCCTGTACCCAATGGGCCATTAATTTAAGTGCACCCATCCACAGTCACAGCTGTGGATGCAATGATTCAGCCTGTACCCAATGGGCCATTCAGTGCACCCATTCACAGTCACAGCTGTGGATGCAATGATTCAGCCTGTACCCAATGGGCCATTAATTTAAGTGCACCCATTCACAGTCACAGCTGTGGATGCAATGATTCAGCCTGTACCCAATGGGCCATTCAGTGCACCCATTCACAGTCACAGCTGTGGATGCAATGATTCAGCCTGTACCCAATGGGCCATTCAGTGCACCCATTCACAGTCACAGCTGTGGATGCAATGATTCAGCCTGTACCCAATGGGCCATTCAGTGCACCCATTCACAGTCAAAGCTGTGGATGCAATGATTCAGCCTGTACCCAATGGGCCATTCAGTGCACCCATTCACAGTCAAAGCTGTGGATGCAATGATTCAGCCTGTACCCAATGGGCCATTCAGTGCACCCATTCACAGTCAAAGCTGTGGATGCAATGATTCAGCCTGTACCCAATGGGCCATTCAGTGCACCCATTCACAGTCACAGCTGTGGATGCAATGATTCAGCCTGTACCCAATGGGCCATTCAGTGCACCCATTCACAGTCACAGCTGTGGATGCAATGATTCAGCCTGTACCCAATGGGCCATTCAGTGCACCCATTCACAGTCACAGCTGTGGATGCAATGATCCTATTCAGCTTGTACCCAATGGGCCATTCAGTGCACCCATTCACAGTCACAGCTGTGGATGCAATGATTCAGCCTGTACCCAATGGGCCATTCAGTGCACCCATTCACAGTCACAGCTGTGGATGCAATGATTCAGCCTGTACCCAATGGGCCATTCAGTGCACCCATTCACAGTCACAGCTGTGGATGCAATGATTCAGCCTGTACCCAATGGGCCATTCAGTGCACCCATTCACAGTCACAGCTGTCGATGCAATGATTCAGCCTGTACCCAATGGGCCATTCAGTGCACCCATTCACAGTCACAGCTGTGGATGCAATGATTCAGCCTGTACCCAATGGGCCATTCAGTGCACCCATTCACAGTCACAGCTGTGGATGCAATGATTCAGCCTGTACCCAATGGGCCATTCAGTGCACCCATTCACAGTCACAGCTGTGGATGCAATGATTCAGCCTGTACCCAATGGGCCATTCAGTGCACCCATTCACAGTCACAGCTGTGGATGCAATGATTCAGCCTGTACCCAATGGGCCATTCAGTGCACCCATTCACAGTCACAGCTGTGGATGCAATGATTCAGCCTGTACCCAATGGGCCATTCAGTGCACCCATTCACAGTCACAGCTGTGGATGCAATGATTCAGCCTGTACCCAATGGGCCATTCAGTGCACCCATTCACAGTCAAAGCTGTGGATGCAATGATTCAGCCTGTACCCAATGGGCCATTCAGTGCACCCATTCACAGTCACAGCTGTGGATGCAATGATTCAGCCTGTACCCAATGGGCCATTCAGTGCACCCATTCACAGTCACAGCTGTGGATGCAATGATTCAGCCTGTACCCAATGGGCCATTAATTTAAGTGCACCCATCCACAGTCACAGCTGTGGATGCAATGATTCAGCCTGTACCCAATGGGCCATTCAGTGCACCCATTCACAGTCAACACCTGTGGATGCAATGATTCAGCCTGTACCCAATGGGCCATTCAGTGCACTCATTCACAGTCACAGCTGTGGGTGCAATGACTCTATTCAGCTTGTACCCAATGGGCCATTCAGTGCACCCATTCACAGTCACAGCTGTGGATGCAATGATTCAGCCTGTACCCAATGGGCCATTAATTTAAGTGCACCCATCCACAGTCAACACCTGTGGATATCTTCATCCCTGTATCCCGTACAGTGGGCTAATTAGTGCACACTCTATCTAGGTACGATCAGTGCCAGAATTCAGCTGTTATCTGTTACCAGGCGTTCTCGGCTAGCAGACCTCAACTAAATAACTTGGTCAACCCAGTACCAGTCACCCCCACGCATGAAGTTGTCCACACCATTTTGGATGAGCTACGTGCATAGACTGGTCTCCGTGCTCTGGACAGCGTGTTAACCAACTGCCAGAGTCAAGGAGCCAGGTAGCATCAGAGAGCCTGATCACGGTCACTCAATAATACCTCCCATCTCCCCCAAAGTATTCACAGTTTCTGTTTGCCTGTTCACATTTTCCCCTCCACTCACAAATAAGTCCACCATGATTACGCAGGAACATGGGGCTTGTATACCTAATTAACCACTCTCCCAGTGGACTAACAAAATCCTCCAAATTCAAAGAGGGTTTGCCCTACTCGATGCAAAAAAAACCACCCAGATTTCTCGCCGCAAATCAACCGTTGTTCCCACTCTTTCCTCCATTCAGAGCCAATCCGGTTTATTTTGACGAGCACTCCGTCCAGGTGTAAGTATATTGACGCAGTCTCATCGTGACCCTTCCATTTAATCTCTCATCCTCTTTTGAGATGAAAACCCAGTCTGTTATGACGTTCGATCCTCTAGAATGAAAACTCGGATTTCAAACCTGCCCCGTGCATCAGATAAATATCCTACCATTCCTGTTAACAGTTTTTTGGTTTGGGTAACATCTCACCACATTACACCGCATGTTTCCTTTAGCTACTCCAGTAATTTTGTTCAAGTTATCATCACCCACCCCCATTCCCCCCACTCAAATTCCATGCCAGGTACGAAGTTCATTTCCCCTCAACTATTTTGGCTCCTTCCCCCACGATCTCTATCACACATGACCATTGTGCACCCCCCCCCTAAAGAAAAGAAGATACTGAATGCTTCTTTCGTTTCCCTTTGTGGCAATTTTGTTTTGTTTTCGTTCTTAGGGTTGATACACGGAGCCAAAACAGGTGTGTTCAAAAAAGCAATCACTAACTTTGCTAGACTGGTGTAGGATGAGGGCGCTTTTCATTTTGGTTGCTTCCAAGCGATTTCTAAATAGCTCAACCCCAAGGCTATTCCCTGCTCTTTGATTCGATCTGGGTTTCCAGGGCTTTTTCAACCTCCCCCCATCTCCCGTTTAATAGCCCCCTACCACTTTTGGCGCCCCCATATGCATCTTGCCCCAAATTACCTTTAGACTTGTCCCAGTCCCACGCGCATTTCATGGCACATCCAAAATGCACACTCTCCACCCCACGCGCAGCCTTCATATTGAAAAGAGGAACAAATGTAAAGGTGTCTTTTGTGAGGTTTGAATGCAAGTGTCATCATCAAGGGAAGGAAAATGTGAGGCCAGTTACTGGCTGAGGCTAGACGTAACGCACAAATCAATTGGATTTAGTCTTAGCCTCTTAGCAAGCTGCTTCCATAGATTAGTGTGTAATTTGAAGCCACAGCCGTTGTATACAGACAGAGCCTCATTCATTCCCTTGATCCTAATGGCCTTTTGAAAGTCAATCATTTAACAGAAGAATCAAATCTCCGACTTGTGCGTCCTTTTCGATATGATTGCTGGAGTTCCCCTGATAATTGCAGTCCCCGTGAACATTACAGCGCGTGTCTGGATGGACCAGGATCTGAACCTCGAGCCTCTGGTTTAGTGCGCAAGTGCTCCACCACCTGGGACCGTTTTCATAGAGCTGTATAAGCGTTAAGGCTGTGCCGAATAATCGAATATTCGACTAATCGAATATTCGACTAATCGAATATTCGACTAATCGAATATTCGACTTATCGAATATTCGACTAATCGAATGTTCGACTCATCGAATGTTCGACTAATCGAATTTTCGACTAATCGATTGTTCGACTTATCGAATGTTCGACTTATCGAATGCTCGAGTAATCGAATGATCGACTTATCGAATGTTCGACTCATCGAATGTTCGACTCATCGAATGTTGGACTCATCGAATGTTCGACTAATCGAATGTTCGACTAATCGAATTTTCGACTAATCGAATGTTCGACTTATCGAATGTTCGACTTATCGAATGTTCGAGTAATCGAATGTTCGACTTATCAAATGTTCGACTAATCGAATGTTCGACTAATCGAATGCTCGACTAATGGAATGTTCGACTTATCGAATGTTCGACTAATCAAATATTCGACTTATCGAATGTTCGACTTATCGAATGTTCGACTAATCGAATGTTCGACTAATCGAATTTTCGACTAATCGAATGTTCGAGTTATCGAATGTTCGACTTATCGAATGTTCGACTTATCGAATGTTCGACTTATCGAATGTTCAACTTATCGAATGTTCGACTTATCGAATGTTCGACTTATCGAATGTTCGACTAATCGAATATTCGACTTATCGAATGTTCGACTTATCGAATGTTCGACTAATCGAATGTTCGACTAATCGAATGTTCTACTTATCGAATGTTCGACTTATCGAATGTTCGACTTATCGAATGTTCGACTTATCGAATGTTCGACTTATCGAATGTTCGACTTATCGAATGTTCGACTTATCGAATGTTCGACTTATCGAATGTTCGACTTATCGAATGTTCGACTTATCGAATGTTCGAGTAATCGAATGTTCGAGTAATCGAATGTTCGACTAATCAAATGTTCGACTAATCGAATGTTCGACTAATTGAATGTTCGACTAATGGAATGTTCGACTTATCGAATGTTCGACTAATCAAATATTCGACTTATCGAATGTTCGACTTATCGAATGTTCGACTAATCGAATGTTCGACTCATCGAATGTTCGACTTATCGAATGTTTGACTTATCGAATGTTCGACTTATCGAATGTTCGACTTATCGAATGTTCGACTTATCGAATGTTCGACTTATCGAATGTTCGACTTATCGAATGTTCGACTTATCGAATGTTCGACTTATCGAATGTTCGACTTATCGAATGTTCGACTTATCGAATGTTCGACTAATCGAATGTTCGACTAATCGAATGTTCGAGTAATCGAATGTTCGAGTAATCGAATGTTCGACTAATCGAATGTTCGACTAATCAAATGTTCGACTAATCGAATGTTCGACTAATCGAATGTTCGACTAATGGAATGTTCGACTTATCGAATGTTCGACTAATCAAATATTCGACTTATCAAATGTTCGACTTATCGAATTTTCGACTAATCGAATGTTCGACTTATCTAATGTTCGACTTATCGAATGTTTGACTTATCGAATGTTCGACTTATCGAATGTTCGACTTATCGAATGTTCGACTTATCGAATGTTCGACTTATCGAATGTTCGACTTATCGAATGTTCGACTTATCGAATGTTCGACTTATCGAATGTTCGACTTATCGAATGTTCGACTTATCGAATGTTCGACTAATCGAATGTTCGACTAATCGAATGTTCGAGTAATCGAAACTTGAACCCGAGATCTTAAAATACCTGCACCCTTAGCCAGAGGTCACGGCTTCGAGTCCCAGTCCAGTCCGATTCCTTCGCTACCTTCATAAATATTCGACTAATTGAATGTTTGAGTAATCAAATGTTCGACTAATCGAATGTTCGACTAATCGAATGTTCGAGTACTCGAATATTCGAGCATTCGAATATTCGACTAATCGAATGTTCGACTAATCGAAAATTCGACTTATCGAATGTTCGACTTATCGAATGTTCGACTAATCGAATGTTCGACTAATCGAATGTTCTACTTATCGAATGTTCGACTAATCGAATGTTCGACTAATCGAATGTTTTTAGCCACCCACGTCCCACCCTTACACCCATGCCACCCATGCCACCCCAAGTAAACACAAACCCAACCCTTCCCACCCCAAATTCCAACCCCACCCCTCTCATCACATCACTCCCAATGTTAGCTTCACCCTCCTTATGTGTTACCCCCCTCACCACTCCACTGTAGTTACCCCATGTCAGCCACACGTAAGTTTCGCACGACTTTCATGCCGGGAGCGGGGCTGCACAGGCGTCGCGAAGAAGACGACAGTGACCTTTTGTTCCAAGAGTAAGTGAGGAGCCCTTTTGGTGATTTGGGGCGGCTGAGAAACAAGCTAAGCAGATGCAAGACAGCCCTATGAAATGACTGCAGCCTTTGTCCAAATTTCATAAACTTGCTTAAGCTGGGGAAGAAAAATTTCCTTTCCAGTTTACACCTCTAGAAATAGAATAATAATCTCTTGTTTAATGCTGCAAAAAATATTTTGAAAAAAAACCACACAACTTTGACTGGACTGGTCCAGTCAGTTTTCTTTGCCAATTTTTCAAACTTTTGATTTCCTTTATTTGTTTGCCTTAAAAAGTAATTTGTTTGTTTTCAGAAAACCAAGAATTCAAAACAATTTCCACTTTTTTGTTTATTTTTCCTGCAGTGGAGCTCCATCTTTCATGAAACCTCGTGAGACACAGGTAAATTGAAAGACGGTGATCATCATAGTATAACACAATGATTTTCGTCTTTCAGCTATTCGGCCCTTTCTTTATTCGGGAGCTAGCCTCATGGTTTGTCATGACATGGGCTGTCATGTGGTTATCCACGGTAGCTAGTGCAGTTTTGACTGTGCCTGAATTGGTTGGCTATGGCATGCAAGACGTCGCACACAAGTCTTTCATCAGGTGTGCTGAACATGAGCTCTTTTTTCCCCAAACGCGGCTTAGGCTTCGGCTCCGGCTTCGCCTCTGTCATCCAAAAGCTGAACACACAAGTTGGAGTTCTTTGTTGAAGTTGAAGCTTTGGATTCTTTTTCAAAATGCAGTTGAACATTAAAAGACAAACAAGCCAAATGCCTTCCATTGTCACGCCTTGCACTTTGAAATTGAGGAAAGAAAGAAAGACAAAGCCGAAGCTTGGGCCTAAGCCGGGTTTTGGAAAAGAGCCCAGTTGTCATGGTAGCCACCGCATGGCTAGCTGCTTCTATAGACTTGTGTGTACACTGAGGCCATAGCCAATGAATTCCAAGACGGCCTTATGATTAGAATTCCAGGTTCTAAGAAGCAATCTACTGTCAACAATATCTGATTAATAGGAGTCCTACAAAATGGTTCACAAATGGAAGGCCATGTGCTTACACCATCATCCAATTACTCTCTCTCATCGCCATTTTGAACAGGAGCACACGATGGATTTTGACAACGAGCTCTCTTCGGATGATGTCACAGACGAGGCCACTATGGCGGCCAATACAATTGCAGCAGCTGTCAGATCGAATAGCAGAAAGTCCTCTCTCAAGTCCAGGAGGTAGATTAAAAAGCCCAAGTAGCCTAGGGAAAAAACTATTCCAGATCGACTGCCCCCAAGATTCCTAGGAAAACAATTTGCTTAAGATTCAGTGCCCCAAAACTTCTTAGGAAAAAAAACCCAAAATCTCCATAAATTGCCCTCGTTTTTATAGGGATATTTCCTGCAGACCTATCCCTAAACCTGTTGAAAAATGTATGCTTCATAATCATTTAGTGAAGGAGTTTTTCATCAAACTTTATCCAAAGGGATTGATTTGCAGTTTGAAAGTTAATGTTTTTCTTATGTTTTTTTAAACTGTGGGTTCCTGTCATGACCGTAAAATAGCGTCCTCATTTATATCCGGATATTTTAAAGGCAAAAAAGATGACCAATTTCTGACTCCACTATGAAAAAGAAGCTTGCCGATAATGTTTGCACACTTCAGATCCCTTGACAGCAGCAGAAAATGTGATATTTATTGCAGAGACCCTGAAAGCAACAAATTGCCCCCCCCTCCACCCCAGTTAAAGTTTCCTTAGTCATGCCTAAACCGATTTTTTTTGTGTGATTGGCTGCCCTCAACACAGCAAAACTCCCCCTAGCAGCGGACCACCCAGCTACTCCAGCAACGGCAAGCTGGGGCGGGCCGACTCCCTCTCCCCGTCCGCCAAGATCCACGAGATCTCCACCATCCCCTACCGGCGGGGCGGCGGCCACAAGACGGGCGTGGCCTCCCCGGGGCCGCTGCCGCGGCAGCCCGTCCGGTCGCCGCCCCTCTTTGACCCCCGGCCCACGCCCACCTCGGACCCCCGGTCGCCCTTTCAGACGGGCAGCTTCGACAACTACGGGGCGGAGCTCGACGATGAGGGCGCCACGCCCATCGGCAGCCCCATCTCTGGGGCGCGGACGGACTCGTCACTGTCCGCGCATAAGGTGAGACACGACGGAGAGCGGTGAAGAGATGGCGCCATCAGAAGCGAAGGTTCCCTTTTGCGGGATTAATAATAATAGCGATAATTCAAACAAGAGTGATGCACACCAATGTTGCAAACTGCTAACTGACTAAGATGACCAAAATGCAAATCTCAAAATCTATAGAGGGCCTGATGTTTCGATCCTAGCAGGACCATTCTCAAAGGCAGTCGAGGCCTTTGAGAAAGGTCCTGCTAGGATCGAAATGTCAGGCCCACTAAATGTTGAGATGATTTAAACACTGCACTCTTTACATACAAATGCGCATTACAGTTAAAGCTCAAACAAAGAGAACAGATAATTAGATGTGAGAAACAGTTTAAGATAGAAGATGAAGACAGGTTGCCTGTTCAGTGCCCAAACCGCAGTATAAGGGTACGTCTGTATGTCCCGCAAGCAAGGAGTTAATAATTACTAAAGCCTAACCCTGCTGACATCGGTAATGTCTCGACCTTTTCTGGAGACAGATGCTAATAACCCTACCTACGTAATTAATCATCTAGCTACCCAATGCTATAGATGCCTACTAATTAAAAGCTTGATACATCATTCATAGGTGTACAAGGCTCTATCTTATAGACCACATCAGAGACCAACTTTGGCCAAAGAATGGATGAAAAGAGATTTCAAAGAAAAGACTGGTCTTCATTGTTTGGATTTCTTAAACTTTGTGGGAAAAGGGAAATGCTGTGCAAGTGTAGTTTAGTTTTAGCATATAGATGCAAGTATATTTTGGGTAGAGATGATTAGCAATTGTGTCATAATTCAAACTCACGCGTCCATCTCAATCACTCTCATCACCCAACACTAATCACTCACTCTGACGTTCCTCTCATCATGACCCCCCCTCATTATTCGCACGACCTCTGGTGACCTCTGACCTGATTTGCATAGCTAGAATCGTTGGTCAAGAGTGAACGGGACCACAGTCGTGGCCTAAAGGGTCCCTACCGCTCTCAGCCCAGGGCAGCCAATCAGGCAAGTGGAGGGTGAAGCCCTGCCCCCTTTGCTTCTGCAATATTCATGAGGGTAGCCCCTCCCTGCTGAACCCCTAGACCCTGAGTTATGCATTATTCATGAGGGTAGCCCCTCCCTGCTGAACCCCCCACCCTGAACTATGCATTATTCATGAGGGTAGCCCCTCCCTGCTGAACCCCCAGACCCTGAACTATGCATTATTCATGAGGGTAGCCCCTCCCTGCTGAACCCCTACCCCATGAACTATGCATTATTCATGAGGGTAGCCCCTCCCTGCTGAACCCCTAGACCCTGAACTATGCATTATTCATGGATGGATTCATGTCTTTGACTTACAAAACGATCACAACATGTATTGAAACAGCCAAGCTGTCTTCCTTTCCCTGGATCAATGTAGCTTTATCCGCTTCCCTTTTCCAAAATCACATCTTTGGCAATTAGTATACTTCTTATCAATGGTCTTTATAATTAAACTGCTGCATTTCATTAGTATGCACCCGCTATTAAGTACATCCCAGGTGGCGGTTTCTAATCATTCATTCCTTCTTTTTTATTATCATATTTCCATTCCTTGGGTGCCATGTCTTCTTATCTCATCTCATCCTCCTCTCTCTCTCTCTCTTCCCTCCCTCTTCCCTTTCTTCTCTCTCTCTCTTTCTCTTCTCTCTCCTCTCTCTCTCTTGCTCTCTTCTCTCTCTCTTCTCTTTCTTCTCTCTCTCTTCTCTTTCTTCTCTCTCTCTTCTCTTTCTTTTATCTCTCTTTCTCTTCTCTCTCTCTTTCTCTTCTCTCTCCTCTCTCTCTCGCTCTCTTCTCTCTCTTCTCTTTCTTCTCTCTCTCTTCTCTTTCTTCTCTCTCTCTCTTTATCTTCTCTCTCTCTTTCTCTTCTCTCTCCTCTCTCTCTCGCTTTCTTCCCTCTCTCTTCTCTTTCTTCTCTCTCTCTCTTTCTCTTCTCTCTCTTCCCTCTCTCTGTCTCTCTCTTCCCTCTCTCTTCTCTTTCTTCTCTCTCTCTCTTATCTCCTCCCTCTCTTCTCTCTCTCTCCTCTCTTTCTCTATCACTCTTCCCTCTCTCTTCTCTTTCTTCTCTCTCTCTCTTTCTCTTCTCTCTCCTCTCCCTCCCTCTCTCTCTCTCCCCCTCTCCCCCTCCCTCCCTCCCTCTCTCTCTGTGCATCACGGTGTTCTTGGGTGTCTGTCATCTTGGCCGCTGCCATGATTCAGTTGGACTACTGACCTCACCACTGCCATCCATTTCACAAAGGGTGCGAGCAAGGTTAGCTATCCTTACAAACATTGACCTTGAGGGGAATTCGACCAGCTGTCAGTATACAAAAACTGCACAGCTGGTTGAATTTTTGGCTTTTCTTAAACAGTCGAATGCCCCCTGCTTTTTGTGCTGTCCATTGAGGGCTGGCTTATAACTACCCCCATCTCTGAAATAAATCTCTGTTAAGCCATTAGACCATATGCATTGATGTTATCATCATGTCACTCTCTCTTTTGTTTAAGAACGATGAAACTCCCAAGCCCCTTAACACCCTAGGAATAAAATCACTGAAACTGCCCCAAAACAACCTAGGAAAAAAAACACTTCTGATAAAATGCCCCTAAATCTTCCAGAAAAAAATGATTACAAAAAATGCTTTAGATCAACTGACCTCAAGATCCCTAAGGGTAAAATAGATAGAATGTAGATGCCATCTCAAAAATTCTGTCAGTGGGTGAAAGATTATGAGGAAGTTCTGTTGTTACCGTCGATGAATAATGAGTGATTTAAAAAATAATTGTCGGCCTCTTTCTGATCCCGTAGAATGTCCCCGCCCGGGGTAGCGGGCGACACTCGTCGCCGTGGCAACCCTCGGAACACCGGCTGTCGCACGTGGCCCTGGAGGACAGTCGCGTTCGGCTGGTCAGACACTCGGCCTCCAACAGTAGCAGTGGTGGGGACCGGTCCGCGGGCTCGGGCCGGCCGGTCCGCAAGGGCTCCTCCCACCCAAAGTACCGCCGCGGCCCGGGGCAAGTAGTCAGGGCGCCAGACCTCTCGGAAAATGGCGGCAGCGGCGGAGGCGGATGCGGAAGCAGCTCGGACGAGGCACCGGCCTCCCTGATGATGGCCAACGGCCGAGCACGGCCGGCCACCAAGAGGCCGCGGCACCTCTCGGGCCACTCCGGTCCCCCTCATCCCGTCCCCGCCCCGGAGCGCCGACCCTCGGACGTCGACGGCAACTTCAGCTTCCCCGTCGTCGAGGATGACGGCGTCGACGGTAGCCGTGGCGACGGTAGCCGTGGCGACGGCAAGAATGAGATGGAGCACACGGACTCGGACATCCTTCAGCCTCTCTACCAGTACACCCAGCCACCCTGGAAAGACCTGGACATCATGAATACGGTCTTATAAAAAAAAAAAAAAAAAAAAAAAACCTCTTAAGAAACTGGGCTCCGATTTCATGGCTCTGCTTAACGCAGAATTCTGGGCTTGTGGACGCTGAAAACGTAAAATTCCCCCAGTACAAAGATCCACTTCAACTGAGAACGAAAACTCCCCATATAATTAACGACATCTCGGACTATTTTTATCAAAGTTAAGGACAGTTTTAGATGAAGAATGCAGATTGGATTATCTTTTTTTTTTTAATCTGTCTTTCTAAACTTTTGTGGATATTTGATTTATTCAGTTAATTCTAATATCTAATGTCTCATTTTTAATTTTCTGTCGTGCAATGTCGCAGAAGTCTCAATGCAAGTAGTGGGAGCGAGGAATTTGGGACGGGGAGGATTCTAATTTTCTGCACCGACACCCCCCCCCAAAAAAAAAAATAGGAACAAAATTAAGCACTTGCTCGGTGGCTTCAGATGGCTGACTTCAGAAATAACAGTAAAAATGAATGATGAATGATGAATTTATCAATGTACTTATAAAGATATGTATATGAAAGAAATATAATTATGATTTTTGCCACTTAAGCTACTTATGACTGACAGTGTGCACAGGATGCTGCACACGTATATATAAAAAAGGAAATCGGTTAATTGGGTTGCAATATCTTAATTGCCCTATTTTATATATATCACAGATATATTTGTAAAGTACTTCTTCAGTGCCTGATGATATACATGAGTGATTTTACACAATACAATCTCTATCCAATAGAACAACAGAGAAATCATGAGTAATTGTATATCGAAATGCTATTATATTATGTAGTGTAAAAAGGGTGACACGTTAAGCGGGTTTTTCAACATTTACCAAAAATAATACGTACATGAAAAAAAAAATTGCTGAAATTCTTATCTGAGCTGAGGATTGTTTGAGATTTAGAGGATTTCTTTGTCTTTTGTTTTTTGCAGTGGCTGTTGTTACGGCAGTCGTCCGTGTGGTTCCCTGACTTGATTGTATTTCGTCAGCATTGCAGGCTGGTTGAACCAGTCTATTAGCTGATAGTCCAAGAGTTAAACATCCTGACAAATACTGTGAAGTCAGGGAACCACACGGACGACTGCCGTAACAACAGCCACTGCGTTTTTCTTTTCAATCATCTGCACAGCAATGCAGGGATGTAGAAGAGGCTGTATGTGTATTTTTTAGGAAAGAAAGTCTATTTAAAAAAAAACCATGCGTGCCTTTTATGGAGTGTTTCCGGGGGAATTCTCTGTGCTTGTGAAAATCTTTGGCGAGGCGAGGTTGAAAACAGCCTCCAGAAATTGAAAGAGTGAGAGGAATGCAGCGAGATGGGTCGAAATCACATCCGACCAAAAAAAGAGAGGAAGGATTCTGTCGTTCATGCTGTGTGGGTAAATAAAGCACTTTGAGGATTGCATTTGGCGCTGTATTTAAAGGGTCTCTGCAATACATATCACAGTCAAGCTCATTGTCTGCTGTCATCTAAGGATCTTAAGTGTACAAACAAATTTGCAAGCTTCGTTTTTTTGCAGTCACGAATTGATCATTCTTTTTACCTTTAAAAATATTCTTCTGTCATCTAGCGATCTGAAGTGTACAAACAAATTTGCAAGCTTTGTTTTCTTTGCAGAGTCAGAAATTGACGAATTTTTTTTTTTTACCTTTGAAAATATCCTTATAAGAATGAGGGCACTAGTGCAAGGTCATGCCAGGAACCAACAATTTCAAAAATATGAGAAAAACATTAACTTTCAAACTGCAAATTAATACCTCTGAATTAGGTTTGATGAAAAACTCCTTCACAAGATGATCATGAAGCATACAATTTGACAGTAAATCAACAGGTTTAGGGATAGGTCTGGAGGAAAAAAACAGAAATTTTCAGAAACTTTTGTACACAACCAATTGGGTTTATATTGCATATGATCCTCTGATGACATCACAAATTTGCTCATGAAAATAAGGGTTATTATAGCAACTGGAACCTTCCAAATACCCCCCCCATGCAGAACAAGTGTGGAAAACAGATTATTAGCAACATTTCAAAGCAGTTATGTAGCATGGATTTAAATGATAGACTGTCCATTGCAGTGACCTTTTAAATCCCTGTCGTACAGTAGAGGACATAAGAGGGATATTCAATTGATTGTTATCAGTCTGGTGTCCATTCGATTGGATTTGATAACAAAATTCAATTGTAGTCTTTGAAAAGCAAAAATCCAAAGTAACTGCACCACCCCTCATCCTAAAACTGTGTCCGAGGCCGAATACGTTGACTTCTGTGAGATGCAGGGTTGGCCTGCAGTCACACATATGCAGAGTACCACATGCAGGTACATCCACTGGAGTGATGAGAAACATTGTTTATAAAATGCTCCCATTTCAACCACATTCACTTTCTTGGGTAGAAATTTGGTTCGTACGTCCCTTTTATAAAACACTTTTAGTTGCGACGGATTTTCACCCATGAAACACTTCCCCCTTTCTTAGAGATCCCCTGTGGAGAACTGTTCCACCTGTTGTCCTAGGTCTCGATCCACAAGGCACTTGCGTCCACACACAAAAACACACACCTAAAGAGTAAAGACAAGTGTCTCATTTGTGAGCGTTCATTTTCTTCCTCACTGCATGCAACAGCCCGTGCATGAAGCATAACGTCACCCACACTAGATGGCTTCAGTTGACCTCGACTCATTAAAAAAAACACCTGATTCGAATCAGTTGCATTATCCTTGCCGTAATTAATTTTGCAGAGCTTTGTCGGTGGTCAGGTTCTACGGTTTTATCATTGGCGCTATATATATGGGGCTGTAATATTTCCTCTGCACTTAATGTAATTATGCAAAGACAAAATAAATGTAAAATAACCCAAAAGATAAAATGCAGGCTGATGGGGTATATTTCTTTTTCTAAATGAAGCTGATATTTTGTTCTTGAACTACCGCGACCGCGCTGTTAAACGCTATATAAACCGAGTAGCTTCCTGTGTTACGTCACCACTGCACAGAAGAATGGCTAGCGGGAGCACGAAAGTGGTGGTATGGTTCCCTGACGCCAATACGCCAGTACAGTACAGTACATGAGTGTACAGGTACATGTACCATTCATGATCATTCATTTGTACGCTGTATACTGTACTTCTCGTCTTCAAGCTCCGTGAAATCGGTGAAATATGTCAGGTTTGATTGATTTTGTCAGGCTTTTAACTGGCTCTGATCCCAGTGAAAATACTGAAGAACAATTAAAGAGGAGAGCTGGCAGATCATCATTCAGCTCAAACCCGGACATCGATCGTACTACCTGACTCGTATAGTTGCACAGAAAAATGTTGGCTTATTTGAATGGGTGTTAAAAACAACCTACAATTATACCTGTGCTACTCACCTACGAGTTTCATAAAGAGGGAAAAATCGTGGAATTCAGTGGTCGAATTTGCGTTCCCGCAACCCGCCATCTTTTCAAAGGGGCCGCCAATCATTGCGGGGGGGGGTGTGACATCACAACGGAGAGAACCCCGTCTGATTGGTCAATTAGGCTTGTTCAATCATTTCAATTTTAACTAAACAAAATTACTCGACATTTTCAAAATTTTATACCTAAATGTGTGAAAAATTATTATAGTTCTTTGCATATGTATAAGGATGTAAAGATAGCAAAACAATGCCATCAAGTGGTCGCGCAACAGCGCCACCAAGCGACGACTAGCCATTCCCAACAACAACAATGTGCCTGTCCCTCCTTGGTCGCTCGTCGTGCACCGCTTGCTGATTACAGGTAAAATTCTTCTTTTATCTGATAGAACCACCAATAAAAAGGGAATATTTTGTAAAACT
Organism: Luidia sarsii; assembly: GCA_949987565.1. Lineage (NCBI taxonomy): Eukaryota > Metazoa > Echinodermata > Asteroidea > Paxillosida > Luidiidae > Luidia > Luidia sarsii. The sequence continues at coordinate 8,992,594 of OX465118.1, forward strand.
AGGAACCATAGCACAAATAAAAAGATAGATGGACTGGGTATTTTCGTGCAAACTTGGAATAAACTATGATTTTACGTCCCGTTTTCCGTTGCGAGGCAAGGTTCATGGAGGCCCTCTTGCGGCGAAGTTGAGAAAGTGGCGTTGTGTGTCTTGTTAGATTGTAATAATTTCGTATGTTTACCACCATTTCTGGTCCAAAGCTCCGATACGTCCGTAATTTGATTATTTTGTGTCTATAATTATAGCCAATTCCCGGGAGTGTTGTCTTAAATTTCTAGGTCATCGCATTACTTCAATAGATAACAGTTTTTCAATGATGTAGCCCCAGAATTTCAATTACAGTATTGGATTTATTTTAATCCCTGAAATTAGTGTTTTCAGAGAGCAATCCCTCGTCTCATACTGCGTGTCACTGACCCACAATCACTATGTAAATGTATAGGGTAATTTATCACTGGTAAATGGCAGAATGAGATATTCCTTAAGAAATTCTTGATTTTTGTTTTCTTAATGAATTATATATATTGAAGAGATATTTGCAATGAAGTTGGGCCTTACCCACTGGTAACTCCTTCTCGTAGGTAACCCTCTCCAAGATATTTATGATGATTGAAGTATATTTCGGCCAAGGGTTTGGCTGGTGCTTGATGTTAAATGTTTCTTAATAATGTCATTTCTTTATTTTTTCTCTTTTCTTTGTCGTTGTAATTGATAGATTGATTCCCAACAATGTGCCTGTCCCTCCTTGGTCGCTCGTCGTGCACCGCTTGCTGATTACAGGATAACACCAGGAGTATCCTTGAATCCCCGACGTGTTGGTGGGTGTGGTTTCATTCCCTGCTTCCACCAGCAGTCCCCAGCCGACCTCCACACATATTTCTGTCTTTTTGCTTTGATCACTAGTAGAATTATGCGTGCGGATTGCGTATAGTCTCGAACTCTCGATCTACAAACACTTTTACACGTGTTAGCGAAGCTGTGTGTAGCCATAAAGCTCTGTAAAATGTTGCATTTCTGTTCAATCAAAAACCGTGGGAATACTTTGAGGGAGACTGGGAAGGAGATTTGTTTCATTTTGATCTGTGTTAGATGCGTTCAAAAGAAATTTGACCTTAACCACTTCATACTGATTCAAGAGGTTTCATTTGCGTTCTTCAACAAGGGTTTAGGGTTAAGAGGTCGACAAAATCTTTAAAGTCATTCACAGATATGAAGATAAGCTATTGGTGCAGTAATTCATGCTGTGTTTGAATGATTTAACTATGCTCTACTATTCTGGTTTAATGACATTATTTTCATAGATGGTCAGTGGATGGTGAGATTGTAATAAGAATATTCCTCTGTACAGTAAATTAACATGTTTCCTGTGTCATTCGTTTGTTTCGAGTACATAAATAACTCATATATAATATGTTTTCGTTTACAATGTCACTTTTATTATTTCGGACATTTCGATCCAAACGATTGGCTAAGTTCCCTGTAATTCCATCCCACTGAGAGGGCATTGCCATAGCATTTTAAAACACATTCTGCTCGTGTTTGGCTATGGGGACTATTTTGACAAAATGGGGACTTTAGAAAACATGTCAATTTCACTTTAGAAATCACGATGAAAAATTATGATAAAATTATTATAAAATCCCACTTGTAGTTGGAACTTAGTGTTGACATACTGTTGATAGCAGTTTTTGTACTTATATGTTGTTTGTACTTATATATTTTCTTTTAACTTTCAATGCGATGCTTTATATATTAGTTCCAAGTTTTTTAAGTAAGAAGGACGTGTTGGTGTAGCGGATACACTCTCTGAATTCTAACTTGGTGACCCGAGTTCGAGTCCTGGCGATGTCAGGGTCCTTGTTTTGTTGGTAGTTATATATTTTCTGTTAACTTTCAATACGATGCTTTATATATTAGTTCCAAGTTTTTTAAGTAAGAAGGACGTGTTGGTGTAGCGGATACACTCTCTGAATTCTAACTTGGTGACCCGAGTTCGAGTCCTGGCGAAGTCATGATTCGTGTTCGAGTTAAAAATAAATGAAATAAGGCATTTTAACTTTTTTTTCGACATCTAACCTGTCTTAAAAAGGGTAAAATTCCATTTTATTTTATCTAGTGGGGTAGAGGGGGTGCGACAGGTCTCCGAACCGCCGCAGGTCGGGGTTTCTGGGGAGGTCGGGGTTTCTGGGGAGGTCGGGGTTTCTGGGGAGGTCGGGGTTTCTGGGGAGGTCGGGGTTTCTGGGGAGGTCGGGGTTTCTGGGGAGGTCGGGGTTTCTGGGGAGGTCGGGGTTTCTGGGGAGGTCGGGGTTTCTGGGGAGGTCGGGGTTTCTGGGGAGGTCGGGGTTTCTGGGGAGGTCGGGGTTTCTGGGGAGGTCGGGGTTTCTGGGGAGGTCGGGGTTTCTGGGGAGGTCGGGGTTTCTGGGGAGGTCGGGGTTTCTGGGGAGGTCGGGGTTTCTGGGGAGGTCGGGGTTTCTGGGGAGGTCGGGGTTTCTGGGGAGGTCGGGGTTTCTGGGGAGGTCGGGGTTTCTGGGGAGGTCGGGGTTTCTGGGGAGGTCGGGGTTTCTGGGGAGGTCGGGGTTTCTGGGGAGGTCGGGGTTTCTGGGGAGGTCGGGGTTTCTGGGGAGGTCGGGGTTTCTGGGGAGGTCGGGGTTTCTGGGGTGGTCGGGGTTTCTGGGGTGGTCGGGGTTTCTGGGGTGGTCGGGGTTTCTGGGGTGGTCGGGGTTTCTGGGGTGGTCGGGGTTTCTGGGGTGGTCGGGGTTTCTGGGGTGGTCGGGGTTTCTGGGGTGGTCGGGGTTTCTGGGGTGGTCGGGGTTTCTGGGGTGGTCGGGGTTTCTGGGGTGGTCGGGGTTTCTGGGGTGGTCGGGGTTTCTGGGGTGGTCGGGGTTTCTGGGGTGGTCGGGGTTTCTGGGGTGGTCGGGGTTTCTGGGGTGGTCGGGGTTTCTGGGGTGGTCGGGGTTTCTGGGGAGGTCGGGGTTTCTGCATCCACCCGGGATCGAACCCTCGGCCTTGGGGTTCCCAGTCGAGCCACTGAACCTCTAGCCTCATGAGAACCGCCCACCCACCCTTAAGAAACTAATCTATTTAAACCTTCGGTTACCTTAATAGAATTAAAAAACATTAAATTAAAGACTCGACATCCCCGGGGATCGAACCTGCAACCTTGAGGTTACAGACCCTGGGACACCCACGACACGCCATGCGCAGCAGTTGACTTTTGGTCGAAATTTCAGATACTTATAGGTTGGGTTTGTACTTTGTAATTTAAAGAAGAAAAATCTAATATAGCATCCCCGGGATCGAACCTGCAACTTTGAGGTTACAGACCCTGGGACACCCACGACACGCCATACGCACCAGTTGACTTTGGGTCGAAATTTCAGATACTTATAGGTTGGGTTTGTACTTAGTAATTTGAAGAAGAAAAATGTTCTGTTACATACCCGGGGATCGAACCTGCAACCTTGAGGTTACAGACCCTGGGACACCCACCACACGCCATGCGCACCAGTTGACTTTTTGTCGAAATTTCAGATACTTATAGGTTGGGTTTGTACTTGGTAATTTGAAGAAGAAAAATGTTCTGTTACATCCCCGGGGATCGAACCTGCAACCTTCAGGTTACAAACCCTGGGACACCCACGACACGCCATGCGCACCAGTTGACTTTTGGTCGAAATTTCAGATACTTATATGTTGGGTTTGTACTTGGTAATTTGAAGAAGAAAAATGTTCTGTTACATCCTCGGGGATCGAACCTGCAACCTTGAAGTTCCAGACCCTAGGACACCTACGACACGCCATGCGCACCAGTTGACTTTTGGTCGAAATTTCAGATACTTATAGGTTGGGTTTGTATTTGTTAATTTGAAGAAGAAAAATGTTCTGTTACATCCTCGGGGATCGAACCTGCAACCTTGAAGTTACAGACCCTAGGACACCTACGACACGCCATGCGCACCAGTTGACTTTTGGTCGAAATTTCAGATACTTATATGTTGGGTTTGTACTTGGTAATTTGAAGAAGAAAAATGTTCTGTTACATCCCCGGGGATCGAACCTGCAACCTTGAGGTTACAGACCCTGGGACACCCACCACACGCCATGCGCACCAGTTGACTTTTGGTCGAAATTTCAGATACATAAAGGTTGGGTTTGTACTTGGTAATTTGAAGAAGAAAAATTTTACGTTACATCCCCGGGGATCGAACCTGCAACCTTGAAGTTACAGACCCTGGGACACCCGCGCCACGCCATGCGCACCAGTTGACTTTTGGTCGAAATTTCAGATACTTATAGGTTGGGTTTGTACTTTGTAAACGGATGAAAAATCTAACTGTTGCATCCCTTGGGAATCGAACCTGCAACCTTGAAGTTACAGACCCTGGGACACCCATGACACGCCATGCCCACCAGTTGACTTTTGATCGAAATTTTAGATACTTATAGGTTGGGTTTGTACTTGGTAATTTGAAGAAGAAAAATGTTCTGTTACATCCTCGGGGATCGAACCTGCAACCTTGAAGTTCCAGACCCTAGGACACCTACGGTACGCCATGCGCACCAGTTGACTTTTGGTCGAAATTTCAGATACTTATAGGTTGGGTTTGTACTTGGTAATTTGAAGTAGAAAATGTTACGTTACATCCCTGGGGATCGAACCTGTAACCTTGAGGTTACAGACCCTGGGACACCCATGCCACGCCATGCGCACCAGTTTACTTTTGGTCGAAATTTCAGATACTTATAGGTTAGGTTTGTTCTTGGTAATTTGAAGAAGAAAATGTTACGTTACATCCGCGGGGATCGAACCTGTAACCTTGAGGTTACAGACCCTGGGACACCCACGACACGCCATACGCACCAGTTGACTTTTTGTTGAAATTTCAGATACTTATAGGTTGGGTTTGTACTTGGTAATTTGAAGAAGAAAAATGCTCTGTTACATCCCCGGGGATCGAACCTGCAACCTTGAAGTTACAGACCCTGGGACACCCACCACACGCCATGCGCACCAGTTGACTTTTGGTCGAAATTTCAGATACATAAAGGTTGGGTTTGTACTTGGTAATTTGAAGAAGAAAATTTTTACGTTACATCCCCGGGGATCGAACCTGCAACCTTGAAGTTACAGACCCTGGGACACCCGCGCCACGCCATGCGCAGCAGTTGACTTTTGGTCGAAATTTCAGATACTTATAGGTTGGGTTTGTACTTTGTAATTTAAAGAAGAAAAATCTAATATAGCATCCCCGGGATCGAACCTACAACCTTGAGGTTACAGACCCTGGGACACTTACGGCACGCCATGCGCACCAGTTGACTTTTGGTCGAAATTTCAGATACATATAGGTTGGGTTTGTACTTGGTAATTTGAAGAAGAAGATGTTACGTTATATCCCTGGGGATCGAACCTGTAACCTTGAGGTTACAGACCCTGGGACACTTACGGCACGCCATGCGCACCAGTTGACTTTTGGTCGAAATTTCAGATACTTATAGGTTGGGTTTGTACTTTGTAAACGGATGAAAAATCTAACTGTTGCATCCCTTGGGAATCGAACCTGCAACCTTGAAGTTACAGACCCTGGGACACCCATGACACGCCATGCCCACCAGTTGACTTTTGATCGAAATTTCAGATACTTATAGGTTGGGTTTGTACTTGGTAATTTGAAGAAGAAAATGTTACGTTACATCCCTGGGGATCGAACCTGTAACCTTGAGGTTACAGACCCTGGGACACCCACGACACGCCATGTGCACCAGTTGACTTTTGGTCGAAATTTCAGATACTTACAGGTTGGGTTTGTACCTGGTAATTTGAAGAAGAAAAATGTTCTGTTACATACCCTGGGATCGAACCTGCAACCTTGAGGTTACAGACCCTGGGACACCCACCACACGCCATGCGCACCAGTTGACTTTGGGTCGAAATTTCAGATACATAAAGGTTGGGTTTGTACTTGGTAATTTGAAGAAGAAAAATTTTACGTTACATCCCCGGGGATCGAACCTGCAACCTTGAAGTTACAGACCCTGGGACACCCGCGCCACGCCATGCGCAGCAGTTGACTTTTGGTCGAAATTTCAGATACTTATAGGTTGGGTTTGTACTTTGTAATTTAAAGAAGAAAAATCTAATATAGCATCCCCGGGATCGAACCTGCAACTTTGAGGTTACAGACCCTGGGACACTTACGGCACGCCATGCGCACCAGTTGACTTTTGGTCGAAATTTCAGATACATATAGGTTGGGTTTGTACTTGGTAATTTGAAGAAGAAGATGTTACGTTACATCCCTGGGGATCGAACCTGTAACCTTGAGGTTACAGACCATGGGACACCCACGACACGCATTGCGCACCAGTTGATTTTTCGTTCAAATTTCAGATACTTATAGGTTGGGTTTGTACTTGGTAATTTGAAGAATAAAAATGTACTGTCATTACATCCCCGGGGATCGAACCTGCAACCTAGACCTTTGACCTCATTCAAATGACCTAATTAACCATTTTGTCCTTATTATTATTATTTTTTTCATGTTGTATATTATATTAAATTTCACATTTCAAAGGATTCATCAATAGAAACATTGCTTTATTTCAATCAATCAAAATACAATGTGGCGTGTTGTACCCAGTGGCAGTTATAGTCAGTACGTGTACATGTCGGTAGCAGGCAATACACCGTTACGATTTCAGCGCGAAAATACGTAAAACCCTCCCAGGTTATGTACACAGCACCCTCAATAATCAGACATTCTCCTCGCTGCTCGGCGAATAAACATTGGGAAGCACTATCTGGGATCCAGCCGGGTAGGTCATGAATAATTCAACAAAGTGACGTAGAAGTGAAGTGGATATCTTAATAAGTATGTACATGTGCACTGCACATTGTGCAGTACATG